>JBBPDB010000039.1:12897285-12913421 GCA_037974465.1 Brachypetersius altus
ACAGTTGATTTCTTCACACCAAGCTGCTCCCTATTGCAGATTCAGTCTTCCCAGCCTGGTGCAGGTCTACAGTTTTGCCTGGTGTCCTTATCTGGTGTCCTTTGACAGCTCTTTGGTCTTGGCCATAGTAGAGCTTGGAGTGCGACTGTTTGAGGTTGTGGACAGGTGTCTTTTTATACTGATAACGAGTTCAAACAGGTATGTGACTTATTTTCCAACATAATTTGCAAAAGAATTCTTTAAAAATCAGACACTGGGATTTTCTGGATTTTTTTTTTCTCATTTTTGTCTCTCATAGTTGAGGTATACCTATTGTGAAAATTACAGACCTCTCTCATCTTTTTAAGCTGGAGAACTTGCACAATTGGTGGCTGACTAAATACTTTTTTGCCCCACCGTAAATATTGTCTATTTCTAACCAAAAATGTTTCGTCTTTTTTTCAATAGGATGAAACTCTTGTGTTTAGTTCGCTCAATGTAATTGATGAAGCAGAGTACACATTTAACACCTGTTTTCAGGATCAAGAATACAAGGTTGTATTTCTCACTTCTGTCCACTTAGAAACCATGCTAATATTGCGTGTACATCAAAATATAGTTACATTTTACGGCCATACATATTTAAAACTGCTTTCTCATTTTTTTGTTTCAATCACAGGTCTATGTGGTTCTGAGACCATATGTTAATGAGTTTCTGCAAGCTATGGCAAAGCATTTCGAGGTACAAGGACTTAACATTGATTGAGGACTAACTAGTACAACAAGTGTTTTTGGTTTTTTTCCCATTTATTGTTACCTTTTTTATTATTGTTACTTACAGGCTTATTCACAGCAGAATAGGAAGTAGCCTGCATGGTTGCATTTTTCCATTACAAATGGCAGCCTGTTGCAAAAAACCCTAAACATCTTTGTCCAAGCATGTTGTTTCTTTTTTTTTTATTTTTTATTTTTTTACAGATGTTTGTTTACACATCTGCCAAAAAAGAATATGCAGAAATGATTGTGGATATTTTGGATCCAAAGAAAAAACTTTTCAGGTACGGTTCTTGATGATGAATCACTTTTTGCCTGTTACATTTTGCTTTACATGTTTTGTTTACATAGCTGTGGTGTCTACTTTCTAGCCATAACACAGGTGAGAGTTTTGTACAGAGATACTCCTGAGTGTTTAGAACAAGCTTATTTATGTTGGATGCAAAAAATATGGTTGTATGATACGGTAATGGATCACCCCACAAGTTCTGTTGTGTTCTTTGTACATAGGAAAATTTGTCCTAATATGGTTTGCTTACATTTAATCTACGGATAAAAAATTTTTTTTTCCTGTTTTTCTCTTCAAGGCACCGTTTGTATCAGGATGACTGTTCGTGTGTTCTTGGACACTATATTAAGGACCTAGGCGTGCTGGAAAGAGATCTTTCAAAGACTGTCATTCTGGACAACGCACCTCACACTTTCCCGTACAACGTATGTTTGCTTACTCCCTTTTTGTTTTTATGAATCTTCGTTTTAACCTGTGATGAAACCATTTCGTAAAAGATACTTTTGGTGACTTTCATTTATTTTGTCTCTTTATAGCTCATGAACATGATTCCCATAAAGAGCTGGTCTGGAGACAAAGATGACAAGGAGCTTCATAGACTCATTCCTTACCTGGAAAAACTAGTTCAAGCAGTAAGTTCTTTCAGCTGTCTCTTATTGTGTGGTATTTAACGGATTGCACAATATATTATGTGTAAATGGCTATCTTGGTATTAACCTTCCTAATACAAACGTCACAAAAGAATCAAAGCAGAAAGAGAGACATTAGCAGTCAAAGGTTTAAAAGCTTTTCATATGCAATAATGGTTTAATCCATGTTAGTTTACCCAGTATAGGTAAGAGTTTAGATTTAGATGTTCATTTTATTTTGGCAACAATAAAGAATATTAATGGACAAATATACTAATAATATATAATTATCTTTCAGATTATTTCAAAGTTATTTGCCTCAAAATGTTTGCTCTTGGCACATTATGTACTTTATAACATTCTGGAAACAATTGAAACATCTTAAGATTAATTTGAGATTGTTGGAATATTAAAGTGTGAATTATCAGATTCCTCAATTCTCTGTTGTAGGATGACTTCAGAACTGTGCTGAAGAGAAGGACGGATCATTTTCACCGGCTTCTCTCTGAGGATTAAAGTGTGTCCTCTTTTGTGTATGACTTTTCATGTAAATACTAGTGAAATCCTTTTGATATATGTAAATGAGTAAATCGTTATTTGATGACTGTAATTTACCTATGTTGAATGCCTGTTTAGTTTTGTTAATCTATATTAATCATGTTTTGGTTTTTTTATTTTTCGAATTTTTGAAGTGTTATCCTGCTTTTAGAAGTTATTATAGGATTATAGCATTTTGAGGGCGTAGTTTTAGAAATCTTTTTTCTCTGATCTAATCTTTTCAGCAGATAAAAACAAGTGCAGCCTGTTCCTACTACTTCACCAGACTTACACAACCCTTATGTCCATCATGCATCCTCTGATGACCCACAACCCAGTGTTTTCTGTTGTGCTGCTTAGAAACTATACTGGTGATGCATCTGTACAGTGTCCTTTACAGTATTGATCAAAGCTTTATCTTCATTCTAGAATTTCTTCAGTGTCTTGTAGTATTTGAGTTGTGTTACACATTTATCATTGACCTATATTGGTTCATATGTTTTCTGAGCTTACATAAATCTGAAGCTGAATTTGTTTCAGATTAGTCAAACCAAACCTGCTTAAAAGTGAGTGATTTTTTTTCACTTCATCCTTGGAGGCTTGATACCAAGGAAGGCTGAGGAGCCATTGGTATGGTTTTTAACGAAATAGTGAATTCAGACTTTATTGAGAGTATAATTATGGCCATTACATGCCAACAAAAACTTTTAAATGCATGCAGTTAGGTTTTTGTCTGAGATATAAATGTACCATTTTCCCCTTCTGGCCTTTTGGATCAAACCATGGTGGTCATCATATTACATCTAAGTGCTGGACATGAAGCAAGGCTTGAAGTTGTAGAACACAGGGTTGACTCTCATCCAAAACACATTTGGGTTGTATGCTTTAATCTCACAATACGTATTTAGTTCAATTATTGTGAAATCCTTATTTGTGCTATATTTGTGTCTTTCCTGTTAATTTATTACCTCCGATGCTTCTTATGTGATACTTTAACAAGTTTGATATATTGCCATAGATGTACAATGCATTCTGATACCTATTTTTTTTAAATGCCACTTCCCCAGATTTTAAATTAAAAAAATGAATTGGATTAATGTGTTCAGATGAGTGGTCAGTGGAAAATGCAGTGTGTTGATGTAGAGCAACACCTCGTACATCTTGGATCCATCATTATAAAAGGTTGAATAAAATACTAGGTGTTCCACATTGAATCATGTACTTGCGTGCAATATTTCACAGTACAATCCCTGCAGTGACCTTACTGAGGATAACAAAGGATGCTTATCTAGAATAAAACCCATCCCTTTATTATATGAAGTGTGTTTGTTTCTGAGATTTCAGTTGTGTGACTAGTTGTAATTGTTGTTCTGGTTGTCAATTAGATCAGTAGTAGCTAGTTACATAACTTATTTTATGTAGTTTTGTAGACACTGACATGTAGTCTTTCTATTCTTGTTACATGGGCATCAGCATCATACTGCTTTGCACCTGGTCACATCTCTGGCTTTCATGTTTCATCATTTCATGTTTGACCAAAAGAGGAGAATAACTATCTTGACTCTCTCTGCATATCCTGCTGCGACGCTCCATATTATTTAATTTAATATGGAGATCATAAGTTACAGGTATAAGTCGAGCCTAATTTATGATATTTTGATTTCCACTTGGATGAATATTTGATTTCCACTTGGATGCATATTTCAAACTATATGGTGACAAAGGAGATATTTGCAGATACTTATATTTTTGTTACTAATAATCATGTTTCCCCATTAAGAGACTAAACTTCGCTTTAGGAAGGTTTCAGAAATGTGCAGTAATTTTAACCCTTTAAAAATGCTATTTTCAGTTCTTAAGTGGATATCAGGTCTTGCTGCCTTCTACATGAATCCGGTTATACTTCAGTTATACATCAATGAGGCAGAAAGAGTTTTGATGGGAGTTGTGAAAAGAGTCCGATGTAGGGACATGAGGTGGAGGATGGTCAGACAGGAATTTGAAAGCTCAGAGAAGGACATGCTTAAGCTAGGACAAAATGATACCCATTGTCCATTTTGGGTAAGAAAAAATACATTACACAACTTAGCTGAAAGATTTATGTACCAAAATATCAAATTGTAGGTTTGTGTGTGTGTGTATATATATATATGTCTGGTAAATGCCGTGAACATAAACCACACTTCTCTTTTCAGCCCTGTGGTGGAATAAGATCATTTACCGATCAATACTGACCATGAACACTTAATGTCCTCTAATCATTACATTTTGTGATCATCCAAGACAAGTCCACCAAAAGTGAAGATTTAAAAAATTAAACATTTTCAGGCTGTAATGTGTTTGGCTTGTTTGTTGAAACCATACTTTAGCAAAGAGCTTAAACAATATATTTAATTGATTCAACCCTCCAAAACGAAAAGCAATCAAAACTATCAGGTTGCGTTCGCCTAGTTTTCTACTCACAGTAAAATTTAATTTTATGTTTATGAAAATACTGTAAACATAAAGGTTAGGCACTGAAGTTGGACAAGAAGGCCTGGATTGCAATTTCTGTTACAGTTCATCCCAAAGGTGGTGTGGAGGTCAGGGCTCTGTGAGGGCCATTCAAGTTTTTCCACACTAAACTCATACAGTTATGTCTTTATAGACCTTGCTTTGTGCACTGGGGCACAGACATGCTGGAATTGAAATGGTTCTTCCCAAAATTGAGTCCATCAAGTTGGAAGCATGACGAAATTTCTTGGTTTGCTGAAGCACTGAGATTACTCTACACTGGAAGTATGGGGCCACCTCAATTAAATTATTCTGAGATGTGTCTCAATACTTTTGTTCATGTAGTGTCACTTTATCTGGCCTCCTAGTGGCGCTGTTTTCTCCTGATTAAAGATGAACTCTCGGAGCAGCGGATGTGTCGTTAAGCAGCCATGGCGGCGCTGGTTGGTGAGTGTTGTTGGGACACTTTTAGATTTATAAGTCTTAAAAACGTAGCTACACGGACTTTAAAACAGTGTGGCGAAAAGTAAACGTTATTTTACATTCTGTAATGAAACACATGCCTTATTATACCTCTGCGTGTTGTGTTAAACAAGATTTTGCTCTCTGACCTTGTTAGCCAACAACTAAACCAAGCTAAACAGAAGCTGCGGATGGAATAACTAACACTTAAGCAGTTCAGGAAAACAATTTTATAATATTTACTGAATATCAGATTCTGAGTATGTTTATTTTTAAATGTTGCCAGGCTTTTAGCATTTTACTGTGCAAGTATTAGAGATTTAGCCTAGTTGGGTAATGTAAACAAGTGTAGGGTCATAGGACGTGGTGTAATCAAATTGAATCGAATATAAAATAGAATATTTGTGTCATTGCAATACACAGGAATGTACAGAACAACTAAATAACACCCCGTTCACTGTTATAAAACCAAATGTAAATGTTTTCCTGCTTTATATTAATGATAACAGTAACTTAATTTATATAGCAGTGTATTTAATATATTCATAAGCACATATAAAAAGCTGCAGAAAGCACTTCAGGATGTAAAACAATTTACCGATGTGACCGATTGTTTGGCTAAAACATAGACTAGACGTAAGAATGAAAATAATTTCTTAAATTATCGAAATAAATGACAGTCTTAATTCTAAAAGTTAATGTAGCTAGATTGTTCACATTTTTAATTAACCAATAAATGAAAATGACACGTTTGTTCATTTGTATTTGTTTCTTAATAGACAAATAATTATAGAACATTCATTTCTATAAAGTTTAACATGTTTGCTAAATAAAAAAGCTGCTTCACTACTGTGTTTTTTTCCACGAGCGTATACAGTTGTTGACATCCAACTGTGCATTAGTATCTGTCATGTTGTCTTCTGTTTCAGCTCCTCGCCTCGGCACACTTGGCTCCTTTTCAATAAGGTAAAATTATTGTAATCTCTTGGTTTTGTCTTGAGAAGTGCTGTCTTGAGAACTAAACAGAATAAGAGGCTTAAAGTCTTAATCATCATACAACAATGGATGATGTTAAAATTTGGTCTGGCAAAGTGTGAATTAAGCTGGAAAGAAACAAAACATGCTTGAATGCTTATCAGTTATATCTGAGAATTGTCTGAGTATGGTTCTAATATTTTAACAAAGTGTGAAATGTATAAAGCAGTTCCAGCTTATTGTACCACTAAAGCAGACCTAAAAAGAGAAGTGTGGGCGATTAGAAAATGATAACTAGGCACTAAATTTGCAAATGGTTTACAAACCCTGCTCTGTCTACTCACTAAAACGTCCAGCTTTTTTCTGCTGTCATTTTAAAGAGTGTCATTTGCTTTACTGCTGGATGGGCATCATAGGAATGTACACACAGGGGATGTTGGCTGGTTCGTAGACCCAACAACTGGATAGTTCTTCTATGTTTAGGTTAGCTTTAGTTCTGTTAACTAGTTTCATAGCCTTGCACCACATCCGTGCTATGATTTGTGAAGGTAAAGAGATACCCAAGCATAGGGCAGTTTTAGGATTATTAGGATTAACCTAATAACAAAAACTGTTCAAGGATGTATTTTTCTAAACCGGCATTCCTTTTGAAAGTCCCCATATACCTAGACCAGAAGTCTGTCAATACATCAATGCCACGTTCTTTTCAAAACATTTTAATAATGCTTAAATTCCGTTTTCAGTTTGATGTTTATATGAAAATTGAAATAACAATATATCTAATCAGTTATTACAGACCCATTTCATCATTTGCTGTTCAGAACAAGGCTGTGCTCAAGAACACAAAGGATGAAGAAGCTAAAAGGTAATAATTTAAGTGGTTGCACAGAAGTTTGCATTATGTTATATTTATGTTGTGTATTGCATTTATGATCTGTTAGATACATTTCAGTGCAATTTTAAAATAATAAAATGGAGTTTCATCTTTATAAATGAATCAATAATAACTGGGTAAAATATATATCACGTAAATATTTCTCTACTCTTGTAGACAATGCTATTTGCAACCCTTTAGAGATGCTTCAGGAGATTTATGATCCATAACAGCTGTTTATCCCTTTTTTCCAGCCTGGTTCCATTCAGAGAGAAAAGCACTGCTGTGGCAGCCAAGCCAGCTTCGGCAGTCAGCAGCAAGGGAGAATACATCATCACCAAGCTCGATGACTTGGTGAACTGGGCACGCAGAGTAAGTACTGTGTTCTTCAGGTGCTCATATTAACCCTCTTAGACCTCATATTTTATCCAGTTGAACTTTGTGTTCCTACCTTTTTTTTTTTTCTTTTTTTTTTTTTTTAGAGCTCCTTGTGGCCCATGACCTTTGGCTTGGCTTGTTGCGCTGTGGAGATGATGCACATGGCTGCACCTCGCTACGATATGGACCGTTTTGGTGTTGTGTTCAGAGCGAGTCCCAGACAGGCTGACGTCATGATTGTTGCCGGAACACTTACAAACAAGATGGCCCCTGCTTTACGGAAGGTACAGCATGGCTGTACAGAAAATTGTACAAACATCTCCTAGATATGATCACGTCGTGCAACTTTGCTATAAGAGGCTGTGGTAGGAGTTTCCTCTTGCTGTTTGACAGTAATCTTCTTCTTGTGCTAGGTATATGACCAAATGCCTGAACCCAGATATGTCATTTCCATGGGAAGGTAAGGACTAAAGTCTCCTCAGAAGCTTATTTGCTTTTTTTACTAGACTAAGGAGAATCAGGAGATAATGTTTGTTAGTGATTCTCATTTTTGTAGCCATTTCAGGTAGGGGTGGGCAATATTGCAGAAATGCAACATCACAATACTTGGAGACATTTGAAGTTGTATGTCCTCTTTATCATTAAAAGATGTTTTTTGTTTTATTCTACTTTTCATACGCTGCACTGCACTAAATCCTTTTAAACAGGACTAATTATACTCGCTTGAAATGCATGACCAGAAAATCAAGTTGTGATATAATGACAAGTTGTGAATTTATCATAATAATAGTTGTATATTATATTGCCCACCTTTCAAATTTCATGTTTAGTATAGCAACTCAGTCTGGGTAAAACCAGTATCTCACTTGTACAGTGACTTTTTCAGATTATAATTTTCTGATAATACTAAGTGATTAAAGAAAAAAATGACCTGGTCTCTAGCACTGAATTCAGGTATTTTGTCCTGCCATTGCTCATTTTGGAGATGACAATTGCTGTTTGTGTAGGTTTCGTAAAAATCTTGCAGTGCTGTGAATTCGTCACTAATGGTAAATGCTGGTGGTACTTGACCGTGCATTTGTTTGGGATCAGTGTGTGGATATCTTGGGCTGGTTGTCATTGTGGTTAATTAGTGAGGTTGAAAAGTATTTAAACCCATACTCTAAAGCCAGGAGCCTTCTGAGAATGACCTTTCTAAGCCTGCCAGGTTTATGGGTAAATGTAAAAATCTGATATGGAAATTTGACCTGTTAGTGAAGCAGACCAGCACCGAATTGTTTTACCAAAGCATTTTTTCAGCTGTTTTAATGAACAGTTTAAGAATATGTTGTTTATTCTTTGTAGCTGTGCTAATGGCGGAGGGTACTATCACTACTCCTACTCAGTGGTCAGAGGCTGTGACAGAATCGTCCCGGTGGACATTTATGTTCCAGGTATGCATCACTTAAAATTTCCAGTTTATTCTGCTTATATTATATGCTGTCCTTAAGTCATGTAAGCTAGACACAGATTTACTAGGGATTTTCTCATGCACAGAATAATCAGTTACACTGTTTATTTATTAGACAGAAGTTCTGGTTTAAATATTGTCAAACATGTAAAAAAAGATACATTCAGGTTATAATTCTCTTTTTATTTCAAGGCTGCCCACCCACTGCAGAGGCTCTGCTTTACGGTACTCTGCAGCTCCAGAGGAAAATTAAGCGGGAAAAGAAAATACGACTTTGGTATCGGAAGTGAGGTGTGTCTAACTGTTGGTATCACGAGTGATGTCTGTCTGGCTGTTGTAAAGTGTTTTATTTAACGGTGGTCATTTGTTGTACTTGGAAGACCTTCTCAGGAGTTGCTCTGGATTGAGCTGTATCTCCTCCTTTTCGTAGTTACAATAAAAGACTATGCATTGTATCAATAATCGGTTGACTCTGTTGGATTTATTTACCCATAGAAAGATCTAGAATGTAGAACATCACAGGCCTATCACCAAGCGTTTAATGCATTTTGTGCTTCAAAACACAGAAGAACTGCCAGATGTTTCACAGGGATTCCAGCCACAGTGCTTTGGTAGTGAATCACATTAAATACTGATGTTGGTCACTTTTTTATTGAATATAAAAACGGAATATTACATAACTGCTGACACAAAGTATTTGAAGTCAGTATATTGTTGCCTCTTTACTTTTCCATCCTTGTAATCTTAAACTTCTGGTTAAAGCTGTGTTTTTCCAACAGATACTGCTCCCAAAACTGTCACTGACATAATGTTCACCTTTGAAGAGACAATAACATTCCCACAAGCAGCTACACAGACACACCTCAGTTGTACTACAAAAAGGCTAAATAAGATCTTTCTGGGTAGGCAGAAGACTGGACTCCTAAAAACCATGCAAGACCTGGTGGACCAGTTAAACAGTCATTAGATAAACCTAACTTAAAGCTCTTAAAGAGAGAGAGAGAGTAGAAAAATCTGCTTGTTTCAGACAAAAAAAAAAAATAAAAGAACGCATAGTGGTAACAAAGCTCTAACTAGGACTAGAAAATTAACATAAAAGGATATTTGCCCTGGACCTCTCAAACATAACATTTAAGATACGGAGGAAGGTTTTGTGCACTGAAATGTGTAGATATGCAAATTGGATTGCTGGAATCATGAAAAGCATTACCTGGAAATGGATTTAATAAAAGTTTTAATAAAAGCAAAGGGTGGAAGCACTAAATATGGAAACATTTGATGGAGGAATTTTAATTGTTGATCATTCTTTGTAGTTTTCAGTTTATTCAAAGATTTTCCTAATAATAATTAGGATTATTATTATAATTCTTAATAATTTGTACAGAATTGCTGTTTGGGTTGTAAATTAAATAAATTAAACGTTGGTCTTTGACTGTGGCCCCTGAGTGTTGGAGCGTGCTGTTAGAAATGCCTTGATTGTACAGTACAGGAGACCAGCTGTCAGTCTTCACACACAACGGTTAACAGTTGTGCTCAACAGTGGCTGCTCCTGGAACCTTGTTTGCTTCTTAATGCTCCACCATATGGCATTTGCAGTAGATGCATGATCATGCATTATGAAGTATTAGTAACATGGCATGATTATAATGTTGATCTTAAGCTTACTGTTCTAAGCTAGGTAAAGCCATGTTCATGCAAAGACCCTCAACAGGAGCTACTGATTATTAATTGTTATCTCAGTATTGACCTTTGCTATACTGATGGTTGCCAAAGTGAGTGATATGCAAAAATCCCACTAACCAATCACTGAATGTGGTGTGCTGTGAGTTGTCAGGATAAGATGTGCTTTGGGTGTTTGAGTGGTGCAACAAACTATTTAAAAAAAAAAAATATGCAGGTCAAGCCTTAACCACGTCATATTTTTGACCTTGCAGTGTGATTAAAGGCAGCCTAACCAAGTCGCTGTCTTAACAGATTCACTGTTTAGGTGACCTGCATTAAACATTTGTCTACATTAAAGCAATCATTTACAAATTTTAGCTTTTAGTTTAGCTCAGAAGTTCCATATAAACCCATTTGCTTTGTACAGTTCACTGTAGTTCTCTGGCTTTGTTCCAGTAGTGTAGCAAAGATGGCCAGCTGCAAAAAAATACCAGACAAAAAAATAGAAGTGACAATTACACCGTCATGTTTTTAATTGCTTGGCAGCTATTGCACTTTTAATCTGCAAAACATGCACCTTGCAACTAGCTCTGTAAAGCTATCAGTTTGTACGTCAGAGGTTTGTGTACATTTTGAATGGTGTAAGTTCATTATGTAGCCTTAACCGCGGCAGCTATTGATGGCAGCTACTTTTCTTGGCAAAGAAAAGACTGTCCCAATATGTTCTGTGTCGCCTCAAAAACCAGTACTAAGAATCCATAACCTGTGGTATAATCAAAATAATACTGTAATTTATTGCCATATCACAATAATAAAACTCAGGATCATGCTACACCCTGCGATACTGGCACTGGTGTGTTGCAGTCGTGAGCAAAACTCATGTATTATGGTGAAAATACACTGCAGTCCCAATATTGTTTTTTCAGCTTTGCATTAAGACAGTGCGACACTTTTCCCTATTATCATTAACTAATTTTAATGCTTTGGACTACATCAGACTGTTGATTTTGGAAACATTTTGAACTGCATTAAATTGTTAGCATAAATATTCTGATGTTGATTAAATATATAATCACAATTACCTGGTGTTGTACTCTTTATTTGCATGTTAAACACATTTCAAAGGATCCATAATATTTAGATTATACAAATGATTTATATATAAATGTTTAGGTTTCTTTTACTACAAAACGTCTTGTGATGCAGTTTTAAATAAATCAGATAATTAACATTTTTTGAGAACTGTTTTAAGACACATGTGGCACAAAGGCAGAATGTCAGGAGGAAGGCAGCTTAGGTGAGTAGCTTATTCTTTAAGGATAGTTGGTGTGATCATTTTGTTGAAGGCATAGTATTTGCATTCGCTTGGTGGACTGATGTCCATCAGTGTGGTGCTAATGTTTTCCTTCTTGAAGCCAGCATCCAGCAGCTGAGGCACCTGTGTTTCCTACAAGAGAAGCACAAACACCATTGAAACATCGTAATTACCTTGTTCTTAATGTCAGATTAGTGTAGGGTAATAGGACTGTGCAATATAGTAATAGGATTATATTGCAGAATATTGTGATCAGGATGTATGTTTCAATATAACAAAAGTGCAATGCCGTTAACGCCAAGATTCCAATGAGATTAACGGCGTTAAAAAAATTAATCTATGCCCACCTCTAATATTATTACAGTATAATAAATATTTAAAAACTATATAGTGCAGTCCTATACTGTAATATGAGTTTTACTCGACACCTACTCAGCTGTGAAATTGATCACTCACTTGAAACATTTTGTCAATGTTGTCATATTTGGACTTGAGGAGCTCGCCCCAGGAGGTGAGGTTGCAGTAGGTAAGGACACCGCCAGACTTCAGCAGCCTCTTAGCATGGGCCTGTAGAGAAAAAAAAAGTGAGTGATGTGTATGTCATCTCGCGCATGACAAATCTAACTGTGTCTACTAAGGGTGACATGCTTGGAAAATGCTGTGGGGAAAAATGTATGTATTTTCTGAAGTGCGATAGTGAACTAACTACAACTTTCAGTATTGCGTATAGCCGCTGTCTTACGAAATACTGCAAATTACACAGTAAAATTCATTAACATACCTTAATGAAGTTGAACTGGTGAGTGTGCCATGTGTCTTCTGATAGTGGATATGTGTCATAAAGAATTCCTGTAACAAAATCGCACATGAGAATATTTCCTTCAATGCATGACATAGAAAAGGCCTTATAATGTTTAGATTTATCTAACCATCAAAGTGATTGTCAGGCAGGGTGGGCACAACATCCTCCCACAGGCCTTTAAGGGGAACAACCTGTAAGAATGAAAACATCATATTTACAACATATAATAAGTTATCATTGATTATTAATTACAGTTTTAGATTATTAATGCACAATCTGCATATCCAGAATAGATTTCCCTTTACATTATGAAATGGTCCATTGTGGTAAATAAAAAAAAAAGATGTAAATGGTATAACTGGACCAATAAAAATTAAAGGTCCCTTTAATGCAGACATCTGTGTGTAAGTCATAGATGTACGTATAGGGAATTATTTAATGTAAAATATGGCAAATATTTAAATGAGATTTAAGAGCCAATTATTTTCTCACTTTGTGTGGCTGGGACTTTGCCCACTCCTGCAGTCTCTGGAAAACACCATCATTACACTCAATGATCCAGTGTTCCTCGATGGGAAAAGATTCCACTTTTGTGGCAGCGATGGCCATTCCAAAGCCAATCTCAAGCACCCGCCCACCTGAAGAAAGGTGAAAAGGGTTTTTTTTACACTTCAGTAATAAGTAACTTGTGCAGTTTTATCTGTTTTTCATGGACAATTATTCAAGTTTGATGCCTGTAGGTTCCACCTAGGCACGCTACCCTTGAACGTGAGAAATGTTACAGGCCAGAGTGGTCACGCCAGAGAGTTATGTGGAGTGGTATTTCAGAGAAGAGTAAAAATAGAGCACTGAAATAGTAAACAGAGGTCAAGTACCCCCACTCCCTGTGGAATGAATGGGATTTGGGCGGATCTTTATAGCAAATTACTATTGCAGTACAGACTCTCCAAAGTGGGACTAACCTGAAACTGGGTTATTGAGCATTTTCTGTGATCTAACTTTCTTCTCTAAAGGGAGACTATAGCTTTCATTTGGTAGCAGAGCTTCTGTTCCCACTTGTATGGGAATTTGGCATCTGTGTCTTCTCCCCAAGGCCAACCTTCACACACGTGAGAGCCTAGCCATGGTGCACTAACGTCACCGTTTTCAAGCTTTGGTCCAAGACCCACATTCAAGAGGATTATACGTGCAAAAATTAGGCACAAACCATTTGGGTACACCCAACTAATCTCCTTTCCTAAGTTTTTGTGCAGCAGGCAACAGTGCAACACAAACAGCTCGGTTGTGTTTAGGTCAAGGACTTTTTGAAGGGTCTTCGGAATGATCTCACGTTGCTCCAGGTGGAGCCTCAATTTCCCTTTTTTGCATCGTTCTCCAGTCGCGTAGATCTGACACAATGTAGCTTGAACGTAGCACATCCAAACCATGCATTAACTTCTTTTTTTTTACCTTTAGATGCAGCTACGGTAGCCAATGAGTGCATATAGGGGGTCTCCCAGCGCTCCATGACGGGTTTGCCCAAGATCTCCAGGTGTGTGTCGGTTTCATTGTAGTCTGCGCTCGCGTTGTGCCAGCCGGTTTTGCAGTCCTCTCCGTGGGAGAAAATGGGTTGTGCTGTGGTCATGGCTGCCTTAACGCAAATGCTAGAGGGGGGTCTTGTGCCGTGCCCGGGCTCAGTGGCTGAAAAGAGACTGCTGCGGTTGCGCCGGAGTTATATATTGAAAGAAGTGCTGATTATGCAGTAAAGCAGGAGACGTGCACTTCAGCTAGGCCTCCTTGATAAGGAACATTACCCTGGAGGAGAAGAAGGGAGTCACACAACTGAGGCGGTGCCACAGATTATATGGACAAAAGTATTGAGACACTTCCAGTGAAGGGCTGTCTTAATGCTTCAACATAAGATTTTTGGATTTCCATCTGCAAAGGGGGGACCAACTCCATATTTACGTCTATGTATTTGTATGCAATGTAATTAAAGTCCCTGTTGGTGTAATGGTCATGCTTTCCAGTACTTTTGTCTATATAGTGTGTCAGCATGAGTGTGTGGTCTTTATTGTGGCTTGACTTAGTTTTGTTTAATTCATTTGCTCATTTAATGTTAAAGTTTTGTTCTGTATGGATGCTCGTGTTCAAGCTATCTAGTCATAGACACAGTTAGGTAACTTGACCTAATTATAGTTGGTTTAAGGTTTTTGTCATTCAGTAGAGGTAGAACGATGAACCACCTGAAATGATGCCTTTTATCAGTTGATGTTTCAGTTATCAGTTCATTCATTCCTCAGTTTAAAAAAAGATCATATTTGACAATAGCACTGCAAAGCGCCAAAGTTTTGCTTGATCCATTCAGGCTGCTTAGAAGTCCAGAAAGATAAAACTAAAACTGATTTGTCGGATTAGCCACAAGACAATAGGTTATGACTACAATATAGTGATATGACACAATGTTTGATTGGTGCACCACTAATATTCAGTGGTCTAATATAGCTTTCCCTTTCGTTGTCGTAAAACCTGTGGGTCAACATGGTCACGTTCCAATGGTTGAAAACTGATTTGGGTCATCTTGAGAAGTCAAAGTACATAAGAGTGTGATAAGGGCTTTTGCACATGTCGGCGATGTGCACTAACTTGCCATTATCTTGGTTCTTTCAACACAGTTCCTCGGTACAAACTCAGCTACTAGTTTTTTTCTGAACAGTAGACCACACCGAATGTAATAAATTCTACATCCCTGGAAGTGAAAGTGGGGATTGTCAGAATCTTCAATTCATTGCCAACAAAAATGACAGCCATGTCCTAACACGATGCAGGGTAAAGACATTTACTGTAGGAGCTGCAGCTTCCTTTTAATCCTCCTCAACTTTTCTCTGTCTGCATGTCAGTGAACTGAATTATATAGACTAAAACCTCCTAGAAAATGCTCAGGTCTTTATCTTATACTAACTATTCTTGATCAAACAATCCTGATTTCATAGGTCACCTGCATCATAATGTCATTTTAAATTTTAGTTTCCAGTGCTTTCAGCACATTTTGCTGTCCAGCTTTGATTCTGCAGCTTATGAGTGTATTGGTCCATCTTGACTTTACCCTTTAGTCTTTGAACTACTCATTCTCTTTAGTTTCTTGTCTCACAGTCAGTTATCATGACTCTTCTGTTATCTGTCTTAATCTATTGTCCTGGTTCTCCTCTGTTTTGTGTTTCAGATGTCCCTTTTACTTTTGGATGTTTTATATTTTCTTTCTCCATGTTTGATAGAAATGAACACACTTCAGTTTTCTACCCAATTTAGTCATGAAAAATTTCACCTGCTAGCAAGAGCTCCCCAAAGCACAGTAGGGGGAGATGGAGGCCAACCTACTCACCCAGAAAGAGAGCAAGGGCAATTATCCTCTCTTGGGCCGTTAGCCACGGATGACCGTGCCAAAGTTAGGGATTAAGTTGTGCCATTTGAAAGCCTAATGTTCACTTTAAGTAGGATGTTAGTCAAACCGACATTCACTCAACACAGCCACCACTTT
>JBBPDB010000039.1:12913428-12956103 GCA_037974465.1 Brachypetersius altus
TGGCTGCCCGCTGCATCACTTGGTGAATGGGTTAAATGCAGAGGAAGAATTTCATGCTGTTCACATTGTGTGCTGTGGTGTGATCGCGTATGATCAGAATTTTCATTTCATATATATATAAATACAAATTTTTTTTTTTTTTGCATGACCACAATTAGAAGATAATTTCAAGTGCAAAATAAGGGGCTTCAGTTAATTTAAATGCTTCTCTATAGGATTTTCCAGTCCTAGTTCAGCGCTCAGTGAAAAGACAAGCATTAACAGCATTAACAGCATTGCACAGGTTGGTGCAACATTTTTCATAAACCAGTCTGTGAACAGTTCTCTAACAGGTCTATGACAGTTTAACTCCTGTCCCTGAATTTAGAGCTGAGCTACAGTTCATTCAGAATGCCAATTGACCTTCCTGAGCCAGTCCTGAACAATCGGCTCAAATGTATGACTCATCAGATGATACTGATTAGGAACATTAGATTATGCAGACTAATGAATATTATTCCTATTCAAATTTCAGTTTCAGTTATTTTAATACAAATACAAATCATTTGCTTTGTAACTGGGTAGAATGTGCTGCTATTTATACTGTACAGCTTAACTTCTTTTATGTCACCATTAAACACAATAAAATGAAGACAAATTAAATCATATACACAGAACAATCTTGAGCAGCCATTGTGTACAAAATATGTTTTGTTGTTCTGAGTGAAAAGTACTAGGTACCCTTCATATCCAATATAAAATGAACCATGACAATCATATGTTAAAATCAGCAAATAAACAGCAACTGTGCAGAAATGTGTTGTCTATTTTTTGTTACTTATTTTCAGTCAGATATGTGATCTGAACTTTTGCATACTGTACATACAGTAGTTTGAACAGCTGATGATGTACTTGTTTGTACCCGTTATTCTAGTGATGCTGCCCTGTGCCTTATATTAAACAGCCTGTGTTATTAAAAGTATGAGACTATAAATTAGAGAAGGGCAGATACATTGTAGTGAACATAGATTTGATGCTGAAAAGTGAAATAACAATGGTAACAACTACACACATGCAGATAGCCACATGATAAAAGTTAAATCTCAATCAAATCTGATTATTTGCGGTCATTTCACTCCACTCAACAGTTAATGTAGCAGTTTATTTAGTACAATAATAAAGCCTTTCAAGCCTGGTCATTCTTTTCAGTTAACCTATTGCCTTTCACTGTGGAAAAATGTTTTCCTTTTATAAAACTTTTAAAATTCCAAATATTATTATCAGAATATTAGCTCTCGAGTCATATGGTATCAAACTAAAAACAAAACTAGTAAATGAATTCACCCATACTTTAACTAACTTTATGGGTACATTGCCAAATGGGTATACTAATTTTAATGTGTAAAGTGGCCATTTTATCATGTGTGAACACACAGCGCAGCACACAGTGTGAACAGACTGAAACTGTCCTCTGCATTGAACCCATTTATGTGAGTGAAGCTGTGGGCAGCTAATGGTTCAGTGTCCAGGGAGCAGTGAAATGTCAAGAAATCTGAGTTATTTTTGTCCCTCATAGTTTCTGTTATATCATCTTGCTGGATTTTCTCATTTACATTTGCCCAAAGAGACTCCAACCTCTTCATGCTGAAGGTGTCATAGAAAGGAAGGTGATGAGGTGGGAAATTTCAGACAAAATTATGTGTATGTGTGTGTGTGTCTCAGACAGATATATGCTTGGGTTTAACATTGTTTGTGATGGAACAATGTTATTTTAGTTGAGTGATTTTAGTTGAATCACTCAAAAGACTACAACTCCCAGCACAGTCTCAAAAGACTACAACTCCCCCTGCAGGGGGCCCCCGTGTCAGCGCGTCAGCGTTGCGCAGCCCGGGTTTGAACCGAAAGCGGAGTGACCTTCCCGGGCAGGCGGAGACAGGAGAGACGCTCACTCCGGAGGAGACAGAGCAGCACACTGATGTCAGCACTCCAGCCCTCAACTCTCGGTACAGAGATGAACAACAACCTAGCGGGCGACGAAATTGGGTGAGACAGACACTGTTTTGTTGCAAACAACAAATTATTATTATTGAAAGAAATATTCGATTCTGGAAATACCACCATTGTAGCTGGAGGGGGACCGACCTGCTGCAACAAACGAACGGCTAGCGTACTGGGAGCTAGTGGAGGAGCCACCAAGTGTCGTTTATTCCAGCTAGCTCGGGCTGTTAGCCAATTTACCTGTGTTCCAGCAAGGTGACCGTTCAGTTTTGGAAACCAAAAAAGTGGAAGTAATGGTGATCCGAGAGCAGGGCTTTTTGTTACCCGAGAGAAGCTGAACGCTTCAAACGAGTCATTCATAGTTAGCTGTCAAATTGCCTTTATTTAGAAGCTAACGACATTAGCTGCCGTTAGCCCGAGCTAGGTTATTTGCTGATTTTTGACCTCCGGTGTGTCACCATTATAAATATTCAACTAGTTTTCTGCTCCTCGATACCAAACACGAGGCTAGTTTCTCAGCTTCGGAGCCAGAAATGTACTGTTTGGACGGCGGGTTTTGTTGATGGGCAGTAAGTCAAGAATGACGAATCAAGTGCCCAAGCTGCAGATCCGTGATAAACACTAGTGAAAGTGACAAGAAAAGTCCGCGCTGCCATCCGTATAACTAGTATCTGCATACATAGAAGTGGTTTTCTTGTTTTTCTTTCTTTCTTTACAAGCAATTCTTAGTTGTTGCTTGTCCATTCACTTGATGTAACACATAATTATCTTACAGGAAGCTGTTTGTGGGTGGATTAGACTGGAGTACTACTCAAGGTGAGTGTATTTGAGCACGTATCGTGTAAAGATGTTTGACAAGGTCTAGACCAGCTTATACTGAATATCCCAAGTATCCTAGAAGCAATTTTGATTCCTCTGCCCTCCTTTTTACTCTGTGGCAACAGAATTTAAGTACCTGCAGGTGATAAGATGCTTCCAGCAGCTTTATATGCTCACTACTGTTTGACCCACACAGCATATAAGAAGAAAGGAACAGTGCCCATAAAATAGAGCCTCTTGTTTCTGTTGCTCATAAGAAATATATGTGTTGTTTCTTCTTAATATTTAAATATGTCCTGGCAATAATATAAGATAAACCTTTATTAGTCCCACAAGTGGGAAATTGTGTCTATTGCAAGTGTTCAGTAATAGTGTGATAAATACTGCATCCTCTTCATAATGTCAGAGTATTATATAGACAGTTTATATTGGCATATACTTGCAGTTGTTTTTATCACTGCTTGGCATTTGAATAGGAAAATGAATGTATGTTTCCTGCAAACATGGACTTTGCTCAGTTAATGCCTGCTGTATCAGACATGCCATAGCATGTCATTGCCTTTTCTCTTTCTTTTGTTAGAGACTTTAAGAAGCTACTTCTCCCAGTATGGAGAGGTTGTGGACTGCGTCATCATGAAGGACAAAAGCACAAATCAGTCCAGAGGCTTTGGGTTTGTGAAGTTTAAAGACCCGAACTGCGTTCGGACTGTACTGGACACTAAACCTCATAACCTCGATGGTAGAAATGTGAGAATCAGCAACTTTTTGCTTTTCCAATGGCGTTTGGTTGAAATTGAACAAATCAACTTTGATCCTTTTGTGAAATAAATTACAAGTAGTACCAGAAAATAGTCATGGTTAATTAAACCAAACCATGTATTGTTAAAATTTAATTCTCTGCTGTTATAGATTGACCCCAAACCATGCACTCCAAGAGGAATGCAGCCTGAGAAGACACGAACAAAAGATGGCTGGGTAAGCCGTGTGGTAGTGTAAGGAAATTTTCACAGTTCAGGCCATTTGTTTTTTAAATTATGTTCTTATTGGCTTAAGGAGTGTTTGTAAATTAAGCAGTAAGGAAAGAACAAGCTCTTCAGTGCTCCTGTGAATTCTGTGCCAATTTGCATAGATGTGAGCTCCTGAGCTGCATAAAATGAATGTAATAAAATTTGGCTAGAGTTATGACATTGTTTTAAAGTCTATGCTTGTTGTATGCATTTTAGAAAGGGGGTAAAAGTGACAGCAATAAGTCCAAGAAGATATTTGTTGGTGGAATTCCTCACAACTGCGGTGAACCTGAACTCAGGGACTATTTTAACAGATTTGGAGTGGTAAGATGTATTGTCATATTATTCAGATACTTATCAAAAGTCTTGGTCTTCTTATCTACACGTTTTAGCAAAATGGAAGCGACTACATTACAGTAGCAGTTTATTCTAATAATCTTCTTCTTTTTTTTTGAGGGTGATTGGTTCATTTATTTGTGACTTTTTACTATAAATTTGATATAACTTTGTGCTGGTGACTGTAGATCAGTCTTTGAGTGGCCACTCAATTCAGCCACTCAGCCATTTGTCATATATTTCTTCTTTTGAAGGTGACAGAGGTGGTAATGATCTATGATGCGGAGAAACAGAGACCCCGAGGTAAAAGCTGATCTAGTTCTGTTCCCATTACATCTGTCTTCATGCTTATGACAAACTATTCTAACCCAAAGAGAGTGGAGTCTCACTCCATGTCCTTCAGCAGAGCACATTAAGATATCATTTCTCACCCTCATGTCTCTGATACTGTATTCGGCATGTTATAGAGCTCCTGCATGGAGAGAAGGCAAACTGAGTACATTGACAAAGTGCAGACCTTTGCATTGTCTGAACATCTGTCACTGAATCAGCTTCTGATGCATTTGCTTGACTTTAGACCTGAGGAACAGTCTTGCATGCCAGCCGTCCATATTTTGAGCCCTTTTTATTTTCATTTCAAAGGTGCTTATTTGCCTAAATCTCCGGGATTCTCAACAGTAATTACTTAGCTAGAACAAAGCTAGCAACCTGATTGAAATGTTCTGCTAGTTAGAAATGGCTCTGCTAGTTAACAATTTCATGGATAAAAATAAATGAGAATTGTCTGCTGTATTCAAGTGATACCACAGAGGTTCCACAGGACAACTTCCAGTGAAATCAGGACTAAGCTTGGCTGGAATGAACTCTAAATATTTGTTTAATGAAATGAAACAGAATTTTGATTATATGAAGACACACCATTTTAAATCTTTGAAACATGTTATGAAGCAAAATTTAAGAGTAGATATTAAGAGACTCTATGTAACGAGTACAAAATATATTTTATGTAGAATGTTTTGATTATTACCAGTTAATACCTCACATTTTAATGCAAATTGAAAATCCATTGAAGTGTATTTTGCACATAGCTGTTTCCTCATCATTTGCTTAAAACAAAACAAACAAAAAATCTCAAAGTCCCCAGTAATCTCTTTGAGGATACCTGGAATAGTTTGTCATTTGAACATTTTCTGTTGCATTTTGAATAATTTGCATTGAATTTTTCTTTGTTATAACCATAGGTATTGAGTAAGTTTTTTATTCTGCTGTTATACTGATATTCTGGATGACGATTTATTTCCACATGTAGTAAATTAAGTAAGCCCTCTCTTTCTTTTGTGTTCCTTTCTCCTTGTAAACTGTTTAAATGTAATTAACTGTTTCCTCAGATTTGTTTTTTCCTTCAGGTAGTGATCAGAGTGGCACCACATAGATAAAGGCCTGGTAATATTTGTGTAATATATGTGTATGTATGTATATGCAACCTTGACAGTTTGGGAGGTGTAGCCTGAATTCACTAGAAGAAAAGTATAACCTCTATTTTGTGGAAGTGTAACGCTTTTTTGTGTCTTGAGTGCAGCAGTTAGAACTGAGTATACTATCAGCTTGGAAAGTCTCAGCCTGATGAGGTATATGTTGATTTCCAGACTCATTACAGATTACAGTGATTGTATGCTGTGTTAGGATTTTCTTAAATATTTGATTGAATCCTTGAGCGAAATTTGACCTTTTCATTAATGTCTGGCTTTGCAATGGAGCATATTGTTATTCGAATCGAATATATTCTTAAATTCAATCTATTTAGGCGCTTTGGACATATTTTATAATGCAGTAAGCCCCATTTGTTGCCACTTCCTGACATGTAGGTCTTTAGATTAAGTGAACAGAGTTATTTTCTGCTGTACTCATTTTGCGGCGTGTGTCATGTAGATTGAACAGCTAATCAGGATGAGTGGATGTAACCGTACCAGAAGCTTATGTTGCTAACTTTAATTTAGCTCTGATGAAGTTAGGTCTTCCGATTAGGGGGCAGGTCACTGGTATATTTAGTACTAATTTACACAGATGGGGTTGCTCTGTATAGTGTGAGAGATCTCAGATCTCCCCCTGGGTCTCAAAGGATGCTTAATTGGAATCGGGTTAGATCCCAAAGTGGAAAGATTCTCACAACCCAGTTCTGCCACACAGTTATTTGATCAGAGTAAAACTAGTTCACACAGTGGTGCTGGAGATGGTGCTGAGGTTGCAGCAGAACTTTCAGCACCACTGCTGCTGTCCTCTAGTTCATGCTCTGGTTTATCATAAAGATGACCTTAAAATCAGGGACTGGCCTCATTGTGATGTTTTCTGCCTCAACTAGATAAATGTCCTCTTGAGGTAAACATTTTGCTCTCTTTTACTTCAAACACAGATTCCATTTATAAAGGCTCTTCTTTAAAGCAAACAGAATTGAGAGCTCATTAGCTTTGGTTACACCTCATGTAAGCCTGATCATGCACAGACTGTTTTAGCCAGACTTTGGCCTTTTATCTCTGTGGTGCTTTTTTAGCTATGCTGTAAATTCCTTGTCTCATAGTTTGCCCAAAGTTGTGTCATTTTGGGAAGGCTTTGAGAAACTGTTAAATTATGTAGTTCATCATTTTTGTTATGCGTTAATGATTGTGGCTGGTGCCAGCGTTTGTTGTACAATAATACAAGGGGTCATTAAAGGTGGGGTTCGGATGAAACTGCATAAGAATTAGTTTGATTCTAGATAGTCTTGTTAGATTTTCTAATGTATTACAGTGCATTGCTTGTAATATATAATATGCCCTCACTTTGAATACACTTAGTTATCAAATATCCACACTGACTGCTCATTCAACTGTTAATGATTAAATCAAGTGAAGGTTAATTTGCACAGATGGGGAACAATGTTAATTTTTTACTAGACAAGAGTGGAGTTCCTGGCCAGCCATTTCTGTTGTACCACAGATCGCGACATCATCCGAACTCCCGGTGCCCCCTTGATCCCCCCCCAACTGTTCTTCACCTTGTTCTGTCCCAACACCCTGCTACCTTGATTCACTTTTGGTCGTTGGCTAGGTTTTGGATTTATTACTTTCGAGGCCGAACAATCAGTGGACCAGGCTGTCAACATGCATTTTCACGACATCATGGGCAAAAAAGTGTGTAGTTGTAGTTTTATTTTACCCTAAAGCAGAAACTGAAGCTTGGGCGATGGATAGTGTTCCGTTTCAGTGCTGTGAACCAATTCATGCTTTTCTTCTCAGAAAAGGCACACACATTCAGAAATAAACTGTTACGTGTAGCTAAGCTTTGGTACAGCTCTCATGTCAAATATAGAATAAATGACTAGCCATTACAAAGAGTACAGCTTTCAAAAATGAATCACTGACAGTGAGTCATATTGAGCACTGCTTCTGTAGTCGCCCAAGGTTTAGTTTACTTGGACCACTCCTTTAGGTAGTTTCATGCGTGTGAACCTGTATGGTCTATTTATTGAGCTAAAAATGGTGAGTTTTTGTACCTGCCTAAT
Organism: Brachypetersius altus; assembly: GCA_037974465.1. Taxonomy (NCBI): domain Eukaryota; kingdom Metazoa; phylum Chordata; class Actinopteri; order Characiformes; family Alestidae; genus Brachypetersius; species Brachypetersius altus. Next base: position 12,921,106 of record JBBPDB010000039.1, read on the forward strand.
ATAACATTTAATTCATTTTCACCTAAAGGACTGGTCAATGTCATTTTCCATCTTTTATTATTCATTTTGTTTCTGTCAGGTCACTTACTGTTTGAGTTCTTGATATTATGCAAGAAGATTAAAAAAAAAAAAAAAAAAAACCTCAATGAAGTGACCTCAGGTTTAGAATCTCCATACTGTGTCAGTTTTCCTTCTGAAAAACAAAGCTACATTGCATTAAAGCTAAATAGGTTGCTGTTTAGCATCTCCATTTGGTAACCATGGTTTTATTACATTAAACTGGTAAGTTCCTGTGGATGTGTTCTGTAGTGCTTTTAGTGCAGGAACCGGTTTCACAGACAATCATTAAGCCTAGACCTGAACTAAACTGTTCAGCCATGCAGTCTGTATACTGGTGGATGTGTATCTATTACTCACCAATCTGAAGTTGCCTCTGGCATTTTTATGTCCTTCCTCTCGACCGCTGTGTGCTGATTCAAAGTGACGAACCACTTCCATGAAGTTTGCTGTAGTTGTCTGTAGAGGCTCTGAGTTGCTGTCCTACATTGTATTTATTCTCTAGTACCAACTCTCTCCTTGACTATGTCCTGTTTTCCTTCAGGAAAACAGGTTCTCCAGTACCTAGGCTATTGTTCTTGATCTGACATTATTGCGATGGGACTTCAGGGAGGTGGGGGCCATACGTTATATATTTAGAAACTGGAGCATATCAAACTGTGTTGCAAATCCCAGCTCTGGAGTCGGACGCCAGGACTTCTGCGCTTCCTCCCATCACTCTGAGCCCTGAAGCCCGCGGGAGTGAGCCTAGGTAGTCGAGCGGAGGGCCGCAGACTACTCGCTCAAACTGGTGCCTAATTAGGTCGACAGAGAGGAAAGAGGGAAGGCAAGAAAGAAAGTCACCGCGTTTTATGCTACTTTGCGAGCAGAAAATATTGTGCCTTGCTCTTGATTCAAGGTGACCCCAATAACTCAACCCATTTAGAGGCTGTTCTATTTCCGTCCTCCCCATTTTACTCACCCCAGTGTGTGTGCGCTTTTCTTGAACGGCTGGTACATCTATAGTTGGACACTAGAAGTAATGGGATAAAAATTTATGTTGTCTCTGATCTGGTTGGCTCTAGTTTATAAATAGGCATGGTTCCGAAGTCCTCTTTCTTTCAGGTCTACACATTTTACTTATCAGATGATTATATCATAATTGCATTTTCCTCCCATGTTTGACACAGTATGAAGATTCATTTCTGAAAAGAAGTATTACTCCATTATTCTCTGCATGTATTTTTTATTTTATTTTATACAGTTAGATAAAAAATGTCATCATATTTCTACTCCAAATTAATCTGAAATGAGGTTCTTAAACGCATTAGCCAGGGTAAGGTAAGTCTGGTCTTTCTATCAGCAGTTTTTTTTATCTACTTAAAGGGAATAAGATACAAAAAATGCAGGGACAATGTTTCTCAGGTACATTTTACATGAACATTTCAAACTACATTTTACTTAGTTTCTGTGCAATTCTATTGTAGAGATTTGGTCGTTTGTAACAGATCTGGAGATTTAAAAAATAAATAAATTCTGGAAAAGCTGGTTGAAAATGCATTTATTTCAAAAGTACCTTAGAAACATTGCTTTGGAAATAGAACCAATAAGCCCAGAATATATCTTTATAACTGTACTGAGCTATCGTATTCAACTTAAATAAGGCTATCTCAACAGAACTGCAAGCTAAGTAATTGATGGGGTGAGGGAGGCACGTTGGTCATTGAATTCGGCCCTTTCAAGTTATTCTGTCTTTGTCCTTTGTCCAGGTTGAAGTGAAGAAGGCTGAGCCTCGGGACAGCAAAGCTCCTGGCCCTGGGCAGCTGGGAGCAAATCAGTGGGGACCCAGAGCCATCTTAAGTGCAGCCAATGGCTGGGCTGCACAGCCTGCTCAGAGCTGGCATCAGAGCTACGGGCCTCAGGGTGAGTTAGGGCGAATAGGTCTCCCTCTGGGAACATGACATTCTAGTGTGAAAAAAGATACCAGAGGCGCCAACTGGTATCTGAGCCGCAGTTTGCCTCCGTTTTGGCTGCACTGTTTGTGCCATCTGTTCGAAACCACAGTGGGTTTGTCTACAGTGTAAGGGTGACTGCTTTCACATAGCGAATACACAAGCAGTTCACGCCAGAAGAAAGCTTGCTCGGCTTGAAGTGAATCCAAAATGATTGCGACCTTTAATTGAATAAGTAACACCTTAACTCGTGTGAATGCCTGAAAGTACTCTCTTTTCTACAGGGGTTTGGGTGTCCACGGGTCAACCTTTAGGTAGGTTTCGTTACATAATTGTTTTTATACACTGGCAGTCAAAAGTTTGGACACATGATCTCATTCAACGATTTCCTTTGTTCATTATTAGCTACATTGTAGATTAATATTGAAAACATCACCTATTGCTCTGATGACAGCTTTGCACACTATTAGCATTTTTTCCAGTCAGATTCATGAGGAAATGACCTGGAATGCTATTTAATTAACAGCAGTTCATTTAAGAGCATCAAGAGTTCATTAGTTGAATTTCTTTCATTTTTAATGTGTTTGGGATCATCAGTTGCGATGATCGGGTTGGTCAACAGTTAGTGATCCTATTCCACTACGGTTCTACATGATGGCAAGAACTTCTTAATGAAGTAAAAAAAAAACAACAGTCCATCATTACCTTATTACAAAACATATTCTGGTATGTTGAACTCTTTTTTTTGTTTACTGCATAATTCCATGTGTTCATCATTTTGAAGAAAGTAATAAATACAAAAACATTGAATGAGAAGCTTTTGACTGGTAGTGTATATTTACTTGTTGCATCCAAATACCCAATTATAAAACTGAGTAGAATTTTAAATGAATTAAATGATAATTGGTCATGAATAGATGTTTATAAATATCAGTGAAGTATTGAAACAGAGTGTCACACTTTATGTAAAACAGTACTTTGGCTTGCTTAAGTAAAATAAAATCTTTGTTTTAGAGGTGGTTAATTTCAGTACAGAGATTCTTGTGAAAGATCATAGAATGTTCGAATGATTAGTTGATTAGTTTTATTGCACATAAATTTGTGTTCTGCAGAAATACTTCATTTTGTGATGCTTTAAACATGTGCATCTGGCTGTTTATTTAATAGCCTTCCTGTTTAACTCAGGTGGGTATTGTCCTCCTTTGCCCACGGCCCGAGGAGCCCCTGCACAGCCTCCCTCTCCTTTCAATGCGTTCCTAGTCACAGCACCCCCGACAGGAGGATTTGGGGCACCTCAGGGATATCCCCAGCAGGGCTATAGCACACCCCCTCAGTTTGGTAAGTCATCAAAACACCACCCTCTGTTTGAATTTTGGAGCAGATAAGATTAATAAATTTGTTTTTGGGTGAATCACATGCCACTTTATGGCTCTTGTCCTACGTTGTCTGTTTTCAAATGTGCAGAAAGTGATTTCAGAAATAATTTTCCTGAAAACAAGCAAGAATTGACAGTTAATCTTGGAGATAAGGACAGCTGTTCTAGGGCCACTGTTATGTTCCAGTTTAAACCTATTAGATCCTTAGAAATAACAATGCGGCATGGATATAATAAACTTGTGTATGACATGTAGGTAGTATGATGAAAACATATGCTACAATACAAGTTAGTACTGAAGTGCAAAATGTCATCAGCATGTGCTCGTGATGTGTTAACAGAACAAGATAAGTTGCGCTCTGGTAATTGCGTTTTTAATTTGTGCAGAGAAAGAGCCGGGCCCTTGTATTGGTATATTTTCCCCAATTGGATTGTTTTGTGCTATGTCACATTGATAAATACATCATTTAATGTTTACTACTTAGTCAGTACATGTAGACTGTAGGAGCACACACACAGATGGCCATCCTAAATTTTTGACATAGTCAGAAAATAATTGCCAGTGATCTTTGGTCGCTTTTGACCATCTTTCTCAGCACAACGTAGGACCACTGTTGAGGAGCCATGACCAAAAAAAATCGCCCCAGTTATTTCATGATTGTCATCTTCCGTCTTCTGCAAAATTCATAAATGCTGTCATACCAATATGCCACCACTGTCCACAGAATTTTCTTGAGACCGCAGCATTTGGTTGCAATACAGACAGCCTAGATGCCTAGCAGTTTGTGTCCTCTAACCATAACCATAACTGCCATAACACTTAATTTATGCAAGGACCAGATCTCTAATGGTGCAGCAGCTTGTACCCAATGTAGGAGAAGTTTAGCCTACTTTGATTTGTCTGTAAAGAATTGTTTGGCATTATCTTCAGTTTGGATTGTAAGGACAATGCTGAAAACCAAAGGTGCACTTAATTATTCTATGCAGTGTTTTTGAAAAGATTTTTTAATGTAAATGTTTATATATTTATTCTTCAGTTCTGCTATTTTGCACAATATAAATATTTGGTATGTATTTCAGTTGTTAAATATAGGTATTTGCAGTAAAAATAAGCAGCTGTTAACCTACACAAATGGGCTTAGTGTTCTCTGAAAGGTTTTAGCTGGAATACCAGAGTGTACTGTAAATTGTACTGAAAGTGTACCACGTTATAAAACATTTACTAAGTTACTCATACTTTTTTTTTTGTTGTTGTTGACCAAACTAACTCAGGGTACAGTTTTGGCACGCCTCAGGGTGATCAGTTTGTACCACAAGGAATGCCTCCCCCTCCTACAACTCCTGGAACAGGGCCCTTGGGCTTTGCCCCAGCAACCACCCCAACTCAGGAGATGAGCAAAGCCCCTCCAGCACAGGCAGACTTCTCCTACAGCCAATATGGTGAGTAAATGGCTCACCTGAACCTTGCCATGTCTTCTCCTGTTACTGTTGAGTGGCTCCATTTTCTAAACCACCTTAGCTGCAGTCCATTACCGTGATACTCACACAAGCAAGAGCTTGCTTTTTATAACACATGGCTGACCTGGCATGATGGCATCACTTGCACACAAGCTTGCATATGACCTTAAGCAAGTTGCAACACATCCACCACTATTGTGAATATGGCCAAATGGATGTTTATCGTTTATGTGCATTAGGATGAAGACAATCAGTCATATGTTTGAATTAGATCATCCCGTGGTGTTGCTTTTTGGATGGTGTGACGAATTATTTATATAAAAACAAACATTAGCAAGCTTGGATGATTCTGTGATGTATTGAAGCTGAGCAGATCTGTCTTCAGTATAGGTGGAGTTATGGTAGAATAACTTTTGACTTTAAACTGAGAAAATCTTGCCAATGATACAGAGACCAATTTTTCTTTCTGTAATATTTAGGGGCAATGATGGGTCAGAGAGACTGTTCAAACTGTACTGATTAGGGCTGAAATATATTGTTTCTGTCCAAAAAAAACCCATGATATTGCCACTGTTTCAGTTTTTTTTCTGAAAACATCAGTTGAACACTGCAGCCACCTTTTACACATTTTGTGTGAAATTGCCAAACAGAAATAATTCAAAATTACTTTAAATAAAATGTTTTACATTAACATACAATGACTATTTTTTTCCTTCTTCAGAAAAGTTACCATTTTGGAGATACTTGGGTTTTTTTCTGGATAATGAACATTTGAAAAGCAATTACATTGCTTTCTATTATGCTGTTTTTTATGGCTGCAAAATACCTGCCATACATTAAAGACATAGATTGGCTTGCATTGTTTGTAACCTGAATTTTTTATATTTGCTTGAACAAATCAACAAAAGAAATACATGGCTGGTTATGATTCGCACACACACACTTACACGAGTTAGTACCATGCCTCAAGTTTTAATAAAACAGAAAACCAGAGACTATGCATGTATCATGCACCAACAAACTCAGGTGTGAAATCCCAGGTTTAAGATGTCACATGCCAAGGCTGCAGAGTGATCCAGAGGTACTCTCAGTGTTGCCCTCACCTGCCTTAGTGTGTCATGCTTATGCTTCGCTTCCATTCATCAATATCATTAGGGCTGAATGCCCTTAAGATAAGCACAGTATTTAACAATATGAAGTCAGCAAAAGGACCAATCCATTGACCTTAATTCTTCCTGATTCATCGTCTTTAGATCTTCAAGTCTCAGAGCAGGCAGATCTCGCCATAGAAAGCAGATCAATTTGTCGAGGCTTTGCCTTGATTGGTAGGAATCTATCCCCCGGAGTTAGTGGTAAAGATAGACTCTCTCTGGGTTTAGTCAACCTGGTCTCCTCATCTCCCTGATAGGCTTGGGTAACTATCCTCAGGACCCCTCTGCCTACGGACCAACGCGTCCTCACAGTTATGGTCAGGATGAGCAGGGATATAGTGCAGGTAGGTGTGAGCTACTGTATTTTACAACCATCCAATAAAACAGCAGATGCAACAGTACATAGATTCATCAGACGTCAATTATAGTTTTTGTTTTCCTTCTTACATGCATTTTACATACTCAAGTGGTGCACATACCATGTTCATGTGTTGTATGTATATTTTCCATCAAGTATACACTGTTTTTTCCTCTATGTTATATACTAAATACAGCTACAGTGTCATTTTAGAGGCCAGTATTATAGGTCTAAGACTGAGATGGACAAAACTCTTCCCCCTTGCTATGTACTGGCAACCTACATTTGCTCAAACGTCTTGATTGGTAGGATGGTAGTAAATATCCAGTGGCATCGTAGCTGTAGTTTACTATGCACAGATGGCTCCCTTCGACTTTTTATTTTTCTTCATCTCTGCATTGCTTTGCTGGCAAAATGATAATCTAACACTTTCGTTTTTCTGTATTTTGTGCAACTTTTTTTCATGCAGCATTTGCTATTTGCTCGCCAGATGTTTTATAGACGACTGCACATATCTCAAGTTGAATGCAAAATATAAAATATTTGTGGCCATGCCAGCAAGCTGTTCCTGTCTTTTCATTTAAATAACCCCATTAAAATAACAAATTATTTCAAAGAATATGTATTATATAAGCATTTATTTTTATTGTCTTTAAATAGCTTTCTTTTTTTTCTTTTTTCTTGCTACTGTTTTAATCATAGTGTCTGAGTTAATTATTTTGCTCTACAGCTTTTAACGTCTGCAGTTTCAAACACCTGGTCTTGAAAAGAGGATACATGTTCCTCCTAAAGTCCCAATTTCATACATGCTTATTTAGTTATTCATCTTGAACCTCTGTTTGTGTCTATTTTAACAGGTTATGGTCAGGATTTGAGTGGGTTTGGACATAGTTTTGCTGACCCCACCCAGCAGACTGCTACGTACGCTGCCCCTTCTGCACAGCCCGCATCAGGCCCCCAACCGGCAGCGAGCAGTTTCGGCCGTGGACAAAACCACAATGTACAGGGCTTCCATCCTTATCGGCGCTGAGCGTTTCCCTCCAACCTCCACAATGCAATACAAATTGTCAGGGAAATGGATGTTCTGAACCCAAACAATACTGAGCTTTGGGGCTGGTGTCTGACGAACGTTACAAACTTATTGGAGGGTGTACGTGTGTGCGCGCGCGTGTATGTGTGTAAATCGTGAACGAAGACTCCTATATGAGGAGATCACGTTCATTGTGTATTTTATATTAGGACAGAGCTACTTAGCAATAGATTTTTAATTGTCTGGTGGAACATCAGCACAGAACCACACCAGACGTGGAGTGACAGGGTCTCCCATTTCCTCAGCTTTAATTCTGTTAGGAGACAAATGTTTTATTTTCAATTTTGTGGATTTTGTTTACTCACTGAGCCTTTGACCATTTTATTTAAAAAATTGTTTGAAAATAGAAATTACAAATATGTATTATACACCTAAACTGTGCAATTTTTTAAAAGAATTTTGTACTACTATATGTGCGCTTTTTTTTTCTTTCTTTTTTTTTTTTTAAAGGATGTAGATTTCCCTCAGGTGGCTGTTTTAGTGCACTGTGCACTTATGCAAAAAAAAAGAGGAGTTTTATTTGAAATAAATGATTTAAAGAGAAAACACTGTTGCATTTTTATTTTTCAATGTCTGTTTTTGTGATTATGGGAATTTAAATGCTTCAGGATGAGATTATACACATGAATACATACACAGGCGTACAGCTTTAACAGTTTATAAGACTAATTCTGTGTAGATACAGTAACTTCTGGAACAGTGCTGTAGCTCACACAAGAACATGGAAACACAACCTATGTATTTTTTTTTGCTGGAGTGTTTCAACTTTCACATGCTGCATTATTGCACTGTTGAATAAAAGCCTGTTGGTTTCTGACTCTGATTCATGCCGTGGGTTTAAACCAGCAATCGGTAGAACAAGAACCAAAGAACTGCACAGGTGCTCTAGATGATTCAGCTTGGCTACATGCATTGAAGAAAAATCAGAAGTGGGATTGTTAAAATGCCCAGTTTTTAAATGGCCTTAACTCAAACTAATAGTTGTTAAAGTCTCACTAAAGATCAGTTTTTACACATTATCTGACTCTACTAAAAGACGTCTGCCCAGTGCCTCTAAACAATGCCACGTCTCAAATCTTTTTATCTTTCTGTCTCATTTAGACTGTGTTATAACAATTAACTTTGTCCAGTTAAGTTCTCTGCTGTTTATAGATCAACAGTGGAGCTCCAGGGATTGAGTGTGTGACAGGGCTCATCAGTTCAGGTCCTGGAGGGGCAGAGTCCAGCAGAGTGTGCTGCTTTCCCCTTTCAAACACCCATTTTTATTAGTATAGTGTAAGTCTTTAACTTACACTATACTAATAAAAATGTTGGAAGGCCTGACACCAACAGGGACTTTTATGACATTGCATTCAAATACTTTAATATTGAGCCAGGCCTTCTCGTCTAACATCAGTGCCTGACCTCATAAATGCTCTACAGCAGGGGTGTTGGGGCCGATGTTAAGCACAGTTTAATGGTGGTTCTCAAACACAAACAATAAACTGGCAAGATGAACCAGGTATTTCTAAGCAGGGAAATCACCCAAACGCGCTGGACACCGACCCTCAAGAACCGGAGTTCGATACCACTGCTCTACAGAATGAATGGGCACGATTTCCTCCCACAGAAAATCTTGGAAAGCCTTCCTGAAGAGAGTGGAAGCTGTTATAGCTGCAAATGGGGGGCCAACTCCATATTAAAGTCTATGGATTTGAATGCAATGTCATTAAACTTTCTGTTGGTATAATGGTCAGATGTCTAAATACTTTTAATCATATAAGGTAAGGGCTCTCTTTAAGCCAGTCATGTTCTTCTACCCCAAATTCAATAATTAAGAGGTGTCCCAATACTTTTTTCCATATCGTGTAGTTGAATTGACACTTAAACAAAACAGTCCTTTAGCGCCACCTGCTGCTGGTTATCTCCTGCACAAGCAGAACAGTTCATCATCCATGCTATAGGGGGCGACTTTTACAGTGCTTTTTTCCCCCTTGGTGAGCCGTAGAACCTTCCTTTTCCGGCGAATCTCTCAAGATGGTTGGTCGTGTTTTATTTGGTGTTTTAGTTTAATCTAAGCGAATCTGCCGCAAATATGAGCAATTGTGCGTCGGCCGTGATGTATTTGGTGCAAATTAATGTTGCGTGACCCGTTTGTGGCTATATTTTTGGAAACACGGGCACTTTTGCTCAGATTAAGGCAGGAGTTGTAGCCAAGTGCCGTCAGACTGTTTGCTTTAAATTTGACAATATGAGGCTCTGTTGGTGTGCGATAGTTCGTATGGGGGTCATTAGATCGTTTGTGTTTCATTATACGATATAAAGTGAATTAGTTGTAGTTTGTGCTCAGTAAGGCTTTGGGATCGGCAGGTTCTGTACCTGGTCCTTGTTGGCTCTTGTTAACTCATAACTTCTCACGTCTGTGAATCTTCTGTCCGTAACACGTCTATTTTTTCTATTTCCCTAAACGTATTGGATCAGCTGGAGTCATGTTTGAAGTCCCAATTTTGACAATATTTGCTTGGAGCTACGAGGCTAATGTAGCCCGCAAGTAATACACTGTGGGACAAAGGTATTGGGAGCCCAATTGGATTTAGGCAGCACCTCAATTCCACTGGTGTATATCAAATGCACTAAGTAGACAAAATTATTACTACACCTGTTATTCAGGATTTGTGCGAGGCCCCTTTAAGTGAAGGGCAATGTTAATCCTTCAGGATACCAAGACATGTTGGAAAATGCCAAGCTTTGTGGGCACCGTTTGGGCAAGAACCTTTTCTGTAAAGGGACAAAAACGGGTCCATAAAGACATGGGCCTGTTTTTGTTGGAGTTGGGTATTGAATTACTTGACTGGCCCACACAAAGCTCAGACCTCAACCCCATCCAACACCTTTGGGATGGACCGGAACAGAGATTACCAGCCCGGCTTTCTCATTCAACATCAGTGCCTAACATCGTAAATGCTCTACATGGGCACAAATTCCCACAGAAACATCAACATCTTGTTGAATACCATCCAAGAAAAGAGAAAGCGGTTATAGCTGCAATGTGCAATGGTCAGATGTTCCAATAGTTTGTAAGGTGTAAGTTTTTGCCCAGACAGAAAAGCCCTTTGGGCAATAACTTATATTGGGAATACAAGGCTGATTCACTGTATTTGAGATGATGACGAACTGGTCAGTTTTTTTGTCTTGAGAGCCTAAATCACAAAACTAAAATATTGGTACAAAATGTCTTTACAGGCGGATGTCGAGCAGAAGAAGAAGCGTACCTTTAGGAAGTTCACCTACAGAGGTGTGGACCTGGACCAGCTCCTGGACATGTCCTAGTAAGCCTTTTTATTTTGTTGATATGAAATGTCTGGATTAAATCTGTCAGCCTTGAATCCTGATGTACACATCAAAATGCCTAGTGAATTAGATGAGGATGGGATTCAGTGGTGTAAAGTCCTTTCCACTGGATGCTTGTGATCAGTCCCAGACAACTCATTTGTTAGCCACTGTAGTTAATCCCCAGTTCATAGTTAGTACTATGTGACATCCCAGTAAATTGTCCTGGTGTCATCTTCAATGTGACTAATTCTGTGGCAGTGGAGAACACTGAAGGGATGGTCTTGACGCTCAGTATCTCTGACCAGTCTAGTCTGCATTGTTTGTTTTGGTACCTACTCGGCTCGCTTGGAACCCCAGTGGATTAGAAATGAAAAATGGAACTTAGTATAAGTTAGATTTGCCTGATCCACAGTTGAATATGACATGTCTGTACACTGCAGTGGAAATGTGGCTATTGAAAAGACCTAGAAGATGTAAAGTGACGTTCCACCATTTCACTGCAATTTGTGTGAAGTGTCTGACTTCAGTCATTTCTGTTCTTCAGTGAGCAGCTTATGCAGCTGTACTGCGCTCGCCAGAGGAGGAGGTTGAACCGTGGGCTCAGAAGGAAGCAGCAGTCCCTCCTGAAACGCCTGCGCAAGGCCAAGAAGGAGGCCCCTCCCATGGAGAAGCCAGAGGTGGTGAAGACTCATCTGAGAGACATGGTCATCCTTCCAGAAATGGTGGGCTCCATGGTTGGTGTGTACAACGGCAAGACCTTCAACCAAGTTGAAATCAAGGTAAGCTGATCGTTTCTTTTCATGTGAATTGAGACCACTAAAGGGCTGTTATATGGGGTTTCAGTTAGCTAGATAATTTGTCAAATGTCTGTCCAGTAAAAGGAGACTAGATGCACTAATTTTGGCCCTTCTTAAGTTGCCAAAGTAGTGGTTTATCGGCACTATTTACCGAGATCATGTCTGTCATCTTTACTGAATGCATTTGTGTCTCTTACTGTTGATTGTGTTTGGCTTACTGTATCTTTAAAAGAACAATGTTGTATTGCAGCCCTAGACAGACAGGTGAGCTGGTATAAAAGCCTGATTTAATGCAACACTGTCCTCCTTGTGTTTTTCTGCAGCCTGAGATGATTGGTCACTACCTTGGAGAGTTCTCCATCACATACAAGCCAGTCAAGCACGGTCGTCCTGGTATTGGAGCCACCCACTCCTCTCGCTTCATTCCTCTGAAGTAAAAAGTGATTGATGTAAATAAAAGTGACATCCAACATATATGGATTTTGTCTTTTTTTCCCCATGCCCCTGAAAAAATCCATGCATACTTGGAAAAAGGATATTAGCTTTAGATCAGGGCTGCCCAGCCCAGTTCCCTAGGGCAGCAGTCCCCAACCTTTTGTGCATCATAGACCAGTTTAATGTAAAACAGTATTTTCACAGGCAGGTGAAGATGCAACAAAAACATGCTTGTGTTTTACTCGCTTTTGCTAGCGTGTGGGCTAAATTTGACATACCATAAAACGTGACCATGGTTTGGGTTTTTTTTGGCCCCTGATAAAAATATTGTCTTTCTGTGAAGCCCGGTACCTTTGCCCTAGGCCATGTGTATTAAAATATATATAGTATTCCCGTTAAAGTGATAGACATACTTTTTTTATACCACTTTCCTTTAGGTAGCTGTTTTAATAAACTAGAGATCTGGGTGTAGCAGTGACTTTAGATGTGATGGTTAATGTTGCCCATAATTAACCAGTAAGCTCAGGGATTTTGCCAAATGTACCAATTTAAGATTTAAACGGATAGTGCTGTCATTTGCAATTTTAAACAATGCTGTACTGGACATGGATTAAGTTCAGCCTTGCGCTAAGTTGTATCGTCAGTGGTGACTCATCTGAAATCTTATTTAGTCCATGCTTAAGTGTAATGTGGGTCTGTGAAACTGGCTTCCAGTGTAGTAAATCAGGTACAGCTAGATACTTTTTTTTTCTTGTAGGGTTGCCCTGCCACCTAGTGCATGTTTCTTTATTTTTCTAACAAAGGAGAAATAGAAATTTGGGAACATTTCTGCATAAAAAGGTAGGTAGTGTATGTTTTTGCCTGTATTGGACAACAACAACCTTGTGATTGTTTCTGGTACCAAATACATTTATTTTCAAAGTATAAAAAACAAATGATCATGTCAAAGTCCTTAGTCATACCAAAAACTAGAACATTTTTTCGTTCATGCTATACTGTCAGTTTTTCATGAGAAGGTATAAAAGGTTTGCATTTGAAAAAAACAAAACTAAAGGCAATTTCCTATTTACAAATAGTCTGTTGTAACAAAACCTAGTTTGTTCGTTTTTGCAATATATTTTAATAAAACCAGCTGTCATGTAAAAAAAAAAGTCATAACAGAAATTCCAAAATTTGTTGGAAAGAATTATAAGAATTATATTTGCGAGGATGTTTTTGCCTACTGTAAAGTTAGTCTTTGGTAGATGCTAGATTTGTTCTGACAGGAGCTATGCATGAAACACGGTGATCAATTCAGGTAGTGTTTTTTTTTAAAGAAAGAAATGTTATACCAGGTAGATGTTTCTCTCATACCCTAAAGGCCCACATATGCATTGTCCTGTTTTTTCTTTTCTTTTTCTTAACACAACTGCACTGGTTTCCTAATAAGAAAGTGTGTACACAGAGGTGACTGATGGACAGAATGAACAAGTGATTCACTCCTCAGAACTACTCATTTACATCCTCACGAGGCAGCCGGATCAGCTCGGCCACTGCGCTCCCTTTCTTTCAGAGCAGGAAACGTTGCAGTTTCTTAATGTCAACCAGATCGCCATTGTGTTACTTTTTTACTTCTGTCCCCTCATGGCTCGTCCTCGGAGCAGTCGTTGGCCTGGTCAGGTCTTGTTCAGGCTTTGAGTTCGCAGGCTTGGGTGCGGTTGTCGGCCTTGCTGTTTCTTTAGAGCAGGAGGTTTTGTTAGCAGTTGCTGGAAGTGTTGTTTCTTGTTTGGGTTTTGAGGTAGTGGCCGGCTGCCAGAGGAAAAATTCATGTAACAGCGTGTTGACTGTTTCAGGGCATTCCATCATTACCATGTGGCTTCCTTCATCAATGACCTTCAGGAAACCCAGAAGCAGAATCTGTGGAGAATGAAATGAAAGACATGCCTTTCAGATTTCTTCATTTCTATTCTGGATCCACAAACACTGTTAAACTGCAAATATATAGTATCTATATTTCTATACATACTGCATTGCTGTTCTGTGCAATGCATTGAATACAATAGTGTTTATTATTTCTCCTAAATGACAATACCACTTTGATATGAGGTACAAAGTTTTTTTGATGCCAGTGTTTACCTCTGCCATGCGCTGGTCCTCCTGGATTGGCACAAACTTGTCATACATGCCGTGCACCAGGAGAGTGGGTACAGTGATCTCAGCATGATACACCTCGTCACCCTCCGGCCAGTACTGACCACTCATCATAGACCGCAGGACAAAGGAGGACACGTTGAAGGCATTTTTGTCTTTCAGAAGTTTCTTTTCTTTTGCACCTTGATGAGCAAATCCAGCCCTAGATTAAATAAGTATGGTTTATATGAGTGATGTCTTCAGGGGGTCAGTAAGAGGACTGAACGTTGTTACAGCTGACACACACAAACTCACTTCAGAGAACAATCACTTGAGATAAATTATGTTTTAACGTTCTTACATGAGAAAGCTCCAGGACAGGCACGGTGACAAACAGTGTAGCACGCAGGTGGGCAGGTTGAAGATCGAACACAGGCTGGGTTCCAGAGCTGTAGGACCACCACCGTTAATCATCACTACTTTGTGAACCTGATCCGGATACTCATGGGCCAGGAATGTGCAAAATGACACGCTGAGGAAAATAGAAAGAGAAATGATTCCATAAATACTACAGTTCAAGAGTTTCGACTCAATGCTAAAAAACAAAATTGCGTTCATATAAACATAGAAAAAGAATTGAATATGCTCCTAAGCAATATTACAGGTTTCAAATAATTAATAGGACGCTATAAGCTGTAAAAATGTTGCACATCAGTTTTGAATGATGAAAGGCTCTGTAGATTACTGTTTAACACTAAAAACAACAAAAGGCTATATCACATATCACATTTCAAAGGTGTATTATCATTTTGATTAAACATTTCAAACAAACATCTAAAAATACATTTGATTCTTGCTTATGAAGGGCTTTTAAATAACTGTATATTGTATGTATACTACAAAATGACAAATTAATAGCTAAGTTTATACTGTAGGGAAAGCGCTTTCAGGAAGTTCTGCTGGTGATAAAGCAGAAACACTTTTTTCCCTCTACATTAGAGCCTGTGAAGAAGGGTAAGAGTAATAAATGGGCCCTCACCCGTATGAATGTCCAATGAGAATATTTCTCCGTTTTGCATATCTCTTGAATATTATCCGTATGTCTTCGGCCAGGGCATAAAATGTGTAGGCAGCTGTGATCTGAGGTGCAGAGCTTGCACCATGGCCCGTGAAGTCTGGGGCAATAACTTCATAGCCCAGCTGGGAGAAGTAGTCCAACTGGCTCTCCCAGATGTCCAGCGACCCTCCTACTCCGTGTATGAAGAACAAGGCCACGTCGGGGTGTGTTTCTTTGCAGCGGGTTATCTTGCGCTCACAGTCGATCATCACAGTGCGTTTAGGCTTGCGACGCCTGCGCTGAGGCTGCTGAGGCTGCTCTTGGGGCGTAACTGCATTACAGTCTACAGCTTGTCTTGAGGCTGGGCTACTACTGTTCACATCCTCCATCTCCACCATACTTTCTCCATTCTGACAGCGCACAAGCTCAGGATGGGTTGCCTCACTCACATTCTCGATCAGTAACTGTCCATTGCGGTACACAGTGATTTTCCTCTTGCAGCTCACGCTGCCCCCTTCCCCACTGCCCGGCTCCTCCACCACTGGCCGGTCAGGGATGATGTGCCGGACCCGCAGCACCCTGCCGGGCTTCACCTCCACAAATTCGAAGCCATCCGCAGGCTCGGACGTTTCAATGGGCACCACAACGTTGGCGGACTTCCCCGTTAAGCAGCAGAGAATTCCATCCATGAAGCTGGTCAACATAGCGGTTATCTGGAGATGAGACAGTTTCAACAGGTTATGATGCATTGTTGATTATTACACTTAATTTGAAGGTGTCATTAGTTGGGGGTAAAGAACACTTTTCAGCAATTATTTAAAAATAAAATTCAGTTTGAAACAGCCTGATCTCATCATGCAACAGAAGAGGTTGAAATACATTTTTACAGGTATTAGTTGTCTCAACCGGCCATGTTGGCTAAGGCCTCTAATTTAGACCACCATGAGTTGATCAGGCTGATGAAATCCTCTGATTCTAACTGTTTTGAAGCCTCTTGTTCCATTGAGTGGTGTTCTTTGATTGTTCCATGTCTATTCATGATGTATCTTCTGATGCAACAGGTCTTAACAAAACATAATGGAAAGCCAATTTATCTAATTAAAACAAAAAATTGTAGTCTGATATTGCAAGTAAACATAAAGGGTTGTGGCTGGGAAAAAATGGAGCAGAAGGGGGTGACCTGGGGGTGCCAGGTCAGTGCTGAGCCCTCTGGAAGTGTGGTGTTGGTGAAACATGAATGAAGGCAAACTCATTCATGTTTTCTACACTTTACAACTTATATTGAGTCTCTTTTTGCCTGAAATACTGAAATAATGCAATATTACCCTTTATACTTTCGGCTCCATTGAGGCCAGGCCAGAGAGAGCAACTTTCGCTATTAATAATGGTCAGCTGTTTGTTTACAACACATTCCAGTAGCAGTGCAGGAATATTACAATGAGTATGTTTCCAAGAAAGCAGCCATTATCACAATGCATTTGATCCTAAAATGCACTTTTCTTAGATTTTTACATGTATAAAGTATGTATATAATTAGACCAAGCTGTAGTTAATCAGAGCAAAGCTTACTGAGTATAAACACAGAAGGATTTATGAACGGTGCTGGAGTAGATGTTCACCTTCAAGTGAAGCAAGTAAACAAAAGCTGAACAGCAAACAGTTCAATTATATTTTTGTAATTACTCACTATGCATATGTTGTTTAGATAAATAGGCATGTAGAAGACATTCATTTTGACTATTTTTGTATTTCCCCCTTTTAGTCTGCTCTAATGAGCAGTTTAGGAAAGTTCCCTTATAGCTAGGCTCATCTCAGTTGTTACAAACTACACATAAAACTGTATTAGAATCAAGATTTGTCAAATTCAGTTCAATTCAATTGTCATTATTCATTTTTATGCCAGAGACAGTGGAGCTACAATCTTTGATATTCAATACAATGGTCTTGACATTTAAAAAAATAACAGTATTGCATAAGTGCTGTTTTATAATCACTATAACAGGGTTTAATGCATCATGCTATAGTCAAGTATTTGACAGTAATCCAGTAAACATCCATGCAAATCTTTCCCCATGGGGTGAATATACTAATATACTAAATTAGCTCTATATGGAAGTGTTATAAAAGTGACTTACCTGTTAAATAAGACTCACAGCATAAAAACGTCGTATTATTCCTCCCCTAGTTGGTGTCGTGGAAAAAGGAGAGCGATAATCTGTTGTAGCCAATCCAATAATCTAATCTAAGAGGAATCTGTTGATCTAGACCAGATTTCAGGATATTTACATGTCCATTTACTCTACCTGGGACTTTTTCCTAACTAAAGATAACTTGTTGTTCCTTTACACCCAACACTGCATATTTCTTTGAGGTGTAGTGACAGCAAAACTGTAGATTAGTGAGGGATTACACCTGCTGGACATCTGCTGCTACGACAAACTGCTCCGCTTTTCCAGCCTGGACACCTGCAGCTCTGCCTCAGGCCTTTTAAATGACACATTAGTGAGCCAATAGAAATCCAGAGCTGCTCCAGCAGAGCCAATAAGACACAGGTGAACGATTCACGATGAAGCTGTTGCTATAGAAAGTCAGTGACGGTCCAATCAGAGTCCAAACACTACTATGTTATTTAAATAGTTTTGTAAAGTAATTGCACGTCATTGCCCGAGTTGTAGAGATACATATTACGGTTCCTGAAAAACAAGAGACCACTGTAATTTATTTTTCAATCAGCATCTGACAACCATTCCATGCCAGTGTCTGTTAAATTCCTACACAAGCACCTAATTCTGATTCATGAGATACTGATTACTGATCACTTGAATCACATCTTACTTAATAAGGAAATGTATAAACACTTAAATCAACACTTTCCTCTTGCAGTGTGAACAGCTGGGTTGCAAAACACTACTAGAAGTTCATCAAAGGTAATTACTGTCATTTTGTTTGAGAGAACAAGAGATTTGTTTTCTTCGAATTGTTCCAGTTCTGTAAACACTGCATCATTTCTCTTCATTTCATGTATTGACATTTCATTTAAAATTATACTTTAAAGAACAACATTTTCATTTGGAAATAAGGAGAAATATTGTCAGTAGTTCTTAAAAAATTAAGGCAATGCTGTTTGTAGGGCTGGGCGATTTGTCCTAAAATCTAAATCTCGATTAATTGAACATTTAAACTCGATTATGATTAATGAACGATTATTTTATTTAATTTTTTTTGCCCTCATAGTTGACAAGTTGCTTAGTTGTCTCAGTGTTTAAGCTCTCCATGCTCTCCATGTCGGTGGAATAACGTAACATAACGGAGCGTGGTCATGTGACTCCACACGAAGTAGTTATTAAAGGGGAAGTAATCGAAATAATCGCAAATTTGATCAATTATAGGTTCTGAATGTCGATTTTGATTACTTTTCGATTAATCGCCCAGCCCTAGCAGTTTGCTTCAATTCTTGCACCCAGAGTGTGAATTACCCCTCCATAATTGGGGGGGTACTGCCTTCCTTACACTGTTGGGTCTTGATACGGGTGTACAGTACTCCCCAGTAGCCCGTGTTATTTGAACCATGCTTGTACCTATAAAAGATAACACTTGAGAAACTCAACCTTTTGCAGTGGACTCTCATTTTATCCCTGGAGCTGTATGAATAGATTAAAAAAAATCTCAGAAAAGGCCCTTGATGAACTAAGACAGGGGTGCCCACCTCCAATCCAGTATGGGTTTAACATAGCTCTAAAACATTGTGATAATGCAAACAATATACTGTGGAAAATAAGCATTTCACTAATGATGACATATGCATCTGTTAATAATGCAAGCTTGTTTATACTGTAACAATTGTATAATAGTATAACCAGCAGTTTAGTGATTAACCTGCACAACTGATTCAACTCACCTGTTATTAACCAGTTTTAGTGAAAGTGTCTGGGAAGGGAAACTAACAATGTACACTGTACACCAGACCACCAGGACTGGAGCTGGGCACCCCTGAACTAAAAGATTTCCCTGTAGTTCTATAGAAAGTATAGTATGACTTTAGTTATGGGCAATACTTTTACTTCCACTAACCTTGTTTTCTTCATGGCCCAGGCAGCTCAGGCCTTGTGGCAAAGTAAGGAGAAAATAACATGAACCAGAAGTATGGACACTTTAGTCCCCTTTGCATTATATATATTTTTTATTCCTCAAGAACAATGTTGATCTAATGTATAAAGAATTTGGGAAGGCTTCTAGGAGAAAATACAAATTGAGGAAGGTACACTCACACATTTATGAAAGAGACAATGACCAGTTTGCTGCAACTTCTTGGTGATTTGTATTCTGAATATACTCCACATACTGAATAAGGCAGGATCACAGCTATATACTCTTGAGTTTAAGCAGTCAGAAGCAGGCAATGTATTCAAGGAAAGGTAGCAGCGGTTAGGTGTGTTTACAAAGTGTGTATAATGGGTTCTAAACAAACTGTTTCTGTGAGAAAAATGGGACACATTATGCTCAGTATAATGCAGCAAAAAGTTCAAGCAATGAATAAAACCCTTCCGTAGTGCCTGCGAGGTATTTAGTCAGATCCTGAAACTACCTTTCTGCAAAGCATGATCAGAAACATTTACCACACAATGCAACATTCAAGGAATGGTGGTGGTAAGAGATATGTTTGGGTAAGTTATTCTCTAAAGTTAGGGTTGAGTAGTGAGTTGTATGTACCAAGGACTGACCTTTGTAGTTAGAAACACAGCTAGACCCCCCCACCTTGCCTTACAGACTATGCATTAGTCAGTTTAGGTGCCTTCCGTTGCTAAAACCAAAAAAGACCTCTGCCACAGCTGCATAACACATGCTTTTGCCAACACTAATGGCTTCATCTGCATTTCCAACTTTTTATTTAATATATAACAGAACAAACACTTAACAAAAACACTGAAGGGGCAAAGGAGCACTTAAAAGAAACAACTGACACGCCTTAACACAATGGTTCTAAGCGCAGTGGTCTGAACAAAGTAAAAGCGATGAAAAAGTTCAGGTACACCGTGCTTACATCATACCAGGTGGGACACATAGGTAATCCACATGCATTAAGCTCTATCAACTAACTACTTGCTCTGTTAGTTATTACAGACATCTGACTTAACCCTTCATTCATATCAGGTCAAGTGCATAGTCCTGCAGAGCTCCAAATGCTTCAAGAGCACAAATCAGAATTGGAGCAGGACACTGAACCTGCAGCTCTAGAAAGCTACCATTATCATTATCTTAGTTGGGGAGAGCTACCAAAAGAAAAAAAAATCCAGCACGCAGGACTGTCAAACAAAGTCAACACTCAAACATTAGAGGGGAATCCAACTGGCAAGAAAGAAAAAGGTTGGCATTTTGCATTTCCACACCTTCAATAATAGAACAGTCGGTGGCTTGTTTCACGTACCCAAAACAGCACCAACATGATATCTGCTCTCCAAATCATTTTCAAAGCAAGAGATCAAAATCTTATGTGCATCCATGCACAAGTAGGCACACGTTAGGAAGATATCACACAACTTACACCAATACACCTACATTTATGTTTCTCCAAAACTAGAGGTGCTTCATGTGTGTATGAAGCGAAGTGCCTGGTGGGCACTGTCTGTAGAAAAAAAAACCAAACCAAATACTCCTTAGCCAAGCTAGTGGGAATGGTTCACAGCCTAGACCATCAGAGATCAAAGCAGCCCTCAAATCAGTGTCAATCATCATTTGCACATGCAGACCTGCGCACAACAGTCTAAGCTTTCCACATACTGCCAAGTATTTCCATGCTGAATGTATTTTTGAACTTGAGCCTCCCTGTCCTACCAGAGCAGTTACAGTGCACCAGGCCCACACAATCTGGCAGTGGAAGCTAACAGCACCCCCAAGTGTTTAACAGGATGCACAAAAGGGGACACTTTGACAGGAAGCGCTTAATAAAATAAAATAAAAAAGGACACCATAAAAAGGTCTCGTTCTTTCTCTTTTGTTGTTGTTTTTTTTTTTAAGTAAATCCCAGTCTCATGTGCAAGTGTCTACATGAAATGTAGACCAGGTATTACGAACTTCTGAAAGGGCTGTCATTATTGTGCCTGTCCTTGTGCTGTTTGGTAACGAGCCCATTTAGGAGTCTTCGTTCATCTCCTGACTGTCAGTCCGCGCGATTTTGCGCGGAGGTGCAGGACTCCCTCCTTCACCCTGCTCCTGCTCCCGCTTCTTGGCTGCATTCTGCACACAATCATAATGAAAAACTCATCATGATCACATGTCATGGTCAGAATAATATTTGCATATGACCACAGAACAGCAATATGACTAACTGGTGTGTTTTTTTTTTAAAAACCTTTTTAATACTTTAAAGATTAGAATCTCCACACCATATTTTCAGTGAATATGCAGACTCATATGTTCCAAATATAAAAAAGTACAGTTTATAAATATTTAATGTTACAACCCCATCTCAAGATCAATATATATAAACATACATTATTCTGCATACATTTACATTTGGCCCTGTCTTTACATATTTCAAGAAAACACTAACATTAAAATAAACACTAACAGTAGATTAGAATCCACTAAATAACTGGCAATGATGTTCACATCCCAGGCAAAATGTGCAGCTGATTTGAACAAATACACTTAATGGCAGGACTGCAGTCAGTCTAGGTAAAACAAACGTTCTTAAGTGTATTTTTCTAATCTTTTAAAAACATTTACCTGCACGTGCATCAATCTGTATTTATTATAAAGCTATACTGTGTCCTTACAGGAAAACACTTACTACCAGGATATGTTCCACACCTGACTAAGATATCTGCACAAAACTATTTGACAAATATGTGAAGATGAGGGGATGTCTGGATATAAGTATCAAAATCAGTAGATTTCAATAACATTTATATACATAATAGGGATCTGTGATATTAGCATGTAAATGAAGCAAGTTCTTTTGCAATGATTTGTGTAAAATAGGGAATCATCTACAGACTTCATTGTGTTCTTTGTATTCATAAACACTTTTGTTGTATTTTTAAAATGGAAAAACAGATAGCATCTCAGAAGCTTGGATAATAGCAGTGCAGGTGTTCAGAAGTCTTCAGTGTATGATACCTGTAATACTACACAATTGCAGCTTCCTAAAATGTGATGTTCATGTACATACATCCAGAACTTTCAAGCAACGTGCGCTGGAAAGGGCAAGAAACGTTTTCAGAA
The DNA here is from genome assembly GCA_037974465.1 of Brachypetersius altus. Classification (NCBI taxonomy): domain Eukaryota; kingdom Metazoa; phylum Chordata; class Actinopteri; order Characiformes; family Alestidae; genus Brachypetersius; species Brachypetersius altus. Next base: position 12,943,460 of record JBBPDB010000039.1, read on the forward strand.
TAATATTAAGGAGCACATACCTTCTTGTCCCACTGTTGATGAAGGTAGCGCAAAAGAATATTTGTTTTCTCTGTAACAATAACTGTGGAGAGAGAAAACAGTCAGAGCGAAGGTAGCAGATATTAATTTCAATTCACACTGGCCTTCAGGCAATAAATAGTTTGTCATATAAGCCTGGTTTCCAAGACTGCGATTACAGCTAGTCCTGGAATTTATTTCTCCATTCATGATACTGTTAAGGGCAGGACTAGGCTTAATCCCTATCTGGGAATCTGCTCCATATAGCCCAAATTCACAGTCATCCATATGTTTGTCCTTCTGTGAGTTTGTGGTGAAGTTTGCTTGAACACTCACTCTGCTCCGAGGGGTATTCCCGTGTAGGCAGATATACTGATGGTCTTCTATTCTGTAACAGGTGACAAACAGTTTGAAAATCCAGTTCACAGTTGAGGGTAATTAACAAAATCACTATATTCACTGTATGGACAAAAGTATTGGGGCATCTGATGATTACACCAACAGGGACTACAGCGACATTTCATTCAAATACATTGATTTTAATACGAAGTTGTCCCCCCGCCCTTTGCAGATTTCTCTCTTCTGGTAAGGCTTTCCACAAGATTTTGAAGTGTTTCTGTGAGGAAATTGTCCTCGTTCATTCTGCAGAACATTTATGAGGTCAGGGACTGATGCTGGACTAGTACGCCTGGCTAACAATCTCCATTCTAGTTCATCCCAAAGGTGTTGGATGGGGTAGAGGTCAGGGCTCTGTGTGGGCCAGTCATGTCTTTATAGACCTTGCTTTCTGCTTGCTTTGTTCACAGTCATGTTGGGTAGGAAAGGACCTTCCCCAGACTGTGTCCACGCATAGTGTTGTCTTGGTAAATGCTAAAGCATTATGATTGCCTTTCACTGCAAATAAGGGGCACCTGAATTCAATAATTAAGAGGCGTCTCCCAATACTTCAGTCCATGGAGTGTGTCTATGCAACGACGACAATATTCAGGGACTCAAAGCAACAAATATTTCACACGCTGAAATTAATATGTAAAAAAGATTACCGATGCTTTGCACACGGAGTCTGCGTGGAATCTACTGAAATTAGACTTGTTGTATACAGGAAGGCCTTTCAGGAAATCTGCCTGCAAACATTTATTTAGAGAAAGATTAAATCAAAAGCAAAAAATACAACTTTCATCTGTTCTTATCTGAAAGCACCTCTGTCTGGTATCCACAGCATCTTGTACCACTGGCAGCACAAGACATGATCAAGAGCCTTAATGGTATTTACCATGTAGGTTAGTGGCTATGATATATTCATCATATAGAACACCATTCGGAAAATGCTTTTACAATAAGAAGCATGTGACGCATTCTTTCACATGTCAGAGCTGACTAGCAGAAAAAATTGACATAAAATACAAACAACTGGGTGTGTTTCACATCACAGGCAGGCTGCTTATCATGCTTTAGAGTATTTTAAGGTTTAAGTGAGCTAGGCAAATTGCTAAAAGAGAGGATTGACAGTCTTGGGCGTTCCCAATACAGGAGTCTAGATGACCGGCTGCTGTGATACCGTTAAAGATCTCTGCCATCAACACGTATACGAGGATATCAGCTTGGCCTTGGTTTGACCTTTTAAGATATGATGAATATCATATCGTTTTAGTAAACAGCTCGATTTACTGGAGCAGATTAGCTGTGTAGCTTGCTGGTTCAACATTACAGAGCTAGCAGGAGCCTCTGGGTGGATGAACATCACAGAAAGATAGCTGTTAAATAGATAATTAAGCTGTATATCAAAAAGTAATACATTTTAGTAACAATAAACGTATTTACAAAACGAACAACACCAGCACACGCTAGAAAGCTAACAACGCTAGAAAGTTGACAACTAAAGTTGGCTAGCCGGCTAACGCCACGACCCTAGCGAGCCAATTTAACGCTTAATAATGCCGTTAAAGGGTTAAAATTGTTTCCAGTGATAAAAATGAGGAAAACAACATGTCCAAGAAACTTACTTTATCCATCGTAGGCTCTTTTTCGGAGGGAATAGCCTTGGAGACGGTTGACTGGTTGCTATGCTAATGCTAGCACAGGGCCCTGAGTCCCTGAATCGAGAGACTTCACTCCTCTGGGTTTGGGATCAAAACAAGAAATGCAAAAACTGCCCAGACGTGCTGGTGTTCAGGTATTATACCACGTCTGTCTTATCAGCTGTCTGTCCTGCTCAGAATACACTCAGGCTGTGAAGACTGGAGCTATGTGAGAAACAAGTGCAGCCTAACAGTCCGGCAGAGAGACGCACTGCGTTCAATACTCCACCAGTTAAGATAGCTGGAGCGCTGTGACCAGTGGGTTGCCAGATATTGATATTCCACCCAGTAACTCAGTGGCATGTCCCTTTCCCATACACTGCATGCACAAAAGTATGGGGACACACCTCTTAATTATTTAATTAAGGTGCCCCCTCATTTCCAGTGAATGGCAATCTTAATGCTCCAGGACACCAAGACATTTTTCCAGCTTTGTGGAGTGTTTGGGAAAGATAATTTTCTGCTCCAACATGACTGTGCCACAACGCCCATAAAGACATGGCTGGATGTGTTACGTGTGGAAGTACCCAAACAGAGCCCTCACCTCAAAGCCATCCAGCACCTTTGGGATGAACTGCAGAAGAGATTGTGAGCCAGGACTTCTCGTCCAATGTCACTGCATGACATAGGAAATTCTCAATGTTCCGAAATTCAAAAAATGTAAAAAAAACCCCCCTAAAAAATATATTGTAAAAAGCCTTCCAAAATGGTTAAAACGGTTATAGCTGTAAGATCTATGTATTTGAATAGAATGTCATTAAAGTCCCTGTTGATGTACTGGTCAGGCATCACAAATATTTTGCCCATAACTTCCTCAAGAAACAATGATCACAGTTAATTGGTAAGTGGTAATTGAGTAGGGCATTCCATGAATAGTGAGTATGAGTGTGGTGAATTGTAACAGAAACCAGTCTGTTTATTAAACGGGGCAGCAAATTGGCTTACCATAGCTGTCTTATATTTTTTTGTTTGTTTTGTATTTGCACAATATATTTACACAATAATTTAAATCAAACCAAACCACACACACACACACATATATTTTTCCCCGACTGTCAGTCATGATGTAAAAAGGTGCTTTAAACACAGAATTACAGAGCAACACAGTAAATTTAAAACTGTTTATTATTCCATTTCAGGTCTTACAAAAATATGACAAAATAAATCAAAAGAAATAAATAACCCCATTTCCTATTATCATTTTCTTTGAAAAAGAAAGAATTTTTACAGTGGTACATTGGAAGAGCATGTTAGTTTGTGAGGTCACCTTCAGAGAAGGAATTTTACACACTTGAGTACGTCTATGCCTCCATGTCCAGACCATCCGCCTCAGAGTGGCATTTTCTCAGTAGTCCAAATCAGTAGCTCATTAAATATTTCACAGTTGGGCTGAACGTAACCCGGGTTTCTAAACCACATACAAGGTGTCCGTTCAGTCTAATAAACATAAGATGTCCTATCTTAAACATATGTATGGTGGTGAGGACATGAATGGCTGCACAGAGATGACAAAAACATGACAGAAAACCTTACAGCATCCGATTGGCTCTCTAGTCAAAGACATACAAGTCAGTATCTGCCATGTTGCAGAGACCTCTGAAGAAACACAGTAAAAACTCAACACCTCAAGACAAGGTGTTCTCAAAAGCAGCTTATAATTCCATCTCGGATGGGATGTGGACCATCAGGCCTTTTTACAGGCTACACCTGCGAATGTCTCATCTCACACCCTACAGATTTGTTCAGGACAGTGCAGTAAGAGCCTTCTGCTCTCAAGGGAATATGACCATAAATAAATAATGAAAATGAAATGAAAATCTATTTTAAACCACTGGTACCTCTATATCTGTGTGTGATCCTAATACCCAAGAGGATCCTTCCTTTTCAGCAGTGTGTGATTCGGTTACAAATGCTAAACCTTTACTACATAACACATAGTTTGGAGGAATAATTTGGCATTAATAAGTACCAGATACCAGATTTTTTTTAACCTTTTGTCTGAATCAAAACACATGGATAAATATGAAAAGTCAAGTCTGTTTAGCAGGTTATCAAATTCAAATTTCAAGAAGAAACTATGATAAGCACATTTCTTTCAGTATTTTTAGCAGAAGACTGTGTTAAGGCATTCAATACTGCCAAAGAAGCACTTGAAGAACCTGCTATTGTTATTTATGAACAGATATGTAATATATTTAAGTAGGAATCATTCATTTTTTGATATTCGATTTCATGTAATACATTTTTAAATACTAATTCAGATTATAAGATTTTTTTTATTGTTGTGCTATTAGATATGATATTGAGAAAGCCAAAGCACCCACCCCCCTAGATTAAGAATAACGAGGGTGAAATCATTCAGGGTTCAGGGGAGTCATTCTAAATTTAGATTTTCTATTTAAGACCCTCGGGAAGCACTCTGATTCAGAGCCACATAGAACTGGTTAGGGCACAGGTAGACTGTAATAAGACAAACAGAAAATTGAACATGGCAGGTGACCAGTCACTGCTGCACGATAATATTTACTTTTGACATTACTCAACATTCACATAGGATGTGGAGTCTCAGAATCCAGATAAGAACCGTTGCCTAGGCCAAAGTATTATTGCAAGATATTTGAGACAATTCAGTCGATGAAATGAGAAAAGAAGTGCATAGTTCATGTTATCTATCACACGTTCCAGTAATAATAAGGAAATGTGTCACTATTCCTTTTTCATTTTCTCACTGGCACCACTCAGTCTTGCAGGCATTTAGCCAAACCACAAACACGTCACTGCCGTTAAACAGGATTGCTGTAATGTAACCCACTCACAGGGGATATGAAAAAAAAATAACTGGCTTAACTTTCCTCTCATTTGTCCTTCACCTTGTATTTTGGGTATGCTCAATACAATTAACGCAAACATGTGTTCGGTTTGAGGACGGCTCCTTTCAGCTCATTTTCAGTTCAGCCCGATTGCTTGACTCAACTGAATACTCTTTATATTCTTCATATAAATGTTAATTCGCACAGGACTGATGGAACTGAGCCCCAGTCTGTCTCCAAAAATGGAATACTGTGGTAATGAAGAAACCTAGGAAAGACTTGGACCTATTCTTCTACGCTCTTTCTCCATACCACCAGAGCCGCAAGCATGAGTTAGCAAAAAGAAAGAAAAAAAAACCTCTGTCAAAATACTTCCAACAGTTATGGCTTTACAAAGAAACATTTCGGCACTCCCAGTGTCTATATTAGTTTTGCTTTGGCAAGTAATGGAATACAACACATAAAAAATAAACTGTAAGGTAAGAATGAATAAATCAGCCAAATAAATTAGAAATAAGAAGTTAGACAAAGCACCCAGATGTGCAGAAACTGGATGGGTTAATATAATGCTTCAGTAGTGCATTGCAATAAAAACAAGAATCGAGCGTTTGCATATGTTATGAGGCAGGCTGGTGTTTTCCTTTTCTTAGCAAAGTCTTTCCCTCTCACCGGCAGTAGGGTTTAGTGCAAAATGTTCTCAGACTCAGAAACTAGTATGACCTGTACATGGAAAAAGGAAATGCTACAGTGCCCTGCCTCTGCAAGACAATACCTGTTCTTTATGATGTTCCAGCAGGTTTCTGTATTAAAGAATCATCCTAAATTCACGATGTAAGGACTGAAGAACAGTGAATGAGGTTAAAAGCCATAGTCATATGAAGATGCACAGTAGGTATCATACTCAAAAATAGGATTTCTGTCTTGACCTCCAGCCCTTTCTGTGCCTCTGGGCTACAATAACAATAGGAAAAGACCTGTTCAAGACATCCTGCATCCACACTTTTGGAATAAGAGATTGTATTCTGGGTAGAATAATCCTTTTAGAGAGCCACTGTACTTTCTTCACCCACATCGACACGGTATCTTTACACTGTCACAACTGTCAATGGTTTGGACTGGTTTCAGCATGCTTTCACAACAGCTCCAGACTATGTAATACAGTCCTTAAAAACGATCAAAACAGATATTGCATTTCTTTTTTGATTTGAGACCTATGTTTTAGTCTTGCAGGGATTCCTTTAACTGATAAAGCTCACAGGGTTTGCAGTACCTTGTTATTCAGGAAACATTGCTATTGCTAAACTAAACCAGCTGCTTTAAAGAAGTAGAAAAGTTTTAAGGACGAGAAACACTCACAGTTCAAATTGATGCAGATGTTCAAAATTATCAATTTGCGGTGTTTTCTGGAAGTTCCTACTGAGTGATATAAAACTGGTGGTAAAATATTTTTAAATACTATAGAGGGCACTAAAATGCTTACAATTGTCAGACTAGGGTAACGTAACATTGCACTTTTTCTTTTTGGAACATCCTAATAAAATTGATTAGAAACGCAGCTCATGCATTCCTGTATGTGTTGTAGACAAAAGGCGTTGTGTGTAAGAGTGTTTGTGTGTGTGTGTGTGTGTGTGTGTGAGAGTGTGTGTGTGTGTGTTTGTGTGTGTGTGTGTGTGTGTGGGAAAGAGAGAGAGAGAGAGAGAGAGAGAGAGAGAGAGAGAGAGAGCGAGAGAGAGGGAGAGGGGAGTCATCTTTGAAAAGCTTATGTTCCTCAGCAAAAAGAAAAAATACCATTCCATTTTCCCCATCTGTAGTATTTAACAGCTTCCAGGCTGAGTCTTACATTTGCACCGGAGAGCACTGAGAGGATCTTCTGTATCAAGAGCTTCCCTTAAATCTTTTCTTAGTCATTTTTCCCATCATTGGGTGGTTTATTTAGGTTAGATTTTAGGCCCTGAGGACTCAGAGTCTAATGAATGTCCAGCCTCCCCATCCTCTCCCCCTGGGGATGGGATTTCATCCGGCACACCGTTTAGGTCAGACTTTGTTGGTTGCTTCTCTGAAAGCTGTACCCCTTCCCCGGGTTTTGAGGGCTGTGCCCCATTTACACAGGTCCCACCTTCTGATTTTCCAAAGTTAAAGAGTTTCCCAGGGTTGAAGGACTTGCTGGGGGATTGAGACTTCTCTGGGCCTGCTACAGCCGTGTTAGCGCTAGCACTAGCCGAGGCTGCTGCTGCTGCTGCTGCTGCAGCTGCTGTGGCTGCTGCCTCTTTCTTATTTTCTGGAGACTTGAGGAACTTGAAGCTTAGGAAGCCGGGTAGCTTGGCCTCGCTCCCCGTGGGTGACTGTGGGGAACGGGCGGTGCCAGAAGAGAACTTGCTCTGCAGCGGAATGATCTGCTTGAGCTTCATGACATTGTTGTTGGCCAGCAGCGAGCTGGGCCTCTTCGGTTTATCACTCCCTGAGCCTCCTCCACCTCCGCCACCCGACCTGGACTTGCCCTGGCTCTTGTCGTGGTGGTGGTCACTCCCAGAGTTGTCAGGGCGCCCGTCGTCCCGCTCGCGACGGGCCTGGTATTCAGCCTGCCGCTGCCGCTCCTCCTCTTCCCTCTTCCTCCTCTGCTGCTGCTGGAAGTGCTGCTGTGCCTGGCGCTCGTGCTTCTGGCAGCGACCGAACACACAGAGATTACATACCAGCAGACACAGAGCATGGAATACATGTTGGTAAGTGTTGCCAGGAGTCAGAATGGATAGGTTACATTCAAGAAAATATGTGCAGGACATGTGTCTTGACTTTATATAATGACAGATTAAAATTAATTAAAATTAGCCTGGGCCCCTGTTCTGCAGACCATTGCCAAAAGGGAACTGTTGGAAAAAAGCCCTTCCAACTACTTAAAAATGTAGAGAGCAAGGGTACTGCAGGACATGAGTTGCAGTCGACTCACTCATAAGTATTTCAGTTGTGTTCTTTCATGGTTCACAGAAGAGGGCGCCGGCCAGGTTTTGGAACAGCTCAGGGTATGCAGTGACATTGAGGTGTCAGAAATAGCATCTGTAATATCTGTGGTCATCCAGTGAGTGCTGGGACAACAGCCACTATCAGAGATGCATTGAAAGAAAGAACGAGATTTTACCTTAAATGCCTCCCTGCGCTGAAACTCCAGTTTGGCCATCTCTTCTCCCACCCAGCTGGGGATGTCGGGGATTGCCACATGAATGACATATTTCAGGAGAATTGCAAAGTGCTGTCCATTGAGGGAGGGATTGAATAAACAATTATAATGGAGGACACAATGTCTGATTGAATATATAGCATTATTATGTGAGAAAGAATGTAGATATTGCATGTGTATAAAGATACAGTGAAAAGATATACTGTCAAATGAACCGATGTTAACACCTTAACATTTAAGCTTACTTTTCTGTTCTATTATATAACAAGTATAGTAACTACATAAACTATTCAATAACTATGAAACTAATACATAATATATGTAAAGTGCAATGCTATGAGACTGAGGAATGCAGATCCTGAAGTTATAAAAAGTGAGTAAAAAAAAACGTATGTAGTTACCTCTAAGATCACGATAGAGATGATGGCCATCTCTGGGCTCAGCCAAGGGAAGAGCCTTTGTAGCTGCCCACACTGGCCAATCAGGTAACAATTCACAATGATTGCTATCAGACCCATGGCTTCCATTACTGTCTGTGCAGTGATAAAAGATACAGTTATGCATCCATCGTTCAGTACTTTTTAAAAAGGCGGTTACAAGGTTTGAATAACATGATCATGTCTATGCCATGCTCACCTGCCATTGACCAATGCTTTCCACTCTCATACCAAACGGCCTCTGCAGGCCTGTGCACAGCTTGAAGGCATCACTGCGAATCTCGATGATGTTGTTAATGAGGGCGCACATGGCAGCCAATGGGAAGGCAGAAGAGAAGAGCACCACGTAACCAAACTGAATAAACATCTCTTGGTAATCCTGAAACGTATCCTGGGAAAACACATGCATGCAGACTTTAAAGTTTGAAAGTATAACACAGTTGCTAAGTCTCACAATTCCCCAGATCTCTGAAACAGAGAAGGAGCACCAGAGCTTATTTGGGTTTTGAAAATCTGCCTTTTTCTGAAACCATAGACCTGGAAACCATCTGAGAAAAATAATTAAAAAGTAAAAATATTTCCTCCAAACCTCTGATACATACATAAACCAACAAACAAATACATGTTCAGAGGTAAGAGCATTTCCTTACATCTGCGATGAACAGGGCTGCAGTTATAATACAATATATACTATATACTGCAACTGCAATATATCCAGTATATTAGAAATGATAATATGAAAACCATTACAGTAACTTTTCATGGGTGTTACGTTCTAAGAGCACACGCGTATAATGAAAATAACGTGTTGTGCCTAAATGCCTAAAATGCCGTTTTTTAATAGTGTATTGCGTTAGCCTCAAAAAAAATGTAATGGTAAACCCATATTCACCACTTTTAATTCAATTTACAGTAATAAAAATGCAGGGCTTTAAGAAGGACAAAACGAAAAACAAGAAAAACACAACAATCCACGGGGGATATTCTGCTCTGTAGCCACAGATGCTTAATCCCGGTTGCTACCGCTGTTAGCATTAGCATTTGCTCTGACTGCAGTATCTCGGTTAAATAGTTGACTCAGATTTAAGCTGTTTTTCAGGTAAGAAATAGTTGTGGACTTCTTAAGCACTGATGTACGTCGCTCTGGATAAGAGCGTCAGCTAAATGCCGTAAATGTAAATGTACGCAAAAGAAACATTGAAATAACTCTCTCGACCCACATGTTTACAGGGCACAGTTTACTAATACTAAATAAAAAGAGGTAACTGTTGGAAACTGGGGGAAAACAATAAAATATGAAAACAAGACACAGAGCAGCCACAACTTGCTGCAGCAGGCTCATGCCTGCACAACATAACTTTCTCGGATTGGCCACTTTCAAACCTCCCGTCTCTTAAGTACAGCGAGCGTGGGGTGCTCCCAATTAGCAGCAAGGAGAAATAAATAATGTTCTCAGATTGGCTATTTTCAAACCTCCCGCATTTAAGTACAGTGGCATTTTACCATTTTACCTTTCTATATTTATACAGTTATATTTTATATGGAAATGTAGCTGAATCTGCGACTGCTGATCCGCGTAAAAGTGGGATGTTACTGTAATATGAAAAATGGACCGGCACGAGAGAACTCAAGACTACGCAAAAGCAAAATGTTGATAAAATGATGAAATATAATAAACATTGCTAGAGCACTGGTCCCACGCAGTTCAAATCAACACAAACTAGACATTCATAACACTCACACACCTAATTCCACTTCTGGTGGAAAGCATGAAACCTGGAGAGATTAATAATTTAGCTGTTGTGTCCTTACCTCATATGTTTGCATGCAGCTCTCAATCTCAGCCTGGGTGAGTGTAGTGGCCTCCTGCTCCTCTGGTGGATCGATCCATGACTCTCTCTTACTCTTGCTCTCGGTCCTCTCCAGGCTGCGGCCTCTTCTCCGAAGCCTTGGTGGCGCATTGCTCTCAAATCCTGCGCCCGGTGGTGGCTCTGCTGTCAGTTCCTTGGCCTCTGGGGCGCCATTATCATCATCATCATCGCACATCTCAAAGACTGATGCTGGGTCCATGCCCTTCTCCACCATAGTGGGGCTCCCTTCCTCAAGAAAGTTGTCCTCCATGGGGCTCACACAGCTGATGGACTTGCGCTCCACCTTCTCAATAAAGCTGACCTTGCGCAGTTTTAGGCCACAGTCCACCAGGCTCTCCTCCTCGCTCTCCTCCTCACTCGGCCTCTCCCCTCTAAGCTCTTCGTCAACATCTTCGTCTGGCACCCCACAGCCTCCATTCAGACACTTGCGCTCGCGCCGTTCCTGGTGGCCCAGAAGGCCCTGTCGGGTCCCCCGCAGGCCTGTACCGGAGACTGTGGGGTCACTTGGGGACACCTGGGCCTTGCCGGCTGCCAGCCGCCCATATTTGATTAGAGCAGACACCAGCAGGTCCCAGATGGCACGCAGTGTGAGCTCGCCTAGGCGGTGGCGCTCATACAGGTACGGCTGCAGCACTTCCTTCAGATTCTGCAGGAACTGGCGAATGATCAGCAGTGTAGCTAACATCTGTAGGACATAATGAACCAGCGAAAATGTAAATTAAATGAATATTAGATCCTTAAAGAAAACTTCTACACAAATGATAGTCTGTCTGGACTGAGATGCTACAAGTTTCTATTTAGAAAATGGTTACTTTGTGAATCATTTAAGAAATTATATTCTACAATATTGTAAAAGCTATCCAGAAATCCTCAAACTGGGGAAAATTTCTATTAAAATAAGAAAATAAATGTAATTACCAAAATAAAATGAACATTATAATTGTTGTCATGATTGCTGTTGTTAATCTGATAATATTATTCATAATATTAGCCATGGAACTGTGAAACTAATAACATTTAATACAAATAAAAAGTTAAATAAAAATGAAACTGATTCAATAAAAATAGTTATTGTAATGAATGTTATAAATCTGGCTGCTGAAATTTTCTAACAATAGTAGCTATATAATAGCAGTTTTTTTTCTAGGAAAGCAACTAAGAAATTATTATAGTGTGGGGAAGAAAATAAATGCATGAATCAACTTCTTAGAACATTGCAGTGTGAAGTAAGGCCAAGTCTAGCAACATTTAAAAGGTTGAAAATTGGGCAGCAGCTCAAAGCACTTTGTTCATCAAGAGAGATGCAAAGACAAACATCCAAAAGCACAAATGACTATAAATTACATCAAGCAATCAGTATTTGTCAGACTGTTTGCATCGGACCTTATGCCAACAAAATCTACCCCAAATGTACACATCCAGAGATGCTGTGCTGAAATTAGATCGAGCTCTGCAGTACTATAATCATCAGTTCGCTTGAGGAGATCCATCCGTGGGACAAACTACTATGACACAAAAATCTCAAACAATGCCTGTAAACACAACAATGTCATTCTTAAAGTAGAGTAAAAATAAATGAATAACTTTGATTGATGCTGACATGTCACACAAAGGTCAACCCAATGTAATACATGGTCCAGTAGTTAGGGCTGACCAGTAAACTTTGAATGCCCAAAGGTGTAAATGGATTTTATTGATCACAGACTCCATTTTAAGGAGTCCTTGAGCTACATCAGCAGCAAAAGAGAAAGCAGCCCAGCAGAGAGTTTGGAGGAACCAACAAACAGATGGCAAGATAGAGCGTGAGACAGATGTGAGGTAAAGGAAAGCTGTAGGGAGCTGGTTGATGGAACGTTCCCTGAGGAGAATACGAGCTTGTCACCCACAGCAATTTAAAGAGAAATGCTCAGAGAAAAAAAAAAATACCCAAATGCAATGAGCTACCTATCAATCAGTGTACTAATCTATCTACCCATCTGTGTGTGTATATATTAGTGGTGGGCATAGATTATTTTTTATCTAGATTAATCTCACTGTAATCTTGGAATTAATCTAGATTATCTAGATTAATCTAGATTAAAATGGCTCATTTGAATTCTGCTGAATGTCTGAAGCCACCCTAATTATATACTCATTATTCTACTATTTTTAAATTATATATCCAAACATTTCATGCAAGATATTAAAAATAATAAGTCTAGCTATCATTATTGAATTAAAATGATGTACTGGCTGTTGAAGCTGCTGTAGGTAGCAGG
>JBBPDB010000039.1:12956203-12968274 GCA_037974465.1 Brachypetersius altus
ATAAATATACAGTAGTACAGTTCCAAGAGCACCTGCATATAGTGAAAAAATATGTTGTGTTTTGGTAAAAGAAATGCCTAAAAATGCCTATTTTTATAGTGTAAACCCTAAACATGCCCCTAAATATGCTCCCAGAACATGGTAATTTTAAACTCAGTTTAATGCATTACCCTTCAAGAAAATGTAAAGGTAAACCTGTATTCGAATTTTAATTCCCCGCCGAGATATGCAACTCGGAAGGCTGCAGGACAAAAGTTTATACCTGGATTGCATTTAAAGGGAGATACAAGTCTGTACCCGCACCCGCTCACGTTTTTCGAATAATAAAAGCTGATCTACTCGGGCTAAAAATACAAATGAGGGCTCATTGGAAAGGTCTCCTGGAGAGCTTGAAGTGTCTGAGTGCTCTGCCCACCGAGATATACAACTCGGAAGGTCGCGGGAAAAAAGTATTGGGACACTGCGGCGAGGTGAACTGATCCTTTTGTGTGAAAACGCAGGATTTAAGCATTTAAGGTGCAGGATATTTGCAGTTTCTGTGTTATTGTCGGGATCTCCACATAAAACTATGAATTTGGTGTGACTGAATCCGTTATTCCTGATCCACGTGAAACAGAATACAGTATATATTACAGTATATACACTATCTATCTATCTATCTATCTGTGAACTATCTATAGTTCACATTAGTATAGATATACAAGTAAATGTAATATATATTTTGGTTCTAAGGCTGGTTCCACCTTTGTGGGAGATTTCTTACCTCTTTTAAACGCTCCATGTCTTTGAGGTAGAATCCAATGTAGAAAAGGCTGAGATAAGAATTTACAAACTGAAACTGCAACACAGTAGAGAACACACAATATGAAAATAATTATGGAACGTCTTGTAAAGTTTTCATCTATTGTCTTGACTTATCTAAACAGTTCCAGCTGCAAGTTCTGGGAAAGGTCATCTACATGATGGTCATCTACATCTACAACTCAAAATAACCCTGTATTTTTATTAACCCTGCCACATTAATATTACACTGTGACCAGTATTTCGTTCAAATACATTGATAATTCTTGATCCAGAGGAACTTGGTGCAAGTAGCTTTTTTCATTACCATCTTTTGACTTCACTGTACCATAAAATCCTTACTCTTGTCACTTTCTACACATCTAATATACCAGTACTGTCACTGCTATTGCAAAAAGCAGGCATTGGATTATCTGTCCAACTTTTACATGCCTGCAGACCGCAAGGACAGGTTTTCGTTCCACACCACATAAAAGATTCTACTTACAAGAACCATTTTGATGATGAGGTTTTTCTCATAGGCACTCTGGAGTCTATAGTTTTCTGTAGAAAAAGAAAGAGACCAGAATTCAGAACGGAAATGTCTGAAGTACAGACACAAATCTGCCAGCGTTGCATTCATTTTATAAGGTTTATTTGGTTTTAGACACAGATTAACCGTTCCTTAATTCAACTCAGAAGTTTCATTTTCATTGTGTTGAGTGGCATTGGCCACTTGAGTCTGCAGAAGGTATAGCTTTAACCACCTTTATTGCTTGCAAGCACATAATATATTTGTATGTGTGTGTGTCTGTGTCTCCTTGCTGGGGTAATAGGAGAAGTAAACAGTGGAGATGAAGAGGGAGGACTGCCACCCCCACTATGTGCTATGCTTTTTTATCTTTGTTTTGAAGCTTTATCTTGTTTATTTTGCACATTTTATCATTTTGCATCTCTAGTGGATGTAAGTGGATATGCTTCAGTGAGGTATTTTATGAGCACACTTAATTTGATCTTGAAGAGAATATCTCTTATGTGTTGGTGTAAGTAATTTACCAGCACAGACCTATCTGACAGACTTTTGTTAATAAAATGCGTATGCTGGGTAATTTACTGGTACACTGCTTCTGATGGCTAACAGGAGACTTATTCTCTTGTGTTATAGGTGTGCTTAGGTTGGGTACATTTTGCCAGCACACCTCCCTTTTAGTACAATGTGGATTTGTAAAAAGGTAAGCACTTATAGGAGCACTTATACATTTTACATAAACCCTAATATTTCATTTCTTGAATATGGTAGTGCCGTTAAGCGTTTGCTTCATTTATTTTTGTTGCTAAGTACACAGGATTTAGATTATGAAGGCGCTATTCTCTCTTCTTTTCATTGTTGCTGTCCAGTCTGATTCTCCCAGTTACACAAGAATACACAGCACAGGTATAGAGTAAATGTGTAAATGTGTAAATGTGTAAAGTTTTATATATATACAGTTAAAGCAGTAAAGACTCACCCATGTCATTAAGCCAGCAGGCTATCTTTTTGTACACCTCGTCACACGCAGTCACAGTGATGGCCAGTATGATTTCAGGGATAAACCTTGCCACCCGTGGCAGCTCTTTAATCCCCATCACAAATTCCTGCCGACCACAGAAGCGTATCCGGTCAGATATTTTTTATTTATTTGTATCACATCTATTTGTGTCAATAAAATTGAAAATGCACTACTGACAACTTCAAGCTTTTCCACTCAGTGCTGCAAGGCTCAAGCATGTCTTACTATTTAAATTAGAGGGCTCCTTGAGTACATCAAGCTGATATAAAACTCCCAAAACTTCTGAAGGACTGAGGGCTAAACGTAGCTGAGAGGGCGCAACACAAAATATGACATGCATACACTAATCATGTTTTCTGCACATGGGACCACTTAGTAATTGTGTTATCACAAGCTTTAAACATCTCAGTGAAAATGTGGCAAACACATGTTTTGACAAGGGCGAGAAATGCATTTTTTTCACTAGGGCTGTCACTAGTAATGTGTGTTAACACTGTCAAAGTGTTAACACGCTTCACTACTTTGACCCTTGAAACTCTGCAGTTGTGCAGGCTAAAGCCCAGCTAATCTCATGGATGTGCTTTTTTTTTTCAAATACAGTTTTTAAATGGCTTTTAATACTACACCTAAATTGAGGATCTCACTGGACATCAGTGGTTTGGAAATTTGGAAACTGCATTAACCCTGCAAATATTTCGGGATTTCATGTTCATGTAAAGCCTGCATTCACTTGATGAACATAGTTTCTTTTTTAATGCGAAGTTTAAGAAAATAATAAGATTGTAATTAAGTGTAAAAATAATACACTTAATTGCAACTCATTATATGGTTTGACTGCCCTATTTTTTACATGCACATGTTCCAATTTCATATACATAAATGTTTTTAGGGCAGAATCCTTAGTTTTCACCTAGTTTACACCTGAAACATAAAGCACAGTGCTTAGTACATTTACGTTTATTGCATTTAGTGGATGCTTTTATCTAAAGCAACTTCCATTCCCTATCTACAGGGGACAGTATCTCTGGAGCAATTTGGGGTCAAGGGTCTTGCTCAGGAACTCAGTTGTGGTTTGCTGGAGGTAGGATTTGTAGCCATGACTTCTTGGTCCAGAGGCACATATCCTACCCACAAGCCCACCACCACCCCTACATCTGGCTGTAGGGTTACAATGGCGTGAAACTATTTTCTTTACTTTCTGGCCCACGCACACTTGTTAAGAGGGTGTGACACCATGGTACGCTGGTGAGGTGGCAATTGTTGCAGCCCTACTTGGGTATGAGCAAGCTTGTCTTTTTAGACTGTCAGAGCATAAATGTTCTGCTTCTACGAGTTTTAACACAAAACTGCCACCGGCTGCCTATCTACCAGTGATCGCTTCATATTGCTTGAAAGACCTTAGCTCAGTGGCCATGACTGCAGATTTTTGGTCTATCCTACCTCTAACATGAAGCCCATCCCTTATACATAACACATGTATGTTCTTCTGATCTATTCAATGGAGCAGGTGTGTCAGATTTTGGTTGGAAAGGTAGACATAGCTCCAGGACAGATCTCCAAACGAACTCTGCCATAGTGCTACTAGTGTATAACAGGAGGTTATAGGTGATGTCACTAACCTGAAGCTCAAAGCAGATGAGCATGGCCAGGAAGACAAAACAAAGGCATAAGATACAGACAGGAAAGCTGACCAGCCATGTGAACAGCCTCCTCCTCCAGGGCGGGTAATAGAACTCTTCACAGCCTGTCACTGGACTGCATCGCTTCACACCCTGTAACAGAGAGAGATACACAGCTACAGTGCTATATGAGGTATTAACTGCTGAATTTAATTTGTCCACTAAAAAAAAGTCAAGTATTTCAAAGTAAATGTTCTGCTTACCCGAAACTGTGGCCTGGGCTCCTCCAGGGATTCGGCCGGGGTGTCCAGTGTGCCCCATTTGTAAGCCAGCTCCGCCCCTCTCCGCTTCCACCTCTCCAGAAACAGCGTGGCCCACACCACATTAAAAAGGGCAAAGACTACACAGCATATATCTCTGCTGGTCTGCGTGAGAAAAAGCACCAGCATAATTGGTCAGACACTTATCAAAAGAAATAGAGATCAGATGCATGCATATGTAAACACAAAGCAGACGTTCTCTCACTCACTTATTCAGTGTGGACTCAACAAACAGGTTAGATCGAAAAAAAAACTACTATGTTGTGGGTTAAGTTGTATGAGTATGTGTAAAAAAAAATGTTGGGTTTTTTTTCCCATTCTGAACTGTTACCTGATCAGATTCAGTCAGCATCCACAGTACAAAGCCGATCACAGCGGGATACAGCATAGAGGTGGTGTAAAAACCCAGCCAGGCAAAGTACATGGCAATCTTTACTCCAAAATAGTCACATATATCATCTAAGGTTGACAGAAACATGTAATGAGGCAATTATGAGAATAATGGGTAAACTGGTGATTATACAAATAGGTATATCGACTCCAGAAGGGAACTTTCTATAGTAACAGATCTTTCAGTCATATTTTAGTGAACGTATCACTACAGACATGCAGTAGAGTAATAAAGATAGGTGTGTATGTTTGAGAGGTGCTGATAATAACAAAATAATAACAAACCTAGAGGCTGCTTCTCACACACTGCCTGTACCCATGACTTCATTAGCTGACCTAGAATTCTCTGCTCATGGAGGGGGAAGACCTGTTGGATCACACCTCGTGCTTGTAGCTCTGGAACTGTAAGAAACACACACAGTGAGATACACAGCATCCACACTCCTCTCATAAACATTAAAGATTCAGAAAACTGCAATAAACCTGCTTCAACCCTACTTTGCTTCGTGAGCATTTCATCAAAATGTCAAGGCGCAGTGCATTTCAGTCACTGTGGAGCTATTTTAAGTAACACTGAATGACAGAAAAGGACACGCACTTATGGGCTGTCCTTCAAGAAAGTGGATGTTGTGAAGGACCTCCCCTGGTTTTGCTCGGAGATTGTCCAGCCAGTATTTGATTATGCTCTGACGTTCCTGTAAAGAATCCATTCACAAAAGACATCATTACTTATAGCCGGGTTTGTCAACCTCTGGGCTACGGACCACTGATGGGCCGCGAAGGCTTTTGATTGGGCCACGAATCTAAAATTGAGACAGGCCATTGGTCCACAATTGGTTATTTAATATCATCGTATGTGACCAAGTGGGCCTTGTCAACATGCTGCGATAGTGTCTGAGCAAGCTTATTACTCTTATTTTATTACAAATATGATTTATTTACTTATGTGACATGTGAACCCACTGCAGTTAAAATACTTCAGGGAAAATAGACAGTATAGACTCACCTGTGATGTGAAGAAGCACAGTTCACTCTCAATATTCTCATAAATGTAGTCCTCCTCACAAGAGAAGTTTCGAGATCCACCTCCAAACTCCGGCTTCACTGCTTTCCGTAGACCCATCTCCTCTGCTCCTCGCAACAGACTAAACAAAGCACACATGTAAACCAAGATAAAGAAAACACTCAAGACGTGATTCAGCATACACTGCTTATAGTGCATAATCAATGGTTCACAACGAAACTAATGCCAAAAATCTTTTGCCCAGGGCAACACAGGGCTGTCTGAAACCCTGGGGGTTACAGCTTAAAAGTCATTAAGTATCTTGAACCTTCAACAGTAACTGTCCGTGTTTCAATGAGCAGAATTTCTTGAGGAACTCAGGTTTGGCTGATGGTCTGTGGAGAATTGGGCCTGAACCCGACAGTAAACATCAATCTACCATCTGTTCAGCCACCCTCTGCCTCAGGCAGTGCACTGAAATAATAATGTGACTGCCACACCTTCTATTATTACTGTACAGGCTGAGCTTGCAGAGAGCTCTTATATCCTTGGATTCTGGTGAATTACCCACAATGAATACACTGTTTTAACTGATGTATCTCAAATCTAGTTATGCAACATAATATATGGTGTATATGCATACTACATACACATAAAAAAACATCTAGTTAATTAGATATACCCCATTAAGATACACTTTGTAAGTTGACTGACTAAAGCTGCACCTGATACACCAGCACAATATACACTAACAACACGTTGTTGTCACTACTGTGCTAAAAATGATTTAGCAATTAAATATCTGTTAACTGATGGTCCAGTGGTGGTGTCTTTCCATTGATGGATGGTGCAGCCAAACTTAAAGACTAAAAGTCAGTAACTGTACATTGACAAAGTGCAACTGTATGATAATAGAAACGGATAAATTGAGGTAGCTGTGTCTTTGGAACCTTGTATATACAGTGTATATAGACAGATATGATATGTACATATACAGATAAAAAGATAATATTTCCAGGCCTAACATGATGAAAACTCATTGTGGCTGACATTCCAATAACTGTAAATATAACTGTATCTCCAATTAATCAGTCATTGCCTCCTCTGTTCTCAACACAGCACTCACAAACTGACAGCACACACTTTGTTCAGTGCAAATGCAGCCTCCTTCTACAGCATATAAAACACCATGCAGCATTACAGGGCACTGAGTAACTGCAACTGTGCAGATTTCTGACTGACCAGTACAGTGTGCTGCAAAGCAATGCAGCTCAAATAAAAATGCGGTTCCTTTTAGTGGGATCACAAAGTCACACCTAGGACAAAAACCTGAGCCTCTACTCTAGGATGCACCTTCTCACTGCTTGAACTGCTGTGACTGCACTTCCTCTCAGAAGAGAGTCTGCCATAGACAATCATAAGACCATGGGCCTGTTTCAGAACACACTTTATTAAAAAGTCATGATGTGTCTTACTTTTCATACGTTGCTGTAACGAAGAATGCATACACTCTGGTATGCTTGTGATGTCGTATTTGGATGATAAGTTCTGGGATGCCAAGGCGTATGTGGTTCAGCAGCCAAAGTAACGTGTGGTCATCTGTGTTGTCTGTGAGAATACAAATAATAAACTGGTATTTATTTCGATACATTACTTTGTAGTCTGTGGACATTTGACAATGCACCATGGAAAATCTTCTAATTATATCAGCTGAGCGCACAAACATTGCACAAGACACTCCTGCTGCCTCCCAGTTGTTAGTAAGTTGTGCCACATCCAAATACAGTCACAATTGTTCTTCTTTCAAATTTGCCCCCAAAAAAAGGAGAATATTGATTTGGGAACCCAGTATCATAAATAAAATCGAATTGGTGTTTGAGTGTATCGTTACACCCCTATTTAAAACGGTTAGAATTACTGACCCTTTAAAAGACTTATAGAAAAATAAATAAAGAATATAAAAAAATATATATATAAAAAAATAAAGAAATAGTCATATGCAGTGGGATATGCAGTGGGACACAGACTAAAGGTGGTGTAAAACCCAGACAACTCCTATGAGAATGTGAAATAAATTTTTACATTTCTGTCAGTTGCTTTTCAGCCACTGACTTGGCTTGACTTGAACCTGTCGATACAAATTTGCAATTAAAATGTAAATGTAATTCATTACATTTAATGAAAATCCAAGCTATAGAAAATAAAAATAAATCTAGATCTCTAAGGGATTCATTATGTTTTATACATTTGCCTGTATGTGACCGACCAGACATAATGTATCCACAGACCAAATTTTCCTCATTCTCATGTGTCTACATTGAGAACTATGCTGGACATTTCGTTAACAAAATTTCAATATGAATAGAGAGAGAATCAGAAAAAGAAAGTGTGTGTGTGAGAGAGGGAGAGAGAGAGAGAGAGAGAGAAAGAGAGAGAGAGGTGGCAGTACCTGCAAAAGCCATGAGGACGCCACAGTTCTCTGTGGGCACTGTTTTCATCCAGGATTTATGGGACATGATGTACCGCCCGGCCTGCAGCAGCCTCTTCCCGAACAGTTTATCTGTGGGCCAGAGAAAGAGTATGGAGGCAGAGAGAGAGAGAAAGAGAGAGAGAGAGAGAGAGAGAGAGAGAAAGAGAGTTAAAAAGAGAGAGAGAGAGAAAGAGAGAGAGAGAGTTAGAGAGAGAGAGAGAGAGAAAGAAAGAGAGAGAGTTAGAGAGAGAGAGAAAGAAAGAGAGAGAGTTAGAGAGAGAGAAAGAGAGAGAGAGAGAGAGAGAGAGAGAGAGAAAGTGAGAGTTAGAGAGAGATAGAGAAAGAGAGAGAGAGTTAGAGAAAGAGAGAAAGAGGGAGAGAGAGTTAGAGAGAGAGAGAGAAAGAGAGAGAGAGAGTTAGAGAGAGAAAGAGAGAAAGAGAAAGAGAGAGAGAAAGAGCGAGAGAGAATGAGAGTCAGTCACCACGTTGCCATGGATAGATGGACACACGCAACAGATCTCGTCTCGCTTTGCCAAGTTAAAATGTCACCCACGTTTCCCTTGCACCATGAGAAGACCAGGCATAAGTTTTGTAGCTTCTGACTTTGTACACATACAGACTATGTGTATTTTTGTATAATGTACCTTACGTTTTTGTGTATAGGTAACATACAGTGTACTGTATGCAGCTTATTTTTTCATGTGGTCTTCACAGTGGTCTTGCATTGTACATTGTGCACTTTACTCTGGTCTTGCATTGTGTTGCAACAAGTGTGCACAGCTTTGTAACATGTAAACAAGATATTCACTACAAAAATTATACACTGTACAGCTCCTTACATGTGACAAATAAAACCTGAAACTTGAAAGCTTAACTATTCCTTAAGCCTGGAGCCTTCCCTGTCTACAGGGTGTTACATGAGCCTCAGCCTGCTCAAAGAAGACTCTTGAGAGGGAAATGTTTGCATTGAGGGCTGTAAACATTAACTTTACCTCATACATTTGGGTATGTTTGCTCTTACGTCTCAGTGTTAACAGGACACCGGTGGGCGGATGTGCACAGTATTACAGATTAGAACAGAGCAGAGGAGTGTGAAAGACAACTGTTGCATTCGGCTCAGACTCCAAGTTGAAATAAGAAATGAAAATAAAGGGGGAGGAAAACATGAAAAAAGGACATTGTTTCTTAAGCCACACAGTGACATATGTAGGAAACATTCAAGCAGAACTAAGCATATCTAACTGAAGTCCTGAACCAGTGAAGAAACAGGAGCAGGTGACTCCAGATGATCAGGCGGTGATCAGTATACTAGTACTGCTGAATGCTAAGTGCTTGGAACACCTTTATCTAGGCATCTTGTCACTTTAGGCACCTAGTAGCATTTTGCAGTAAAACATTTGATCCCATTTCTGGAATGTAATCCACTCAACATGCCACAGTTTGACAAATGTAAAGCAAAATATCAAGAAATGACTTTTGCACACACACAGGAGTATAAAATATGTGTATAAAAATATGTGTATGAATATAAAGGTTTTTGACCTTGGCTTCAAGCACTGTGAGACCAGAGTGTCTGTAAAATCCTGCTGGACTCCATGCTCACTGAGGCGTAGGCCCTTAGAGATGCTACCGCTCTGAAAGTGGGCCACATTCCACAAACAATCATCTCTTGCATTGTGAATGACTGTCTAGGCATCATGGAAAATGATCCGTTATAATTCTGTTCCCCAAAGTAGTATCTATGGAAGCATTATTTATAATCTCCACCAGGGCTGGATGATTGACACGTTTGACTCGGAGACTAAATATCATCCTCTGGGCTTTTAAGTGGTGCCCAGTGAAATGTCCCAATAACCTGCAAGTCAATTCGCTCTACTTCACTGGGCAAGAACCATTTTACTAGTTGTAGCTAGACATAGACACAGAGGATATTTCAGTTCCAAAGGGATTCCTATACAAACTTCTCACACTAGACGTTTATGTAGGAATCCCCTACATAAGGGCCTCTGTTGTAAATTGTGACTCAATCTCTATGCCTCCAGGCCTGTCTCACTCTCTGGTAAGGACAAAGGGACTGCCATTACTCTGCAAGTGCAGACAGGCAGTATCATATCATTTCTCCCATAACTCACCATCCAGTATAGACATTCAGTATAAACACCTGTCAAATCAAGCACTCGTCACTTAGTTGGTCCCTTGGTCTGTTTCCTAAGAGGCACTGGTGCAAGAAATACATTACATTCTATTTATAACTTGAAAGTACAACATTCTGTGCTGCAGGGGTGAAGGATCATGATACAAGTGACCACCGAATACAACTTAGAGCACAGCAGCATTTGTCCAGCAGATATTATGTGGCATTTAGTCTAATGATTTTTAAAATACCCATTGTTCACCAATAACATTAAAACCACCTCCCTACTATTGTGCTGCCAACACAGCTCTGACCTATCAAGACACGGACTTCACAAGACCTCTGAAGGTGTGCAGAGCCGACTTCCAAAGCTATGCAAAGGCTATGGGATGAAGGCAGCCACAGCAGTAAAATGAATTCATTAATAATTAATTACATTTTCAAAACTCAAGTTCGCTATATGCTGTGCATGCTTACGTACATGCCAATGATGCCAGTGCTGTAAACAAACAACAATTTCTTCAACTAAGTTATGAAAAAAAAATTACTAAAGAAAACTAAACCCCTTTTTTTAAGTAACAGGAGATCCACTTTCTTTTATTTAAAGTCATGGGTCTTGTAGGAGTTTCAAACTTTTGGCCATCGCTTAAATGTATGGACTTGGAGACCAATCTGAATAACCTATAAACCATCGACTGCATTACGGTAATTTGTCCTACGAACTAACTGACACTTCATAAATTACCAGTGGGCCTTTATGCTACTGCTGCTTTCAGCAAGCAAAGAAAGCAGAGCAAAGTCACTACAAAAACAGAAAACCGAGAAAGCTTCTGCTAGCCTTATCACAATTGCAGATGATATTGCATTATAATCCACTGTGCTGAACAATAATCAGCAGATCAGCAAGTGATTCTGCATAATTTGCAGAAAAAACAAAAAAACTAAAAGGTGCTAAAATGTTAAACTCACTGTCCACTTGACAGGAAATGTGTTCCTTCCAGTTTTGCAACCCAAACCCACATATGAACCACATCACGACTGAATTCATGCAATTCATGCCTATTCATTTGCACCCGGCTGCACTGTAGCACTCAAGCGGATGAAAGTCTGACAGACTGCTTTGCCTTTTTTTTTTTGCCCATTTGAGCTCCACATTAAATTAGGGCACCACAACAGGTGTGCTCTGGGACACGGCCAAGTATTTACCATGTTAAATGAGGCCATTTCCAGTGTATTTAAATCACACAATAAATGCACTTGACCTGTTGCACTGGTGTGGGAGGGAGAAAAGGTCTTTTGTGTCATGTAGATAAACAACTGAGATGACATGATGAGCTAATGCTCCAAGAACAGCCCGCATTAGCAGGCCACACCTACTGACAGCAGCCACGGCAGCTCAGATGTCTGGCCTTTTGTAGCTGGAAATCTGTTATAAAAGCAGGATGCTGATGGAGTGTGCAACACTGAAAAAGAACTTCATATCAAGACTGATATTACTCTATTATCCTCCAATAAGAGAGATGAAAAACCTGCCGAAACAGGACCAGTTCCACTGACTCCTGTTCTTTTTTTTGACATAGACATTCAGCCATAGAGAGACGCGCATGGAATACAGAAGACAGACTCTAGTTGAAGTGGGCATAGATAAATTTTTTTAACGCCGTTAATCTCATTGGAATCTTGGCATTAACGGCGTTAAACACCCACCCACCCCAGACAGAGAGACCAAGACAGGTTTAAAACGTGCGCGAGCCGGAAAAGTCACTGAAATATCAAGGTGAAATTCATCATAGCTTGCGTAGTGT
>JBBPDB010000039.1:12968574-13004728 GCA_037974465.1 Brachypetersius altus
ATGCCGATACCGATAGTTTGGAAAATGACTAATATCGGCCGATAATATCGGCCTGCCGATATATCGGTCGGGCTCTAATCTGAACATAAAACATATACAAGGAAACTCAAAAAACTGTATAGTTGATAGTACTTACTCACTATTTACTTTTCTGGCTTCTCAATGCTTAGGAAAATTGGGTCCTTATAAGCATTACCAGAGAAATAACAGCAGTTAAAGACGCCGTCCTAATTAAAATGCGCTTTGAAGATACTAAATTAGGATGTTCTCTGAGATGCAGTTCCCGGTTATCTAACAGACTGAATAGGGCATTGTGAGTGAGCTTTCAAATTATGAATGAGCAAGTGAGCCGGAATCGAGTAACACCAGTTTGAAGCTCTGAATCCCATGGAAGAATATCCAGAAGCACTTGCAGGAAGAGGGACACGAATTCAGACAGAAAGTGAGAGTAGAAATGAATTCATCAGTATGTGGGGTGTTCAGCATATTTAATACAGTTTTCTCTGTCTGTAAAAAGCTAGGTGACATGTATATAGTTATATAATTCTGATATGGATTATAATCATTATTATTGTTGTAAGAGATCTAGGGAAAATGTTAGCATATATGATGGCAGACAAGCGTACACAAAGGTAAGGAGAATTTGTGTGTGAGTGAGTGGGACTGATTTGTTGTATAAACCATACAAACTGAAAGAAAGAACAGAATGCATTTAACTGTGTCACATTTGTGAAGATACTGGATTCCTCTGAACAAATGACAGATGTGTATTATAAACACACACACTCCTTTCCCTCTTCCAAAGCCAAGGGATAATGTTACTGCAACAATGTCCAGGCAATACAGATGGCTAGAAATTGAGGCATGGAATAATGTGCTAAATTATTTACACTGGGAAAATAACCAAACTCATTGGCTCCTGCGTGTAACATGTCAATCCGTTCCAGTGCCTTCATTTAGCTCGATCTTAATGGTGTCAAATGACAAGAGCTGCTGTAATTGTGCTTTATATGTGACCTTGAGCGTAGTACCAGGAGAGACCAGGATAGAAACCATGTTTCAGTGCCATTTCTCCAAACGCTTCCAATACAACTGTTTTTTTTATGTCAGATTCTACTCCAAAGAGCTAGATCTACATTGAAAATGGAAACATGTGCGTGTTTTACTTAGTGAAAAAGCTCAAAAACAACTTCAATCTTATCTCCAGTACTATCTTTGAGTCTGCTATTCAAGTGCTGTGTGAAGACCTTCCTGGCTCTTGCTCTCTTTATTTCCAGGAATATTTGCCAGCATACAGGTTGTGAAAAAGCCAATTGGCAATACATTAACCATGCTTTTTATTCAGGCCCCAGAAACTGTTCCAAGTCAACCATGGCTGGATTTAAATCCAGAGAATTAGACAGTTAAAACAAAAACGTTGTCACTATGAAGCTTAATATTTACATAAACACAAAACAAGTGTGGACAGAGCAAAGGGGGTGTGGCAAACAATTACCGATCAACTTGATTCCACCCATCAGTCCAGTTCTCTTGCTCATGTTATTTATAACAGATATTTACAATATATGAATGTGCAGTACTCCAGACATGCATGAAGTGCAGTCTTGAATTTAGTGGCATTGTCAGTGTGGATTCTGTGAAAAAATCCTTTTAATGTTTTTTTTTTCCAGAAAACAACAATTTCAAAAAATAAAACTGGAAGTGATGGAAGTAACACTAAACACAGACGAACACACAATAATCTCTGGCTGCATGTCACAAATTCGAACCTTACATGGAAAACAAATTTCCTCAAAGAAAATCTAATCTAATCTTATTCAGACTAATCTAATCAAAGCATGACACCCACGTCCATCACAACATTGAGAATTACTGCATTATGCAAAGCTCTGAGAAATCCTACACATGAAATGCATTCTATTTTACAGTGAAGAGACACAGGTGAGAAAAGGTAATACTAACGAAGTGATGCACTGAGGAAGATCGTTGTAACAATAAATGTACTGCGATGTAATAGAGGTATTACCATCCTGAACACTTAGTCTAATGTATAAGATTGTGCATATTGCATCATGGATTTCTTTTTTCATATTTTACTTCATGCACTTATTTCATGCACTTGAGAAATAGTACATCTAAAATGAAAAACTTCACTTACTTTTCTGTCAATAAGTCCTTAGCCATTGTCATGACACACATTTTCTTTTAAGAGTGACACAAATTATGAATATATATTACAGACATTACCCTAAACGTGAAATACTTCCATAATAATCATATAAAGCACAGCATATATGTAATTTCATCTACCAGTCAATAACTAGTGAATAGATTCTACCTGAGAACATGCCCCCATACACAAACCCCACAAACAACTCCACACACACACAATACACACAGCCAAACTGAAAAATACAAAGGTTCATAGTAAAAACATTTTATTTACAAATGGTCTTACGATAAGCTTTTGTATTTTTAGAGCACCAACGCCTGAGAGCCTTAACCCACAGGGTGTATTTCCCAGGGGTCCCCAGTGCTACTCCACCTTGGGTGCTTTCTGACCCTCATCAAGACCCGTTTTGCTGACACAGACCTGGGACTGAACCTGAACCAGACCCAAGCTGAAGCTTAAAAGGCCGAACGACCTGCAGCATTCCAGAGTCGACCATACCTGCACCCGTCAGGTGATAATGACGCACGGTGACATCATATTCATGACATCACACACTCTTGTTGTAGTCTAGTGAGCTGGAGCTGGATGTCCTTTCCACTACAGATGTCTTGGCTGAGCTGACTGCATCACACTGTGCTGCAGTGAAACAAGGCTGCAGGATGATGCGAGCAGAAAACATCAACAAGAACCACAAAAACGAGCCCAGATGAGCCTTTAGATGAGCTGTAACCTGACCAACCAGGCGAGCAGAGCAGCATCACAGTGCAGACAGAAAACGGCAGGATCACATCCAGGCACTTAACGTCTTATAAAAGCAGACGCGCCATCACCAGCTGGTTAACTCTCATCCAGCCACATCTAGAGAACCAACAGTGCATGGCCATGGCCTGCGTGTGACTAAAATACTGCACACCAAAAACACCACCCAACAACAATAAACCGAGTCCCTCAGGAAACTTAACCTGGGCTTTAATCGAGCGCAAAAACGCACGCCGTTTTAATGGCGATGTAATATTGGCACAATCCAGTCTGTGACCTTCCAGGCCTGAGATACCTATTTCTGTGATGGTCCCGTTTTTTGAGCAAGCTGTGGTGGAGACAAAAGGACTTTGTGTGTGTGTGTCTGTTGAATAGGGGCTCATTATGCTCCCCCCTCACATCCACATGCTCCCCTCGTCTTTCCCAGTGTTTTGTCTAAACGGCAGTAAAATAAAAACTCACCCAGGACGCCAGAAGAGGCCGATTGACAGGAGGCGCTGGGCTCCGCGTCTCCAGCTCCCTGCGGCCGGCCTCGATGTCTGGAGCCTTCCGCCTCGGCGCTGCTGCCGGGGGACGACGCCGCCGCCGTGTCGGGCATGCTGCTGAACGGAGGAGCCAGGGACGGGCACGGAGGAGGGAGGGGGGCTGCTGCTGCTTCCCGAGGACACGACAGCGGTGCGTGTGCCGTGCTAAGTCCCAGAAGCGTCCAGCGCGGCTCGGGTGTGGGTTAAACGGAGGGGGGAGCAGACGGACCGGGCATCGTGTGTGCAGGAGGGGATGAAAGCAAGCTGAGAAGAGAGAGAGGCTTTACTATGAAGGAGGGACAAAGAGGAGGACTCACACATACTCTCTCTCTCTCTGTCTAGCTCTCTCTCACTTCTTTTTTCTCTCTCACAATTTTTACTTCTCTTTTTTCATCTCACAATCTCCCTTCTCTCCTCCCTCTTTCTTCTCTCTCTTGTTTAGTTTCACTGCACTACTAATTATACGTTTTAGGGGAAATAAGGGGGTGGGGGCGTTGTGGGGGGGTAAGGGGGGTTCGTACATATACCCAGTAGTAATAATGGTTTGTTTGTTTGTTTTTATTGTTCAACCCTTTTCATGCTCTGTCAATAAACAGGCTCAATAAAAAAGAAAACTAGATCTTGTTTTAACTAGAATACATACTCATATACACCTATATCTATTTCTATATCTATTTCTAAGTGATACATACAAATATGAAGAGGTGGATTTACTATGAGGAGGCTTTACTATTCTCTCTGTCTCTGTCTAGCTCCCTTGCTTTTCTTTCGAACCCCTGCCTCACTGTCTTTACCATCTCACCGCTTCCCTTCTCTCTACCCTGGTTCTTCTCTCACTCTCTTAGTTTAATGGCATTAAACTACATATGATGTGTAATTTTGTGGATAAAAAAGGGGGGAGGTGTGATTCTTACATATATCTTATGTGGTTTTAAGGGTTTTTTACATATATCCATTAGTAATAAAGGTTTGTTTGTTTTCATTGCTCATCACTTTTTCCTCCTATGAGTACACAGTCATACACATCTATATCTACTTTAAATCTACTTTAAAGTCTGATATATTATATGCTAATGTACTATCCCATGATACCTCAATAAATCTCTTAATATGAAGAGGTGGATTCAGGTCATAAGGGGCATGAAACAGTGCTACTTTGACAAATATTTGCAAAATAATTGACATTATTTTTACATTTCATACATATTAGATATATTGTATATAATTGTATATAGTAAAACTTATATAAAATTATAGAACTATTATATTTGAACCAGCCTATTTACACAAATTAGTGCTCATTCAGAAACAATACACTGGTTTGCATCAAGCTGTAAATAAAAGGATTAAGAAAAAAAGTTATTTCACATGCTCACTATTTCCTGAGGTCCTATAATACCTGAATCCACCTTAACTGTCTTGAACCACAAAGTGCTTTATGCCTTCTAACAGCACTTTTCTTCAGAGAATACGTAACCAGCAGCTTCTAAATGATTATTGAGTGGAGGAGGTTGACACATTGGTTACTTTGATTTATTTCTCAAGCAGTTGAGGCATGTTTGCAGCCTCAGTGCAATGGGCAGGTGCAGGTCCTAAAATGGTGCAGCTAATGAGACTCAGCCTGTTCAAGAGGATGAAGTGCTGTATAATTTATTTATCAGCGCAAAAAATATCCTCTGAGGTGAAGGTTTTTTACATGATTCACATGCAGATAAAAATAAGTTTTACCTTTATGAGACAGACACAATGTAGAGAGAACAGGTAGATCAGTCCCTCTCTATAAATCACAGAATATATATACCTTTCAGCCATTCAGCCATTATATCTACCTGCTTAGTATTGGGTAGGTCAATTTTGTGCATCCAAAGCAGCTCTGAGCCATTAAGGCATGCTGTGATATGTGGCACCAAGACCAAGCAGCAGATCCTTTAAGTGCTATATTGCAAATTGGGGTTTCCATGGATCAATACAGAAATTAGTACATCCCACGAGATTGAGATCTGGGGAATGTTGAGTCAACACTTGAAATCTTTGTCACGTTCCTCAAATCCTGAACAATGTTTGCAGTATGACATTATCCTACTAAAGGACTTCCTTTAGGAAATAATGTTACCATAAAGGTTTAGTTAGTCTGCAGTAATGTTAGGTAGGTGATATGTATCAAAGTAAAATCCATATGTATGGCTGGTTTCCCAGCAGTACATTATCCAGAGCATCACACTCTGCCAGCTTGCTGTCTTCCTACTGTGCATACTTGTGCCATCTCATCCCCAGGTAAACAATTCACAGACACCTGACAGTCCACACAATGTGAAATAGCACGATTTCACCGACTAGGCCACCTTCTTCCAGGTGCATCATAGTCTTGATACTCATGTGCCCTTTGTAGGTGCTTTTGGTGGTGGACAGGGGTTAGCATGGGTACTCTGGCTGGTCTGTGGCTACACAGCCCCATTCGCAGCAAGCTGTGATGCACTGTGTGTTTTGACACCTTCTGCTCATAGCCAGCAATAACCGTTTCAGTATATTGTGTTACAGTAGCTCTTCTGTATGGATCAGACCTGATAGGCTAGCTGTTCCCATGTAAATCAATGAGTCCTGGGTGCCACAGTGAGTCCTGAGTGCCCCCTGTTGCCAGTTTGGTAGCTATCCTTCCTTGGACCACTTTTGGTAGGTACTGATCACTGAAAATAAGGAACACCCCCATAGGCCTGCCATTTTGGACTTGATCTTACCCAGTCTTTTAGCCACCGCAACTGGGCCCTTTACAAAGTTGCACAGATATTCACACTTTCCTGACACTTTCCTGTTCATTTGCTGCTAGAAATATCCCACACATGTTAATCTTATGGTTGATCTGTGTATTTTCCCAAAACACAAGTTCTGCACTGTAAGTAGCATAAATACTATGCTAGACATTGTATGCATAGCATTAGTGCACAGATTTAAAGTGTGGTCTAAAACTTTCACTACCAAAAAGCCCTTATTTGCCTCTTAGCTGGTAGCTACTAAGCAGCCCCACATCTCTGCTCAGAGGAAGCCAAGCCATATAATTTCTGCTTACTCACCATCCTCATGTCTCGTCACCTCTGCAGTGAAGCCTGGTGCACCGAACAGCCCTGGGAGCACACACTGCTCTCAGGTCATTTTTTAACTGTCCTATTGCCTGCACGCCTGACATATTATTTCCTATTGTCTCACAGGTGTACATGCGGAGGTGATGACAGATAATTCTTTTAAACACTTTCTTATTTAAAGGAATTTTCATATTTCTATGGTTCTATGGTTGCTGTTTAATTTATATATTTTTGATTAAATGTACTGTAAGGAATTGAATATAGGCAATAGCAAGTTCAGCCAACAACCATATTGAACATCCTCTATTAAAGGGTTCAAGCCAGTTTAATGTAATATGTAAACACCTTATGTTTAAAAACATAAAATTCCTCTCCTTGTCCATGTAGTCAGTATGTGGAAACTAATCTGCTAAAAAAAGTCAATTTTAAATGTATTAATTTGGTGACACACTCACAAACAACCCCTTACTCACCCTGCAGCAGGTCAGCCCGCTCCCTAACTCGAAATGCCTTTTTTCATTTTAATAAATCACAATGCAGGGTGGCCAATCAGATCAGACCAAATACATCAGTTCTGAGTGCTAATGGCCTAGTGGTGAGAGAGTTGTCCCTGCAATCAGAAGGTTGTGAGTTTGAATCCCAGGACTAGTGTCATCACTGAGGTACGCTGAGCAAGGTACTTCCTGCACTCATTGCTCCAAGGGTGCTCCTCATTGGTGGCAGCCCACTGCTTCACTAGGCAAATTGATTAAATGCAGAGAAAATTGTTTGCGCTCTGGTCACACGTGACTATAAAGGTCCACTTTATTTTACTTTAAAAACAGAATACCAATAACAACTAATAGATAAAAAATGGTTTTGTCCAAATTAAATGTGACTATTTTTGGTAAATAAAACCACAAAACATCACAAATGGGCCCCAAAATAAAATGCCAGGAAAATGTAAGATATGGCACATTTAAATACACGTCTGTCGACAATTATTTTGGCAATGAATTGAGGCAGGGAAAATGTGGACACAGAAAACCAGTGGATACAGATCTACGAAGACTTTTTCACTTTTCTTATTAATACACAGGCACATAAATATGAAATGTGACATAAATAATACATATGACATAATACAAGGAATGTGTTATTCGTTTTAAAACGGTTCTGTAATATTTGAACGAACAAACGGACCTGTCCATGTGTTTCAGTAGCAGTGTCAACACGGAAACATTATGTGGGCACTCAGGGGGCGGGGTAATAATTTGATTGACAGCTTGAAGACCATTCACAACCTTAGAAGAGTTACATCGTTGACAACGGTAACCAGTGAGATTCTCCAAAATGTCAACAACAATACGAACGTGTTTTAAAAAGATATGGCTCACATGTAAGCAGTAGTGGAAAGTGATGTTAGATCTCTCAATAAAAAGTGAAATAATGTTAAGCTTTAAATCATGCAATATGTCTAACTCACATTGTACGGACTAATATAAAGGCTAAAGTAAAACCAAACGTGGAGTATGATTTTTGCAAGTTTCAGGAGATGCACTGCCTTCATAAATGAAATAAGGTTTGTATTATGTGTTCACTGATTGTTGGTGTTGCATCTATGAATAGGAAAGATGACAGTGATATAAAATCTTGGGTTTTTTTTTGTTTCTGCAGGCCACGTGTAGGTTTTAGAATTGCAGCCTCAGTCTCTGGCCCAGCAGACACTATCTTCGCCCTGTCCTCTGGGCAAGGCCGGTGTGGAGTGGCCGTGGTGCGTGTCAGTGGACCAGCTGCTTCTGGGGCTCTGCACAGTGTGGCCGGTCTGACTGGGGGCCTCATCGCCCCTCGCACTGCCCTCCTGCGCAGCCTCCTTCACCCTCAGTCCAAGGAGGTGCTGGACAGAGGACTGGTCATGTGGTTTCCAGGTCTGTTGGATAATCACAGCAGTTTCCCGTGAATCCAGAACCTGGAGAACCCCTGTAGTGAATATGTTACAGTTTCTGCTCTTCTATTTTTGTTAAACATAAATTGGAGCAGCTGGTGGGCTGGTAGTTTGGGAGTTGCCACTGTGATCAGAAAGTTGTGGGCTTGAATCACAGGACTGCTAGTGGCACCACTGAGGTACCATTGAGCTAGGTGCCATCCCCACACACTGGTTGTTGGCAGCACACTTCTTCACTTGGTGAATGGGATAAATGCAGAGAAAGAATTTCACACTGTTCACACATCATTAGAGTTTTTATAATTTAACATTTCTCTGAATAAGGTGGGCTGTTTTAATGTAATCTAACTATAACAGTATTTAATGAGGTAGAATCATAAAGCTTTATTGATTCCAGGGGACATTGCTTATCAAAATGTAAGTAGGTTAATAGTTAGAAATAACATTTTTAACAGATTGTCTATTTCCAAGTAATAAGTACAAAATAATTATTTTTTTGGAATACAGAGTGGCAGAAAATAAGTTTGTTACCTTGCTAGTAACCTGCCAATCTCATTATCCTAAGCGCCTAATTACGGTATGTACTTCATTACAGTTACTAAGGTTTTTTTTGTGAGCATATTTGTTGTTTTTCATACATTGTCACTCTCAGGTGCTGAAAATCTTAAAAAAAACCAAATAAATACATTAAATTGCAAATGTGTCTCGTGCTTGTGTAAGTCAAAAATACGCAGGTGGAACCTTCTTCTTCTCTCTCTAATGATTGCACTAAATGCTCAAAATTCAGAATCTATGAAAAGGTTTTTTCAGTAATTTAGCAACTACTTAACCTTAATCCGTAAATAAATCTTCATAGTTGACAACAAAATAAGATTTCCTAAAATAAAGTTTTTTTCTGGAATTAGGATTAAAAAATGTTATTTTCACTCTACAATGATGAGACATAGCAACCTGTAGTGCAGAAGGAAGACCATTGCTCTTTACAGGTTAGAATTAGATTTCGTTTTTTTTATCTTTTACTTAAACTATCATCACATGAACCACCAGGTTCATCTAGGTTTATTGTTTCTAAGGGTCATCTGTTGTGATTAAATGATTGTCAAGGCAGTAATGATGAAT
Organism: Brachypetersius altus; assembly: GCA_037974465.1. Classification (NCBI taxonomy): domain Eukaryota; kingdom Metazoa; phylum Chordata; class Actinopteri; order Characiformes; family Alestidae; genus Brachypetersius; species Brachypetersius altus. Next base: position 12,978,151 of record JBBPDB010000039.1, read on the forward strand.
GGCAGTAATTGGATTCCAGGCAGTCAACATCTGTTAGGGTTCTTAATTTGTACCTTTAGTGAAATTGTATGTCCTCTCTTCTTCAGGCCCCCACAGCTTCACTGGAGAGGACATTGTGGAGTTTCACATACATGGCGGACCTGCAGTCATTAGCAGCGTCTTGCAAGCCCTTGGTAAGCCACATGACTTTAGTAAGCAGTTGTTTACTGTCTGGTTCCTTGCTGAGTGCACTGATGCAGTGCTGTGTATCCACAAGGTGGCAGTGGGAGATTTTACTAGGCTTTATTTGCGAAGCATATTTCTGACTTAAGGGAGAAACGGTATGTTATCCAAATTTTTTAAGTATTGAAACTCTTGTAAGTCTTCTTAAACTCATTACCCATAAACACCTATAAGTGGGTCTTTATCTCAGTTCATCATTGTCATACCTCACATTATTTTCATAGCAGTTACTGAGTTAACTGTGTTTTACTCAAATAGTAAGTCTATGGCTTAATTCCTCTTTAGGAGGTATACCTGGGCTGCGGCCTGCAGAGGCAGGGGAGTTCACTCGACGGGCTTTTCATGCTGGGAAGTTGGATCTGACTGAAGTGGAGGGGTTGGGGGACCTCATCCATGCTGAAACAGAAGCTCAGAGGAGGCAAGCACTTCGGCAAATGGCAGGGGACCTGGGTCGCCTCTATAACAACTGGAGTCAGCAACTGAAGCGAGTACGTATCTAGCATCTGATAATTTTGGAACAGTAGAATTACTTACAATTAATAATAGTAACATACAAATTACATACTCATTGTTGGGCCAAAATAAAGTGTTCGGGCTGTTTTCAAATGTTAGAGCCATACAAGCCATTTTATTGTCTTTGCCACTACTATGAAAGTAATCTGATCAAAATTGTGTTCAGTGTCATTTTTAAAATTATTCTGAATTGTACCAAAATGATCAAACTGAATTTCTGCTGAAGAATAGCTGTTGTGTTGTTTTGTTGAATCGTTTCCTAAAAATATAACAGTCAGTCTTGATTGATTGTTTACATCCATCAAATATAGCTTTATATAGATGAGGTGCTTGTAAACAACTTATGCTTTTCCTGTCCAAATATAATGACTGAAAAATTTAGCTTGCGGAAATGTCCGATGTCGCAAAGCTGCAGAAGTTTAATATAACACAATTGTATGTGAATCATGAATATAGAATAGTTTAGTTACAGTGTGACCTCACTATAGGTGCATCTGCACTTTCCACTAAATCCACTAAAGTTCATGGATTGAATATACAGTAATCCCCCAGTTTTATACGGATCAGGAGTCACGGATTCAGTCATACCCATTTTTTTTTTTTTTTTTTTTTTTGAGAACTGAAAGTTTTATGTGAAAATCTCCACAACATCATGGAAACTGCAAATATCCTCTGTCTTTTGCTTTTTTGTGGCAATAAATATATTTTTTCTGGATGTTTTCACACATGGGGACTCTGGGCATGCTGTAGCCGACATGGAACCACTTTTTTCTCCATGGTGCAAGCATTCAGACACTTCACAGTTCGCTAGATCTCCAGGAGATCTTTCTAACGAGCCCTCATTTGTATTTGTAGCCAGAGTAGATCAGGGGTTATTCCCCGAAAACCGTTCACCTCGCTGCAATGTCCCAATACTTTTGTCCCACAACCTTCCGAGTTTCATATCTCAGCGGGGAATTTAAATTAGGATACGGGTTTATTTATACATTTTCTTCATGGGTAATGCATTAAAGTTTAAAATGACAAAGTGTTTTGTGAGCATATTTTGGGGCATATTTAGGGTTTACGCTATAAAAATAGACAATTTTAGGCATTATTTTATTTATCAAAACATAACAATGCGGTTTTTCACTATACGCAGGTGCTCTTCAAAAGTAACCGCTGCCAAAAGCGGGGAATTACTGTATTTAAGTTCCCAGCAGATGGTGCAGTCTCTCTTAAACAAGATGGGCTTCTAATAGAACCTTAGTTAGGATCATTAAAGCACTTTCACGTTGAGTTTTAATGGCGTATTTTATATAGAAGATAGTTGGCACAGAATCTGATCATTCTGTAGATTCAGAATATTTTTTGTAATATTCTATTTCTATATGAAGCTCTTGGCATTGGGACTCACACTGTGACGTTTCAGCAAAATATGCAGAGACATTTTTAGGATTGTTTATATAATTTCAGTGCACTTCCCATCCTTGTATGAATGTTGGTGCGTGTCTTTTGACTGTTTGTGTTTGAATGCCATATGCAGAACTCTTCGATATGTTGAGGAGCAGAGATCAGGAGAAAGGAAATCCTGCCTTGGGTGTGTGCCAGACTTAAGTCTAGTCAGGGTCTTCAGTGGCTGGACAATTGTGTGATCTTTCACAACACGTGCTCATGGAAAAGCACATTTTCAACACTCATTTTGAGTTTCAGCCAGAAGCCTGGCAAAAATTGTTTCCGTTTTGTCTCTTCATGGCCATCTGACAGTGCCATTGTGCTTCCCCTCAGTAGATAAGCAACTGTCTGATTTTGTCACACAACACTTGTTTGACATGCTAGTTATATTTTCCTTTAAGCTAGATGTAGTTGTCAGCTTTGCTCCTCCAGCATCTGCATATACAGGAGTATATACCAATGCTGTTGGCCTAGAGGAATTCTCTTGCCATTTATATAAACCAACACTTCGCTTTGGATCCATAATTGCATATAATGTGACCTTAATGTTAAGTATACAGACTACAGTACCGTTCATAATGCTTGTTATCAAGAATCTCTTTTTAATTTAATTTCTATTTCATTATTTGTTTCAGCAAGTAAAGACTTTGAAAGTCAGAAAGGTAGTTAGCTCGTGGCCCACTTCAAACTTTGGGTTATCCAGTTTATTAAATCCACACATGTACAGCTGTGACATTTGAGAGTTTTCCCACACGCGAATAAATAATTGCTCAATCAGTGTTTAGGGGCAAGTTTAGGGTTTAAAAGAGTAAGATGGCTTTATGGATAGCCTGAGCTATAACTGATGCATTCCTGCTGGTTAGGGAGTTGCCCTTGCGATCAGAAGGTCATGGGCTTGAATCCCAAGACTGCCCATGGCACCCCTGAGCAACCCTTGAGCCAGGCACCGTCTCCACATACTGCTCCCTGGGTACTGTGTCTGTGGCTACCCACCGCTTCACTCGAGGGGAATGAGTTAAATGCAGATAAAGGATTGCACATTGTTCACACTGTGTGCTGTGCTATGTGTGTTCGTACGTGACTAAAGGGCCACTTTACTTCCTGAGTCACTCACACAGCATTTCTACAAGAATGTAACGAGCAATTAAATCACTCCTAGGTGAAAAAAATTGTTAAAGTTTGCACAGTTCTGCAAGATCTGCCTTGGGTGATTGCGCAATTTGTTGATATTGACTGTTGATATAGGTATTTGCCATATGATATGCTGACCTCCTGAGGTCGAACACGTCTGTCTGTTCTGGTTCTTCGGATCTGCTGTGTTGATAAGTTCCTGTTATAGGTTCTTTTATTGAGCATGCTGTGCTCTAAAGATTGTTTGTTTATATATATATATATATATATATATATACACATACAGTATATACATACAGTAGTCATGAATATAAGGGCTTGAAAAGAGCCCTCAGTAATTGCCATAATTTTGAGAAAAGCAAAGAAGAGAAAAATGAAGAACATCTTCTGCTGTCCTGTTAACATGGGTTAATATCCTGTTGATTTTTTCAGTGGAAAAACCATCTAATTTATCTCTGTGTTTGTCTGAAAGGATGACTTATGACTTTTAATAAAGCTTGTTTGTTGTTTAATTACAGTGCTTGGCGCATGTGGAGGCCTTCATTGACTTCAGTGAGGGTGAGCTTATAGAAGATGGAATCTTAAATCAAGGTACGTCTCCACCTCTGCAAAAATGGAAAACAGCTGGGGGATTTTTCCCCGCAGTGCATTGTGGGTGCATTGTGCACTTCCTGTTTATAACAGGATAAGCACGCCACAGTGACTGCAAGGAATAATTATTGGAGTCAAAGTTGCTGAAATGTCAGTTTCCTCAAGGAAGTGACAAGAAATTGCAGCTGCAAGCAGAGATCTTAGCCCTGTCCTGGCCAAGAACTGTCTTGCCATTGTACTTAAGCCCAGTACATTTACTCATGAATGATTAATGATCATAATGATCATAATGATCATTTTGCATTGTTCCATGTTATTAATGAGTGATACTCCTTAGACTTTGGCCATACAAAGCAGCTGTATTATTTGGTGCTCATTGTGTTCATGTTTTGATGTGCTTCTAAAGAGAATTTAGGGATTTCATTTTGCGTCAAGGAACACATTTGTCACAGGCTATCTCCTTCCTCTGAGTGACATGAGCTCAGCGGTAGTGCCCAGTTAGAGGTTGCTCATGCAAACGGAAATTGGCTCCTTTCTTTATGGCTGAGACTCTAGGGCTTTGAACTGAATCCTTGTTTTAAAAGTTTTGCTTGTCACACCCTCACTGTTCATGTCTTTTTGAATAGGTTCATGCATTCGAAATCAAAATTACTGACATTAGTTGTGCAATCTTATCCAAATCATATTGGTTTTAAATTATATTTAGTGTACTATGGAAGAGCAAAATCTTTAGTCAACACCGAAAATTCAGCAATTTCTTTATTTAGATACTGCATTAATATCCCTGTAGAATAATTTTTAAAAATTATTTATATGTATCAGTATCAGTTTTTGTGCATGCAAATTATTGGATGCCTGCATTAGCCCACAGTTACTTTACCGGTGCATCCCTTATGATAGCTGTGGTTGAGGTGATGCTATTTAGCTAATGGTGTGGTGAAGTTTGACCCCAGAACCCTTCTAAAGAATTATGCGAACTACGCTATGAAAAATAGTTTTGCCACAAACATAAATAAGAAAACAGATTTCTAATTGATTTCTAGTTTTGCTGACATATACAGTTCTAGCTTAGTTCACAACATTAACAACATCTTGATACACCTTCATATTTCTCACAGCCTTAAAAACCCTCATTGAAATATATCTTCAGCCCAAATAGATAATAGTGCTTCCACTTCATTGACTTCCCAATTGTTAGTTTGTATTTCCAGTGTTGTTTTTTTATTTCAGCCAATCAAAAAGCAGTGACGCAGCCTTCATTTGACCCTAGCATCAAGTAGAACCGTGAAAGCACGGGTATGGCTTAGGTACAGGTAACTTTATTTATAGTGGAAAAACATTTGCTCCCAGTAGTGTGAGGTTCCTTGTGCCAGTGGAAAAGTGGCATTTGTTTTACATCATTATTAACTGCTTTGGTTAAGATTGTGTGTATGTTAGGGCTGGGAGATTAATCGAAAAGTAATCGAAATCGACATTCAGAACCTATAATCGATCAAATTTTTCCAGTTCAATTATTTCGATTACTTGCCCTTTAAAAACACTACTGTGTGTGGAGTCACGTAACCGTTATGTGATGTTATTCAGCCGACATGTTGAGCATGGAGAGCTTAAACACTGAGACAACTGAGCCACTTGTCGGTGAACTATGAAGGCAAAAATCAATAAATAAATAAATTAAATAATCGTTCATTAATCGCAATCGAGTTCAAATGTTCAATTAATCTAGATTTTGATTTTAGGCCAAATCGCCCAGCCCTAGTATATGTTGTATTTGCTATGTTTTGTAACTACACAGTATCAGCAAATAAAATACTACACTCAGGCAGGAAAGGGTGAAAAAGAACAAAATCCTCAACAACATAAACAGCTGTGTAACTAAATTTTACCTAAAATTAGCCACAGTTTAGGTTTTTAGCAGGCATGTGCTGCCGCTGACTGTTTTTTCTGACCCAGTGCCCTGCTTTTTATCCATGCAGTGGACATAGCTGTACCCCAGCTGCAGATGGAAATACAGAAGCATCTGTGTGATGAGAGGAGGGGGGAGCGTCTCCGCAGTGGAGTGCAGGTGGTCATTGCTGGGTCCACCAATGCGGGCAAGAGCAGCCTTTTTAATATACTGTGTAAGAGGTGTCTTATAACACTTTATTTTTACTTGTGAACATTTTTGACTGATTAACTTTAACCCGATTGTAATCATTCATTTGGATGGTCTTAAATGATGTTCCTGTTATGTCTTTTTTAGTAATATTGAAATCGTAAGGCTAAGGAAAGTGAGCACCCTCTGTTTATAAAAATGTTTCCTCACACATTAGGTCAGTGGTGAAATCCTGCCATTGTTTTATCAAGTGGCTGTGTTTATCATTACCAGTCGAGTTCCTGTTTTAGCATTTAATAGTAAACATGTCTGAGGAATGATCTGAACGGCTAGCTGAACAGCCAGCATGGCCTTCTCCTGCCACAGTTCCCTTGAAAAGGGACTGCTTAGAAATTGTGTAAAACTAGCTTAAAAGTTTACTGCTGACTGTAGCTTGGGATATACATTAATATGGATATGACAGACTGAATCTTTAGCTGAGCCTTAAATGCAACAAAATGCCATCAACCTTGAGGAAAAGCATAACCTTTTACTAAAATCATTTTTTTGCCAATTTTTCTTTTTTAAATACATTTCTATTTCAAATACATTTTAAGTATGCATATGAATAACTGAAAACAAATAGAACAATTGTATGTATTTATTGTTCCCCATTTAAAATATAGTTGGGAATTTTTTTTATACCGTGGAAAATGGATTTGATAGCGTAAAATTCAGGGGGTTCTGATTAGCATGAGAAAGACTGATTTATACAAACCGTCAGTCACAGTCTTGAATAAATGTGAAGAATGTGAGAATATGGGAGGTTTATCTACAGCACTATTAGATAACGGCTGAGCTTTCAGCATCTATGGCCACTAATAACAGTAGCAGAGAGCTCTGGTTTCCTGCCCTGAGTGACCTGCATTCATCAGTTCTCAGATTTATTCTTGTTATTGTTTCCAATCCAGTTCAGACCTGTAGAGCTCAGCCTTTTCTGTGTTGGTATTAGAACATACTGTTCAACTGAGCAGTACTGTACAGGTTATTAATTGAAAATAATGAGCTGTGAGTCCTCTCTTTCCCTCAACCTTTTACCTCAAGGCCTTTGTAAGGAATGTGCTTTTTTGAGTTACATATGGATTTTCACCCTACAGGTCAACGTCCTGCTGCCATTGTATCTCCTATAGCCGGAACAACCAGAGATGTTGTGGAGACTTCTCTGGACATTGGGGGCTTTCCTGTTCTTTTGAGTGACACGGCGGGCCTGAGGGATGCAGGCGACTGCGTGGAGCAAGAGGGCGTTCGCCGCGCCCGTCAAATGTAGGCGCCGGGAAAACAGGGAACAGTATAAATAGTACTAGCTTAAATTAAATGCTATGACATACTTTACACTTTTTTCTGTCATAAATTTAGCCCCAGGTACATTTCCTTTGTTTACTGAAAATGTACTAAGGTACATACATACTGTAAAAATAGGAGGTTATGTAATATCTGTATAACTGTCTGTTTGATTGCATAATGTTTTCCCAAAAAACAGGGGAAGAGACTTTTCACACACACACATTAGGCCACTGTTTCCACTGTTTATCTTTCTGTACATCATTAGCAAAGGGAAACGCTCTCAAGTGTTTGTGGCCAGCAGGGCATTTTTCTTGCACTTACTAAGCTTTGTGGAAGTGTGCGTCAGTTTAGTGCGTTAAGACGTTCCTGGCCAGAAAGGTCATAGGGTGTCATTTTGCTTCAGGAAGGAGACCTAGAGAATAAGCATCCTCTGCTACCCCAGGCTGGGCTCTTCTCAGGGGGAATAAATTATTGCCACAGACACAGTGTCTCAGATTTGAATCATTGCATGCTCTAATTTTACATACAATGCTTTATTGAGACAAAGAAAGGAACCCCTTAACTCTTTCAAAACATCAGGTTCACACAGTTCTCCATTTAGCCTAGATGTAGTCAATCAGCTAAGACACTTTCCAAAACATCTCAACCCACCCAAACCACACCCAGCTGTTCATTCGTGTGGCACAGACTTACCAATGTGGTTTAGGACGTAGTGTGATTTACTGTGAGCTATAAAATTAACAAACATCAGTGTGTAGCCAAGCATTGTGGGCAGCTGCCTTAACCCTCACTAATCACCTCATAAGGAGGAGTGCTGACCTAGAATCAGTTTTTGTGACAAAAACCATCATAAATACAAAGTAATATAATCAACACTGGTCCTTCTCAGACATGATTTGTGATAATCAGCCCTGCTGTTGTCTTAAATGGTGAGTTGTTTGTTTTTTTTGCTCGCAGTAAGTGACAATGAGACCTAAGGTTTTAAAGCTGGAGATTAAGTTACTATTGAATTAACTTAATCTACATCTCTAGTCTGTGTTCACAAGGTTATAAGCTCCAGTGCTAAACTAAAAGAGCAAATTTTGGAGAACATGTCTTAACCAATCGACTACTAGAGAAAGTGGAAAATGATTGTTTATGAGGAATGCAAAAGCCCAACCCTGCTAACAGGTCTATTAATATTAAGGGCACAAAATGTTTCACTTAAATGTCAGGAATAAATTATATAATTAGGTCATACTTCTGTCTGCAGGGTGGAGCTGGCAGACTTGACGCTTGTGCTTGTGGACGCAACGCAGCTTCCTCTAGAACCTCAGATGGTGTCCGGTTTCCTGAGTGAATACCTGAAGAACGTGCTGTCCAGTACAAAGGACTACAAGCAGCAGTCTCTTCTAGTCCTTAACAAAAGTGACCTCCTCCCCAAAGAACACATCAGTACAATCCAGAAAGTAATCTCACAGACATCTGATATGGCTCCGGGCAGCATTTTGTCATGCCATACCAGAGAAGGCCTGGAAGATTTCCTCAGCTTAATGCAGAACAGACTAAAGACAATGTAAGTGTTACAAGTTGGTTGGAAAAATAAAAATGATAGAAAAAGAATATTTTTATTCATAGCTGCATGTATTACAAGTCTATTTGTGATGGTTGCTAACTTATAGGGCGTTTGCTTCCATTGCTTAATCTCTAGTGGATGGGAATTTTTTTTTTACATCAAATTTTTATATCACTTTAACGCAAAGTCACCCCTTTTTTGTCTAAGGTGTGGAGACCCACTGACCGGAAGCCCAAGTCTGACCCAGACTCGTCATCGAGCTCACCTGCAAGCGTGTGTGGATGCCTTGAATCAGTACTATGAGTACAGGGATCTAGACCTGGCACTGGCAGCAGAGGGGTTGCGTTTAGGCCTCAGCAGCTTAGGTAGGATCACTGGCAAGGTTGGGGCTGAAGAAATCTTGGATGTGATTTTTAGAGACTTTTGCATTGGGAAATAACATTTGGGAAATTAGTGCACTATAATGGATATTCATAGAATCATTAAAGTTTACTGGTAACCTTACTGATAAAGTTGACTGGTTTTCATGAGTTAAGTTGTCTTTAAAGAGGCCATATCATGGCAGTTTGAAAATATAGGTAATATTACAACATGCTATTCATCTCCTACTTACAAATGGAATATGGAAACTAAGCCAACAAAGCAACATTCAAGTTCGTTATATTTGTCACGCTACAGCAGTTTGATTACCACACAGTCTAGTTTTCTCAAACACACTTGATTCAGCTCATGACTGATCACAAGGATTAGTATAAAGTATCAGCAAGGAAACCAGCAAACAGTGTTGGAACACTGACCCTCTGGGTCTTGAGCTCTAAGGGGTTCAAAAATGTTAAAAATTGTTAAACTGTTGTTTTGGTACACAAAAGAATGTTATAAATGGACTTCTGGAGAAAAAAAAATACAGAAGTGTATAGAATATGTCAAATATACACTGTCACCCAGGAGGAAATGTCATTCAGACATGCAGGGCTCTGGGCTGAGATCTGAGTGTCAATGGAAGGAAAGGAGAAGAAGAGTCAAGTGTCATCAGCACAACAGTGGTAGGAGAAATCATGTAAGGACCTGTATACATTCACCACCAAGAGTGAATGTATACAGAAAAGTGAAGAGGGCCTTGGGGAACACCAGTGGTAAGTCTTTGTGGGACAGACAGAGATCCTTTCCATGACACTTTATAACTGTGACCCTCAAGCTAGAACACAGTCCATTTCTGCAGAATGTGCTGCTTTAAATGCAGGCTGGTTTGGGTCATGAAGTCTATTTTGTAATCAAAATAGGTTGAGCTGGTTATATATACACTGTGCTTCAGAACTTCAGAGAGGAAGGAGGAATTAAATACTGGTTTGTAATTGTCAGTCATGTTTAGTGTAGCTTTTTTTAAGCTAATGTTTCCATGGAGCTATCCATTATGCAAGCAATATAAGGGAGAATATAGTATCTGAGGACATGGTCAGCCATTACATTAATGCCAAACTAATTGATAGATTGCTGTGTCAGGACATCTCCAAACTAGCAGGTCCCAGTATGCACAGGATGCCAAAAGCATTCAAAGGGAGGACAACCAATGATCTGGTGACAGGGTTGTAGACCACCACAGCTTATTGATGCACTTGGGTAGCAAGACTAGCCAGTCTGAGCTGATCCCACAGAAGAGCAACTGTAGCACAAATTGTTGAAAAAATGAGAAAGGGGTCAGAGTACAAATTGTATCACAGTTTACTGAAAGTTTTTACAATGGGTACATGAGCATCAGGACTGGACCATGGAAGAATGTGGCCTGGTCTGATGGATCGAATTTTCCGTTATGTAGACAGCTGGGAATATTAGTCATTCGCATAAGGAAGAAATGGCATCAGGATGTGCAGTGGGTTGAAGGCAAGCGGTGGATGGGCTGTAATGCTCTGGGGAATGTTCTGCTGGGAGACCTTGGGTCCTGCATTCATCTGAACTTTTCTTTGACATGTACCACTTACCTAAACATTGCTGAAGATCCATTACAGCCCATCATGGAAACAGTATTCCATAATAGTGGCTTTTTCAGCAAGATAATACTGTATGCCAAGTTGCACAGCAAAAAAGATTGAGGAATGGTTTGAGGAACATGGTAAAGAGTTCAAGAGGTGTTGACTTGATTTCCAAATTCCCCAGATCACAGTCCCATCTACCATCTGTGCGATGTGCTGGTCTGATTAATGGCGGCCCCAACTCACAACTTAGAGAGTGTATCTTAACTGAACAGAGCTGGTCATGACATACATAAACGTTTCATCTCACCTGAGATAAACATCCATAAACATTTGTAATGGTGAATTGATATCGACATTTAACTGCCTTTATGACAGTTGGTGCTCGTGAACTTATGAAGCCTTGCAAATACTGGCCTGGATTGTTACAAGGAATATTTTTGCCATGTATGAGATCACACGAAAATACTAAGTGTGAATAGTCTTAGAAGCTATTTATAAATCAATTTGATGTTATTACGTGTAAGTGAAATTCTTTTCACCTGTGGAAGGGATACCTTTGTTCTAGTCAGTGTTCAGCGTTAAGTTAAAATGCTGATGGTAATTTCCTTAACCAACTGAACGTCCTAAGGATTTCTTGGCTCTGTAGGAAGATGCAGCCTAAAAGCAGTCCCCACTGGCTTTTGTTCTCCTGTCAATTTGACCTTCATTTAAATATTTATGTTCTTCTGTTGAACTCTTCACCCTCTCTGATGGCATTGCCTTCTGTGCAGCAGAAATGAGCTTGACACAGCATGCTGTACCCTTACCTCTTCCTACTATTCATCTCAATGACGTCATCCAGCCCGTGGTTGTCTGCTTGCCTTGCAGAGGTTATAAAGGTCCCACAAATCACATTGAGCCAAGCAATTTCACTTCACATAGTCTGCACTGTGCTCTGATTTATAAAACAGATGGCCTACTGACTAGCACAGAAAGGTAATCATCTAAAATGAAGGATAAGATGGCCTTTTTTACTTGCTTATCTTAAGAAAGCTTTTTTCAACGCACTTTCAGAAAATGTTACTTTTAATAAAAAATGTCTCTATTGGCAGCATTCACCATGCAAAACATAGCAGAGTAAAAGCCACATTAAGTTCACTGAGGTCATTTTCTTGGCTGTTGGCGTTTATATGGATGTACTACTGTTATGTTTTCCAGTGCTGATTAGATATACTACATTTTATCAAAATTTGTGATTTGTCTACATAATTGAATGGTTCATTTAGTTATAATCCATTCCTGGTGAGGAGGCACATGTTGGCCTGGTTAGGCATAATATCCCCATTAAAAACTTTGTGTTTCGATTCCCCACTATTTCACTAGTATCAGCATTCCATATAAAAATGCATCTAGATTCACTTCTTGTTTCAGAAGAAGTGGCTATCTTTACATTGCGACATTCCTTTGCCAACACTGTAAAGGAAAAATTAGTCTGTTTCTCTGTAATACACACATTAAATCCTTTCCAGAAATGGCTTCATTGCCTGCCACCCATCACACATTAAAGCAGCTACATTAAAATGAATGATTTTAAATAATGTTTTTTGTGTATGATTAGAAGGTTTTTGTGTAAAAAAAAAAGTACTAGGATGTTTTATTTCATCAATAGGATGCTATATTTTATTCAGAAGATTCTTTCCTCAAGCAGGTCAGTCTTCAGAATTTATCAGATGTGGAGGTGTTAATCCTGAGTATAATTTCTTGGTCACACCATATATTACATAAATGTTACATTTGTGGGTGGGAGGCTCTGTTTTGATATTTTTGGGTTATTGATTATCTCGCACAACACTATAAGCTAAGAAAAACGAAAGAGGATTAAGTCATAGGTAGAAAATGGTTTGATACTTTATTGCGACTTTTCACACAAGTAGAAGCGAGACACAGCAAAGCCAGACTGTTCAGGAAATTACAAATAATACAGCGACTGAATCTGATCATACAATTGAAACAAATGAAACAAATTAAATATTTAAAAACAGTGTAACACCTCATTTTATTTGAGGTGAGAGCTTTACAAAGCCTATATGTTAAGCTTGACTGATAAAAACTATACAATTATTGTATTACGTAACCAAATAACAAAGTTTGCAGTTTATTTAACATATATTTAACAAAGCTCACAGTGAGGTTTTTGGGGTTACATAGAAAATTTTCACATGTCACAGAGAATATCATTAAAAGTATGAGGCAGATGAAGCTGTGGTGCTTTTGTTGTTATAATTGTTATTCATCCAGGAGTTTGAACCCCATTTTTTTTTTTTACTTTTTTTTTTAACGTTCATTTAACGTTCAGTCAAATGAGCCAGTGAGGCTCCCAGTCACCTTCTGTATTTGTGACAGTTTTCACGATCAAAACGCATTATACATAAATACAGGTGATGCATACAACTTATTCTGTTATCTGTACACTTGATCTGTTGTTTCTGTCACAGTATTATGTACAAATGATCACAGGCTAAAATTTCAGTTCACCTTTTCACTAAATAGCCATGAAAATCACTACCCCTGCAAAATCACAAACCTTTAGCTCTTCTTAGACCGTCCATAGACTGGAGCAGACTGTCGCTCACCTGACCTGTGCAAGAGGTGAAAACATCACTGAGGACATGATAACAAATACAAAATACAAATTACAAATTTGAGATAATACAAAATTATCTCAAATGAATCCGTTTTATAGATAATATAATTATTATACCTAAATAATAATCTTGAATAACTTTAAATATATCTTTCCATTGCAATATGATACTTGGTGTGATGCTAAGATTCTCAAAATTAGTTTACACCTTAGTTGTTTTAAATGGCATTGGCATAAATGTACCTTTGGTGTTTGACTGCCGCCTGGTAGACTTTGTCCTGCAGCACTTGCTCCAGGTGAGATCCCGCCTGTCCTGCCTTGATGTCCAAAGAGCATCGAAGTGTCCAGTCCAGAGGGTTTTGGCACTGGGGGCTGAATGGGCTGTGATAAAGTGATGACCATAGGTGACTTAAAGAAAGAAATTGTAAAACCATACTCTTTTAACAGCAGACGGATATCTCTAACGTTATCAAAGATCCGTAGTGTTCCTTACCCTTGGTGCACACATGGTCTGCAGGAGTTGCTTTTCCTGCATCAGTTGTTTCTGGGCCTGCAGTAGAGGCTCCATCAGTCTGTCCTGTGTCTCCTGGGCCTCTGCTATCACCTTCTTGCATCGTTCAGTTTCTTGGGTGCGGCTCTGGCTGCACTGCTGCAGATCTGAAGTCAGGCGTCTGTTCTGCACCTCTAGACGGCTGCTCTTGGCGTGGAGGGTCGAGACTTTGTCACCAACAATGTTTAAGTAACTTTGGAACTTGCTCTCCACTTGCCGGGACAGGTTAGTGCAGTTGGCTTGGATCCTCTCCATCTGTTCCTGCTGCTTGGAACATGTGAGGAGGAAAGTGAAACTGTCGGGAAAGAGGTTGTCGATTTTTGCCAGAAAGGCCGTGGTAACGTCCTGAATACCCTGCAGAGATGACACAAAGTCCTCTTTGCACGTCTTTCTATAAAGTTGAAGCTCGGAGGCCAGGTCCTCTTTTTCTTGCTGCAGCTGCATTACGGACATCTCATGCTTGGTTTTCTCTTTGGCCGCACGTTCCGATTCAAGCTTAAGGTTGTACACTGTTTGAGTAAAATTGTTCTGGAGAAATGTGTACAGAGCTTTCTGGTGGTCCAAAGCAGTCTGTACACTTTTGAGGTGTGCTGCAGAAGAGAATGGTTAGCATTAGATTAACACAAACATGTCTGTGCAAGATTAGCTCACATGACTTATTATTCATGCCAAATAGTTCTTTCACTTCTTTAGTGTTGGCACCTAATCATAGATTTATTAAATAAATTACCGCTTGAAGTGCTTGAAGTGCAGGGTATAGTGGGAGCCAGGCGAGGTGCTGGTGCTTTACTTGCAGTGCAAAGGAGCTACAGTGAACAGAAAAGGCAAGCAAGTAAATTTTATGACCACTAACCAATTTCTTTGTTCTCTCATCTTTTCTGCTCTGGAACTGTTACACCAGTAATTCAGTAAAGACCAAAAACAGAATAGAAGGAAGACTTACTAGTGCATTCATATTTTTTGTATTATTTGCTCTGGCGGCATCTAACTCGGCTGTGAGCTTCATCAGTTTTTTGTCTGCTAGGTCCTTCTCTGTTGTCTTCGTCTTTAGTGAGCTGGAGAGCATGGCGTTGTTCTTTTTCAGCTCTGTGTTGTTCTTCCAAAGCTTGTTGACTGACTCCTCCAGGTCCTCCAACCTCATCTCCTCAGGAGTCTTCTCAGATTGTCCATACACCAAGAGGAGCACCAGGCTGACGATGATGAGTGACTGTATTAGTGAAGAGAAGAAGAAAATGATCCGCATATAATAGCCACAGCTTTTCTCCTTCGATTTGCGAAAAACCTTCTTCTCCAGGGCAACTTTGGGTCGGTTATAGCTGCTGTTGTACATCTCTGACAGAATTCAAGTTGTCCTGGTGTAGGATTGCACACTTGTTGCCTGAAGGCTCAAATCGCTAAAAATCTAAGAGGCAATATGCACTTTCAGCGTCCTGCTTCAATAAGAACTTCCCACCAGCACTTGATAACATCAGCCAAGACGTGTAAACACTAGGTGGTACTGCATCAAACTGGTGCTTATATATGCCGACACATGTTTCCTGCAAAGCAACTTTTTCCTGACCCTCCTCCTTGCATGTCTCCAGAGATTATGTGTTCTTCATACTGGGCGGTGGAGGTTAGCAGAGAAAGAGACCCTCCTTCACATCACTTTCAGTGGTTGTGTGAACAGCTAAAACTAGTGAAACAATGTTATAACACACTCTAAATATGATCCGCATTCCAAGGTTTTATTGCTTGGCTGCATGATCTGACATTCCTCCTATTCTGGACAAAATTCTGTGGTCTGAACATCAGTCTCTGTTCTAAGCTGCGAAATAAGAGTTTACAAGGTAGCCTGAGCCAATTAAATCTTATTAGTGTTTGGTAACCCTGTTTGAGTGGGGGCAGATCAGATCCTCAGCATTGATTCTGGCTCTTATTAGTTAATTAATATTGAATAGTTTTTAGCACCAGTCCAGTCCATTAACTTCGATTCAGCTTTACTTCACTACCAGTTGGTTTCTTATCAGTTCAGTACATTAAAATTATTCTCAGTTACTTGAAGGTACACTCAAGCCAAAAAAACTCCTTATGGTGGTGTGTCTAAAGGTATGAGGAGCTTTAGAAAACATGAGCTGCTTTGGTGCGGATTGTTTGGGACTACATTGAAGCCGGAGGAGGAGGTCAATGTGAATGTTTTCTGATTTATGTTCCTCAAAGAAAATGAGCCAAGGCCAATGAAACTCAGTTTGAAAAAATAATTATTTGTATAATTTTATAAAGCTTAAAACTGAAAATGGGTCCCAGAGTCCCAAAGACCTTACAAAGGTTAAACCGCACTGCAAGTTCCATGCCATTGCAGTACAGTTTAGGTACAGCATGGTTCCTATATGACTATGGAAAAGTGCCTTTACTGTAGGCCTTATTTTAGCCTTGCAACTATCATAAGTGCCTTCAAATCATCATTGTAATTGAGAGAATGGATTACTCAAATGAGTTTGTCTTCTTTTTTTCTGGCTGAAAGGGTAAAGAACTTGATGTTCATTTTGTGCTGAATAAAGATGGAATCGCTCATACTATGATTTTGTTTAAAGATTGCTGAGGTTCATTTACTAGCCTATAGCTCATTAATCTAGGCTAGTAGTCATTATGGGTGGACAACACAAGGATTCCCAGTGGATTTATGAGGTATTTGTTTAATGTAGAATTCTGCATACCAGGTCAAATTATACATTTAACTCTTTTAATTCTGGGACAGACGGTCACTTTAATGTATTTTTTTCTTAATATTCAGTCAGTTCATAAACATTTTTAAGAACTGGGTTCTCTTGCATTTACTCAGGCTCAATTTGCTCATGTTGTATTTGCAACAGCTTTGGACCTTCTCCTCCTAGATTGCGACCTTTGCTCAACCTGGTCCTGATGCTGCCCAAGAAAAGCAACTTTAGGGCAAAACACAGACCCCATACAACAAGTCATAAACACAGGTGACGAAAACAAGCCATCTCCACTCTGTTTCCTGCGGCCACTGCGGAGGCTATCGGTGGAATGAACAGGCACAACAATGGTGACCTGTCGTCCTTTTTGAAGGCCTGAATAACAAATATTCCCAACAGTGCAGGAGGCAGCGCACATGTTTGATCCTCCACGTTCTTGTTTGCTGCGATGACGTTCGGAGCTAGCCCTCCTGTCTGGGAGGGGTGTGAAAAGGGAAAATAACGAAAGCCAGGGGTTTTCCTGCAGCCTATTGTCTTCTCTCCAATCTATCATCAGCGGAAGGTGTAACTTATGGGAGCACTTTAAAATGACAGAAAGTGAGTGAAGGGTCCTCGCAGATCGCAGACCAATTTTTAAGGCAAAAACAGGAAGATGGACCTGTGAAAAGGATTTGTAGGTGTTAAGAGTGTGCTAATTCTTTTTGTATTTGTCTTGGCGTTGATGGTTAGCATGAGACCTGGGATCTTTTGGCACCTTTGGTCAAATGACGTGAAGTGAAATAAGTAGACATCCTCTACGAAGGACACACGCCTGCAGATTTGAATATGCAGTCACCATCTATTTAGCTAATTTACCATATTGCGAAAACAAATGATAAAATGTGCCCTGTGCAAAAGTTATGTCACATTTATGTTTTTAAGTTAAATTTGTCATGGAAATATGCACTAAAATAAAATGTGCCTACAGATGTGTACCTACTTTCACAGAAAACAACAAACCTGTAATCTAAACAGGGGAGTCAAAACCTTGGCTTAAGTCTGTATGTAATGTGAGTAGAGCCACCCTGACATTTATTCACATATAAAATTGAACCAAAATGACTGAGCAGTTATTGTGCTACAAGTTAATGTAATTCAAATGAATGTAAAGATCTTGCAGTTGTTTTATTTTTGTATGGCATTAGGGGATTGAAGTGTGCTTGTAGTTACATTATAAATAAGAATATAAATATGCTAACTACGTCAGGCAGCCATGTAGGCTGTTGACATACATCCCATTGTGTACTAAGCATAGCACACAATGAAGGCTCACCTTGCCATGCCTGTGCATATGGAGTGAGAGGTCATCTTTGCCAAGAACATGAGCTCGGTACAGGCCTGCCCGGCTGTACTTCTGAGAAAAGGGGAGGTTGCTTACACTAGAGACTAATGATTATTGGCTTAGAATAAGGAAATGATAGCCAGCATTAATGCAACTATAAAATCGCTTCCGACAATTATTTTGTGACCCATGGACTTGGCCGTTTTAAACAGCAGGATGCAACTTCAAAGATGAGTGGAGTTGTTGTTTACATGCAGGTAGCACATTACAAAAAGTTCAAAAGCAATCACATCCAGTTCCTGCAAAGTACAGGTAGGGTATAGACAACAATGGACGTGTGGGTGAAGGGGAAATTAGAGAGAACAGATTCTCTATTTGACACATTCATAGTCAAGTACAAAACACACTGAAATTCCGTCTCTGCATTTAACCCATTCACCAAGTGAAGCAGTGGGCTGCTACCAACGACCCTGGGAGCAGCGTGGGGGCACGGTACCTCAGTGGTGACTACATATGTATGGTCCAAGATTGA
Source organism: Brachypetersius altus (assembly GCA_037974465.1). Lineage (NCBI taxonomy): Eukaryota > Metazoa > Chordata > Actinopteri > Characiformes > Alestidae > Brachypetersius > Brachypetersius altus. Next base: position 12,996,707 of record JBBPDB010000039.1, read on the forward strand.
AGAAATCACTTCAAATGATTATTTATATTTGTACTAGTATTACTTTTAAGGGATGCAAAATCTTAATAATCTGGTAGAGTGAGCATTCAGTATGTGGCTCACTCAATGCTAAGATGCCTTCTGAAATTCAGTTATGGCTTTATTCTCAAACATTTTTATGTATGGTATATGTTGCCTGCAATATGACCTAAATATTGAAAAAAAATATTAAAATATGGGTGCTTGTATGTGAAAAGTTTTTTTTTGCTACAAATTTCTTTATTTCTACATAAAAGGTGATATTGATTCCAAATTCTATACATGCATTATCATGCAAACCACATGCAGTTCAGGTCAGACATTGTCCACCTGGGATTCATCATGATCTCTTTTTGGCCATACATTTTATTTTTTAATCTCCCTTAACTCACCTGATAGTGAAAATTAGTGTTATGTGAAAGTTAATATACAACGAGGACAATAACCCTGAAAAAAAAACAACACTCCACAAAGAACTGTCAGAAGGCTTTCCCTCATCTGATCAAATCAAAGAGACTGAAAGGCTAAAATGTCTATTTTATTCTAGAACAGATAAGCTCAATAGGCTTAATATCCCTTTACTCCATATGTTTCTTATTTTTACAATCGGAAACACACACACACACACACATATATATATATGTGTGTGTGTGTGTGTGTGTATGTATTTATATAGTTATGTATTTTTGTTGTGATTCTTCTGATGGCTTTTCTATATGGCAACGGCATCTGATAATGGAAATCTAAATATGTGTATGTTTGAATGCATACAATTATGAACTGTATTAATCAGTACATACGATAAGAGTTAACTAATACACTTGCTGTAGGTCATAGCAATATTCACCATCTAGGCATAGAACATCACTTCTAAATACTTTGAGTACACAAGGGAACATTACAATCATTCTACTGGTGAAACCATCCACTTGGAATGTAAAAATGAAAATAACTGTCCAGTGCATCCACTGGAAGTGTCTTCAAATACTCCAATTTTATGCATTTCAGAAGTTTCACTGACTGGTGCTATATAGCAATAGTTACATAAAATTCAATCCAGCTTTTTTGAAGAAAACAAATTTGTAAGCACTCAGAAACTGTGTTTCTTGCATATGAATAAAAAATTACATGCACACTTTGAGATGGCTTCAGTAGCCTGGCCTTACCATGTGATGTGTGTGAATAAATTACACACTGAAACAGGAAGACACCACGTTACTCAATTTATTAAAAGAAAAAATGGATGCAAATATTTTCCTTAATGTATTTCCCCTTTAAAGTACTGTTTAAAGACCTGGTCTGATTTGCTTTCATCAGATCCGTCTAAGCAACAGGTCTCTAACAGATTATGCCATATTCTGTATTGTAGAATTCACACTACATTTCATAATGACATACTTTTTTATGCATTTTGCATGTCATTGTCAATTTCTGTATCCATTAACCAGATAATATTTAGGGCTGAAACTGCAGGTTTAAAAAAAAATCTCTGTGGCTTCTATATCAAGGTTCACGGCTGTTGTTAAAAACAATGGAAGTTTACTCTATTTATCAGAGAACAAATAAAAGATGACAAGAATTAAGAGCATAAACAACACAAAACAAGTACTGAGATGCACCGATAAAAATGGTTAAAAGCCAAAGAAGATCTATAGCAGTCCACAGGCAAAGATCCTATTATTCAAATGATTCACCTCACTAAAAAGTCTTCCTTTAGATTACTCTTCCTTCAGTGCTTTTTCAGGACACACCAGGCTGGTCTTCAAGACGGCACACTGTTCCTTCACGTTCTGAGCTCATCTGCATTATGCTACAGTAGTGTATCAATGCCAGCTCTGGAGAACCCCTTTCTCCTCCTGCAACACCCCAGTTCGGCTCAGGAGGTGCTAGTTAATTATCTGATTAGTTGGTATGAGTTTGTTAGAGCAGGCAAAACAACAAAACAATCATTACAGAGCTATTCCAGGATGATGACTTAATACCTACTCTAAACAGTTGCCTCAATCTCTTGTGGATCATCGCCCTCTAGCAGGCTGTAGGAGGCATGGCTCTGGAAGGGCCTCTGCAGTGGGTGGCAGAGCAGTTTAGCCATGCAGTTGTAAAGCTCGATGGCAGGGCCACAAAGCGACACTTCAAAGTGGTAGCACATCCCTTTAGAGTCCAAATTAGAGAAGGATGCATATATATCCTGCAGAGACAACACAGAGCATAAAGATGAACTCTCACTCAAAACACTTCACACTTAAAATTGGTAACATTTAATATAATGGTACTGATCTGAGAGTGGCAACTCAACAGCACTGATGTGGGAATCAACTAAAGTAATATTCAAATATCCAATAAATAAATAAAAAACACATCCACTTGACCCACATTTAAAAATACAATTAAGTTTAGATTTGAGTTCATAACCTTTAATCTCACAGATAGATTCTACCATACAACCAGTGAAATCCTATGTTTGTTAAAGATTGCTCATTTGCTCTTTAGACAGTGGGGTTTGAGCTACAACCTACTTCTGGACACTTTATTACTTAACCATTATACCAATGACTCCACAGTAAAATAATCACTTTTAGGTCATAGGAACTTTTACAGCCCTAATATGCAAAAATGTCATAATTGTCACTTGCAGACTCCACAGACTTTACTAGACCAGCCTTGAACTGATATGATGAATATCCACAGACTAGTTCAAAAAAGGGGCATATTTCAGAAGCAGAATCAGGAAGGTATATTGATCCCAAAGGAAACTGCTCACACTCTTAACAGTTGCAGAAAATAAAAAATGTTTTCAGAACATTTCTTTTCTTTTGCTTAATTCACTGCATGAATATAAAATGAGGACTTAAAGAATCGCCACCTAGTGGTCAATCGATTTAAATTTTCTTAAGGCATTGGAGAATGCCTGCATGTACTATTGAAATGATGTAACACTTGATTGACGTTATGAATGCCAAATGCTCAGTTAACATTAACTGGCTTACATATTTAAATTACTGAGTTATCCTTAAAATCTCTTATGTAGAGTGGCTATGTCTTATAATGAGGCAGTATGCAACTTATTTGGATTATTTATTTAAACGACAGAGAAACAGTTCTTTGTGTTTTATGGCAGTCCCTATAGACTAATTGGCACAAACCTTGGTCGACTATCTTAAAATCATGTGATGTGTAAGCATGTTAAGCTGCATGGGAAATTGTCAAAGTAATAACCAGCTGTAGGCATTCAGACATTTTAGACAGCTATATTTCAAGTTAGAAGGACTAATGAGCATATGGTCCAAATTATAAATTGGTTTCTCTAAGCAGAGAGTTCTGGAGCTATGGACAAAAAGCACAAACAGCTTCACTGTAGTGCTACCATCAAGCCTAAGTTGATCCCTGAGTATTGATGGGCATACTGCACCTCTCCTCCAAATTTGGTGTTTCTATGACTTTCCACTGTTTTAACAGAGAATCAGAATAAAGTAAGAATACAAAGGTCTAAAGCACCTTTAGAGCTTGGACCCCTAATTAAATATGTGCTCTTACTTTTGTCCAAAAATACAAATAAAAATTATATTTTTAATGTCTACACACTGCCTCCAGTTATGTATGTATATTAACAAGAGCCGTTAAGTGTACAAAATTAAATCAGATTTTAAAACACTTGTTAATTAATGATGCGTTTACTCTTCTAGTATTTATGGCACAGCAAGTAAGCAAGCAATGCAAGTTAATGAGGAAAAGATGCTGGAATTAAATTACCCTCCAGCTGTTGTCATCCACTTGCTCGTCTGCTCCATTATGAAGGTAAATAACGTCAAAGAAGAAATATGGGGAGCGCAGCATCTTCTGGAAAAGACAACAAGTCACATAGTCTAGTTTTAAACCAACCCTCCTCCTGAAGCTCTACTTTATCTGCACAGTTTAATTCAGTACTATATTTTACTGTTAGATACACTAATGCAATCAAGAACCTAGAAAGAACTAGGCTGGAGCAGGAGTAGTTGAAATTAGACTTTTCAAGAAAGTAGGTCTCTTGGACCAGTTAAATAATTTAGTAAAAGTCCCACCATGCCAACTTTGAAGCATAAAAAACCTGACTAGCACAAGCGTGCTTACTCACACTGACAGCATCAGATGGACTGAACTGTAGCTGGCCAGCATGCCGGCTGTAGATGAGGAGAGTTCGAACCACAAACGGAGGTGGAATTGTCTGAACGTTGTCCATCAGAGGAAGTTCAATCTTCTGAAGACTATTAGCAGAAGCAGATGTTTTAGAGCATGCAATAACACTGTTGTTCAAGAACCCAAAACCAGGTTCTCATTGTGCTTTTTTAAATAATATTATATCACACTATAGAAACTTACATTACATTGAGAAGATCTTCCAGGTCTAGGTTCCAATGTTAAGGCTTATGACAAAATGACATCTTGTTTCTTGAACATACAGTATCATCTATCTTGTTCAGCTTAGCCTTCAGTGGAGCAGCTGATCCAAAAATTCTGAATGTTACTCACACGGAAAGGATACTGAAGGATTCACAGACATTTGTTTCCAGGTCATACAAACAGCTGCATAACTCCCGTGGGTCCGAAGTGAAGCCTGATAACTGTACAAAATCAGTTCAATGGTCACATTTTGGTTCTTCTCTTCAGAGCCACCTGAGTGCCCATGCTAGTCATTTGGCAAGTTCTGACAGTGGATTTACAAAACAACCGCTAAACTGTCAACACATCAACAGTCTGTGAGGTATCGTGTCGGTATGGTGCATAGAAAGATACAATTTCAATTATCTAAATAATTAAGTCTTCCTTTCAGTAACAAATGTACAAATCATATAATCTACAGTCATCTTTCCTAGCCTACATTCAGCTACAGTCAGTATGCAAATTGTCAGATTGATGCCAAACATGGCAGAATACTCACCCATAGAGCATCATCATTGACCACCACCAAGGCAAACTCGTGTCTTTTGTCTATTTTATGCTTCGTTCTCACAAACATCTCAATCATCTTCTGTGAGATATTGAGGGCGTTTGTCTTGGATCTGAGGATAACCAACAAAGTGTTAACTAAACTGTTGGTAAAGGAACTTGAACCAGATTTCTGTTGAAAAAATGCACCAGATTCATGTGTTTTACCCATTGAAGGATTCCAGTTTCTGCAGCGACATCTCCTCTGATAAATCCAAACAGATGATCTGAATGAGAGATAAAATACACCCCATGACCACACAGGCTTTAAACTTAAAGCAACTCATAAGTGCTTTCAATATTACTCATTAGTCTCAAGCACCTTTTAGACAGGGCAGGTTTTCCAAAAGTCTGTGGAGTAACATTCTTGTAAAATGCCTGTAATGTTTATGATCCATTTGCGGGGTACAAGAAATCTTTGTATGTATTACGGATGTCAGAATGTCTACCTATTTATACAAGTGTTAAGGCACTGTCATCACACGGAAAATGTGAAAAAGCTTTTCTGATTCCAATCATGTGTCTCTAATGAAAATGCTTCTTTGAATCCCCTGATACTTTAGAAAAATTCCCAAACTCCACTTCTATAGGATCTGACAATATTTACCATTCCAGTTTATGTAACCAAAGTTACTGCATGGTTCATTTTGTTGTAGGTAAATTCTACTTTCCAAAACTAACACTATTACCACACTTCTGTCCAAACAGTATGTTTTTGACTTACCACTTTTTCAGGGCAGTTGACTCTAGGTGCTCGTATCTGAAGCTCCACAGGTGGAGGCATCGGGGGTGGCACAGAGGGCTGAGCGGCTTTGGGCCTGTCTGTGGCAGCAGACACTGGAGCAGTCACACTGGCTGTAGTAGTTGCTGCAGCAGCTGCAGCTTGGGCAGGGACGGTTGTGGTGATGGTGGACGTAGAATTTGGAGCTCCATCTGTACTTGATGCCTCTCCTTCTCCCTCTACTCTACTGCCCACAGCAGGCTGGGGTGGCGGAGTGCTGTTTAAACTCCCATTGCTACTTCGTCTGTCCTCTGCTCCCTCTGGGTTGGAGCGGGTCCTGGGCCGTTCCTCTCCATCTGCTGGGCCTGGATCTGAAGTCTCAATAGAATCCATCACTGACCATATACACAAAAACATATTAAGACACTATGTTTATGACAGTATACCACTTTTAATAACGTTTTTAATTGAGTTTTAATTTAGTTAACTTCATTCTGTTGGCTAAGCACCTTAATGCTTTGCTCTTGCACATGCTTTTTAATTTATAGCAACTTTAATTGCTATAATTATCTCAAAACAGAATTCTCTCTTCTGTCTATATTGCTGAGAGTGGTTTGGTGTGAATTTGCGAGAAAATAACACTCTCTTACAGAAAGGAACAGAAATCTCTTTACAGTGGTGCTGCTCAAGTAAAATGGCCCTTGTCACTCGTAAACACACCACAGCATGAACGAAGTGTGAAATTCTTTCTCTGTGTTTAACAGATTCACCAAATGTAACAATGGGCAGCCAGGAACACAGCACCTGGGGGAGCAGTGTTTGGGGACGGTACCTTATTCAAGGGTACACCATGGTAGCACTGCCAGTCCTCGGATTCGAACCCACGATCTTCTGATCGCAGGGGCGACTCCGGACAGGGGACAGGATTAATTTTGCTATTTAATCTGTTTTTCCACGTTAAAACGCCAATTTAACGTCAATTGAACGTTTGACATAATGCAGAAACAATAAACCAAAAGCAAACTTTATTTATATGTATTATCATTGCAAAAGTGTGTGTAACTTGATTTAAAATCACTGTGTTCATGCTGTCAGTGAGTGTCCTGTCAGTGACAGACCTCTACAGTCTCAAAGCATATTAACTACCCAACGTTGGCTAAATGTCTTGCAATATTGGACAGAGACGGTCAGAGAGGTGTCCCAAATCAAATAATTAAGTTTACAGAACTGTCTGTATCGAGACAAGTTATTAAGCCTCGGAAATGCAGAATCCATACAAAAACATTGTTTGGCTAACTAACTAGCATATGTGTGCTAAAGCCCATTCACCAAGAGCAGAGCAGCTAGAGGGTCCTGTCCAGACAGTAAAGTAGCTAGTAATATAAGTTAATTTCTGAGGAAATAGGGAGTTCTAAGCTTACCCAACCCTTTAAATATTTCGCTTCAAAAACAATTATCCACAGCACTTCCTCATACACGGGTACTTCATTGAGCTTATGGGAGGGTAAAGAGACAGACTGGAGAGGCTGCGCCACCTTAAGGCCCAGCACCTTTTACAAAAGCATTTGACGCAATGCAAAGCTGCTTGTTGGGGTCATGTTCATCCTGTTGGGATTCATTTTTTGAAATATTTTTTAAAATAATATGTAAAAATATTTTTTAAATTTTTTTGATAGCGGCTACACTCATTACATTATTGCAAAAATGGTTTAAACTGAAACATAATTTGTTCAAAATGAAATTACTTTATTGCAGTTTCGTCTTCCAAGAAGAGTGGGAGGTTGTGTATTTGAATACTTTGTCATTAAAGTATACGTCGTACACGTCGTATTAGCAAGAGAGATGGAGGATGGAGGAGTCCGTAGAGCGCTCATTATGGCGTTTATTCCATGTCTATGCTTTTCTACTTTGTTGGCACCTTCCTAGTCCAAGTCTTCATGACCCTTTCTCTTTTTCTTTCTGTGAGTTTTGGGTTACTTTTGTTGACCTGAGATACTATACTATACTATACTATAGGGTGGTGGTGGCGGCGTAGTGGGTAGGATACTTGCCTCTAGACCAAGAGGTTCGAATCCTACCTTCAGCATACCAGCAATGGGTTCCTGAGCAAGACCCTTAACCCCAAGTTGCTCCAGGGAGAGACTGTTCCCTGTAGGTAGGGAATGGAAGTCGCTTTGGATAAAAGCGTCTGATAAATGCCATAAATGTAAATGTTGTCCCTAGCTGTCTTCAGGCTCGCCTCAGCTCCAGTTCTGAAGGCGACGTTCCGAGCTTTCAGCAGCCTGTAGACCTCCCCTGTCATCCATGGTTTTTGGTTGGCA
>JBBPDB010000039.1:13022835-13064064 GCA_037974465.1 Brachypetersius altus
GTGGGGAGAGAGAGAGAGAGAGAGAGAGAGAGAGAGAGAGAGAGAGAGAGAGAGAGAGAGAGAGAGAGAGGGATAAAGGGAAGAGACAGAGAGAGAGAAGGCGGGAGAAAGAGAAGGGAGAGAGAGAGAAGGGAAAGAGGGAAAGAGAGAACGAGAGAAGGGAGGGGGAGAAAGAACGAGAGAAGGGAGGGAGAGGAGAGAGAGAGAAACAGAGCAGGGTTTGTTGACCACTCGCCACCACAGACTCAGCTCGGTTTTTCCTCCCTTCTGACCTGCTAGGGGAGGATTAGCCTTAGCCAGTTAGCATCTTAGCCAGTGGACGGAGGGGAGAGGAGAAGTAAACAAAAACGGCTCGACTGCTTCAGTCCGGCTTCCGGGAATGCAAGGAGACTGAAGCCCTGGAATCGTGAAAGCTGGATGGGTGATCTTTGACAAAACAAGAAGAGGAAGGAGAGAGAAAGATAAAGAGGGAGGCTACCAGGAAAGCTGCGTGGTCAAGAAAACAAGCCTCGAGTTACTGGCCCAGTGCAGCCCGGGTTCTGCTTCGGAACCTTGTCTCGACCACCCTAGAAGAGCGAGGACCCTGCAAGCGAGGAGGTGTTTGTGTGTGTATGCCTCTGTGCGTGTGAAAGAGTGTGTATATGTGAAGGGACTTCCTTGAACTTTGATCCTTCCAAAGGCACCAGGGCAGAAAGACCTGTTTATCATTAGCAGTACTGGCCTCTTCTTTCCAGTTGCTTCTGAAGACATGCTCAGTCTATATGTAGTCTTCTAGTCTAAAAAAAAACAGCTCTGAGAGAGTCCCACCATGACTACTTGATGTGAAGTTGAGGTCCAGCATGCGTTGACGCAGTGACAAAGTTGCTGACAAATTCTTGAAGAGCCACTTTAAAGACTTTGTTTCCCTGATATTAATCTAAAGTGGTGTGGAACGTGTTTGGGAGCCTTTTGAAGCAGTTGTGGTTGCAGAGTGAAAAACTGGTTTGACTTGTTGGTGACCTGTGGGTAGGACAACTGTCCTTTGCATGCCTGCAAAAAAAAGTGCCACAGTGTTTCTTCTGCTTGCGAGCTGAGATGTGGCGTTTCGGTTCGTTTTAAGAGAGGCACTTCACTTCTGCCCCAGTTTCCAAGTGGTGTTCTGTGTTGTGGGGGTGTCTGTTCTCTGGCATGAGGCAGGTTTATGTGTAATTTATTGTTTCCTGTAGAAAGGGCAGACTGTGCATTTCACGCTCTTGACTGAACCCTGAACAGACCAGGAGGGGTTTGTCTTGAACTTAATGTAGACTATAGGACACTGAGAGAGAAATAAGGAGGTGTGCTGAACAGCTGTGAAGCTATTTAGGCCCATTTTTAAAGGGGACCTTAAGTTAGATGGTGTTTCACATCATCTACTACTGCCAGTTTCACATTCAAAAAGCTTGAGGTTGATGTCTGCAGCGTAAACACTTTCTCTATCTCACTCACACACACAGTCTTGGGCAAGTCAGAGCGCTCAGCACTGTCTGGGGGAAAGATTTCCAAAACCCTGGTGGTACAACACAGCAATGGCCATGGTGGGTGGGGGATGGGGCAACCCTAATGGGAGCACCAATGGCCTGGGGGAGAAGGGCTACCTGCGGGGGGAGGAGGACGAGAGCTCCCCACAGGCGGGGAACAGCGATGCAGAGGGGGGAGAGGACGACAAGGCCTGTGTGGTGGACTGCGTGGTCTGCGGGGACAAGTCCAGCGGCAAGCACTACGGTGTCTTCACCTGCGAGGGCTGCAAAAGCTTCTTCAAGAGGAGCATCCGCCGCAACCTCAGCTACACCTGCAGGTAAAAGAAGATACCACTCCCCAAAAGGGTGGTGGGCACCAACTCTACACATGAAATATGGCAGCATGATATGTTTGAAAACATTAGACGCCATTGTGCTAGCAATATGCCCTCCATCAATAATGTTACATGAACAAAGATTCGTCTACATTTGTTTTGCTCAAAGAAATGTATTTTTGTTAAATTACATAAATACCTTGGTAACTCAGAACACCCACAGAAACTGTGACTTGAGAGGATACTCATAGTGGACTATAAAATACCCTGATTGTTCAGAGTCCATGTGCATGAAGCAGTGTTCTGAAATATCAACATCTTAAAAGCTGATATTAGGGTAATTGTAATAACTGGGGTAATTAAGGTAATAGTTAATACATCATTACAAGTGTTCAGTTTGAACCTTAATCTACAACACCTGAACCAAACACACAGTCTCTTTAAAAGAACTAAATCACATGTATTAGGGAGAGGTTGTCACTAGGAGTGGGCAGTATGATAGTCATTTTTATCATGATAAATTATGTACCAGGATGCTTTTCTGAGCATGTCAGATGTTGTTAGTACAGAAAAAACACTGAACATATTTTATCACTAAGAGATGACAGTTAGTCTTGTATTTTGCTGTAGTGCAGTGTATAAAACTGAACAAAAATCCCTGTGCACATAATGTTTGATAGTATTTTTATAAGAGTGGCCCTGGGGTGCATTTTGCCTATTCCAGACTCACAAACATGAAAAAACAGAAACTATCACATGTTGAAAATGTCTTCAGGTGGTATGTTATCTTTCTACCATATCAGGCACTCCTAGAGCTGAGTGCTGCAAGAAGTTAAGGGTTGGTGACCACAGTCTTGGTTTGGTACAAATCAAACATTTTAACAAAGGGGGGGGGGTAAAAACAAATAACCTGAAAGCAACAAATCAATGATTTTGCAAATTATCACTAATTGTGATAAAAATTTTAATATGTGCTTATTTTTTTGACTGAAATAAAACTCATGCCCTGTTATAAACAACAGTGTAGTTGAGTGTATTTATAGAAAGTGTGTTAATAGTTCCTCTAATCACATTTGTGGGAAAATATTTCTTAATCATATCGCAAGAATCAAACCAAACTGTGGTAAAATTTTAGATTGCATTCAGTAGTTGCCAAAAATAAGAATTGGATCGTGACGTTAAGATGTGGTTATATACCCCTCATGTTTAACTATAATAAACATAAAGGTAGGTAGCTACATAAAATGCATCTTTGTGAGCACTGGATAGCACTACTCCTAAATGTTTTGCTTGCCGCAAATGGTATTTATGGCTCTTAAGGCCTCCTGAATTGGTAACCAAATGCCAAACAGCGTGACCTGATTGGTCACAAGGACAGTACGTACCAGCGCTGGGGTGACAACTTCTTACACCATGATCACTTGATCTAACAGTCTATTATTATGCACATTTTGTTATTGGAATTTAAACATTCTGAGTCAACATTAAAATGAAATTAATCTAAACTTTAATAATGTAATGTAATAAAAACATGAGTGACCTGTCAGTGAACTCTGGATATCTGAGCACGAACCAAGCATTTATAACTGTTTAGACTGACTACAGGTAATAAATAATCATGCCACCATAGGTAAATATTAGTTTCTTTCCATGAATGAACCTTTGTCCTTTTACTTTAATATTGCTGCAAGACTGTAGGACTTTCACTGCCTATTTAAGCACACCATAACGCATGAAACCTATGTTTTTTAGTACACATAAATCGTTTCAGATGCATTGCTTTAACAACAAGCTTCACATAAACAAACAGTCCCACCGCAGAGGTGCTCCAGCTCCATTTGAACAATCTATGAACAGCTAAGAATGTTTGTTCGGCCACATATCCAGTGACCTGAAATATCTGAAGCAATCATTTCTTTGTTTACTTCATCATTGTTCAATGGAAAGGAAAAAATAACTGTATTTTGGCCCACTCTTAGGTAAGAAAATTACTCTCTGCTCTTGCTTTGGTGTACAGAAATGGTCATATTATCTTGTAAAATAAATGGATACCCCATGCAGCCCTAACAACAGGCATCAAGGTTTTTTGGTGCCATGCAATTCATCTGCTCCTGTTTCATTCACCACCCCCTTTTGCGTCGCTCTTCTAGCTTTTATAGATTAGATTTTTACCACTGGAGGAAAAAAAGCCTGTGGCCATGGCAGCTACAGAAATGTCCCAAAGGATGTAAGTTTTTCAGCTATGTCAAGGTTGTGTAGGCTGATGATTTACAGAGGCCAGGTATTTGATAACCCCTCAAACATGGCACACCACCAAGGCCGGTCAGCTCAGGGGTCGATTCATGGGGGGTGTATAGCAACCCAGCCACACGGTATTCATAGAATTAGAGCAAGGGTTCAGTACTGACTCTTCAGTTGTTTTTCGCCGGAATGTCTTTATGGCAGACAAAGCAACCATGCACTGCTCATTACTGGAGTGGAAGCTGGAGGATGTTCTTTGCTGCTGTTATTGAATTTGGTGTTTTATACGGTGCTCTTGAATGCAGTGAGGCTTTCCCAGCTTTGAATAAAAAAGCAAGTTAGCCTTGTCACTATCAGTTAACACATAAAAATAGCCTATTCTGGAAATGCCAGCCCTGGTATTATATATCATACTTCAGTTCTGTAGTGGCTTTACTCAATTTGCTGCTATGTCTAGATAAATGCTAAATGGCAGATGTTATATAAAGGAATCATGAAACTGTTAACAGCGGTAAATGGATCTAGTGTATTAACCTGAAGGATAATGAAAAACCATCATGATGGCACATAAAAGCAAAGGAGAGATGCACTGATATGCTGACTCTCAACCTAGTGATTCTGTTTACCTGTATGCAATGCAAGAGACAGTAATTTTATGCTTTTGTTCTGTTTTGCAGATCAAACAGAGAATGTCAGATCGATCAGCATCATCGCAACCAGTGCCAATACTGCCGTCTGAAAAAATGCTTCCGTGTTGGCATGAGAAAAGAGGGTGAGCATCCCAGCATTCACTGAACTTTTGACCTAGACTCTTAAATATTCTTGGTTTGGAGGTACAGTTCTAAGAAGAGAAAAACAATAAGTGGTGTAGAACATTTATATGACGGATATTTAAACTTCAAAAAGGTTCCTTATCTTTTAGAAGATTCTTCAAATGAACAATTTTGTTAAAATGTTTAAGAAGGAGCCAAAAGTGGTTCTTCTATAGCATCACTCCTTTTGGCACATTTGTTTCTGTGAGTGAACTGTGACAGTATTGCATTCTTGCAGAGTTTTTTTGCTGAATTTTTGGCACATCGCTAAGCCACCAGTGTTAAATGTAAAGTGCTTTGATGGTTGAAAGTCTAATTGTTTAATTAACATGCAGCATCCTATTATGAGACTACCATGGCATTCAACCAAAAGTCTAGAGCTTGTCCCTCTGTCCCTATGTGACCCTGGCAGGCTCATGCTGTCCAACATCGAACTGCCAGCTATAAATCCGCATGACTGCAAGATGAATGCCATGGCTGAAGTGTACGAAAAGGTCAACATTGCTTTGCTGTTCTCTGGAAGTTACAAGTTATCTATGATAAAAGCAGTTATGATCTGTTAGCAAAAACAGCTAACTGAGAAAAAGTTTTTCAGAAGCTGATGGCATTAAAAATGCACTAACTTATAGAAAATCGAATAGATTAGTTGAAAAAATGAAAACTTGATCACCTAAAACATGATTGGTGTTTGAAGTTGATTAATGTACACTGAATATTTGAAACAGTAGTGGCATCTTGAAGAAATTTTGTCTCTACTTTTGTCTCAATCTCTGTCATCCATGTAAAAATCCATGTAAGCGAACATGAATTCCTTAACCGGACAGCTCATTTATTCATTCATTATCTGAGTCAGTTACCCTAACCTGGGTCTCAGGGGTGCTGGAGCCCATCCCAGCACTCATGGGGCAAAAGACGGAGAAACACCATGTGTGGATTACCAGATCACACAGTTCAAACCAACTCAGTTAAGGAAATTTGTTGGTGTAATTCCTTTCATACAGTCATAGCCCCACTTAACTTCAGAATCTGTACTTTTCCTTTCTGTTTGACTACATTCTAAGAAAATCGGACAGCTTTTATTCTGTATTGATTAGTGGCTTAAATATATTTTTTTTGTATAGTTTTTCCTAGTTTAAAGGGGTCTTGACGTGTTTGTGTGGGTTTACGTAGCACAATTACACTTAATATTTTACATGAGTACTCTCCAAACCCTCTTTATCTCTTAGAATGTTCTGCGCTTCAAGACAAATATGTTTAGTTGACCTTTGTTCTGATCAGCTACTCTGTATATTCTTTCATTCAAAAAGAAACAGCAGCTTATTTGTGTGGAGCTAAAAGTTTGTAGGCAGAGTTAGTGCACTTTTTTAAATAATCTATCTGTGTCTACATTGCTTCCTTGCAGCTGTCCAGCGTGGACGCATTCCGCCGTCCCACTCAGGCATCAGCCCCACCTCCATGGTTGGTGGTGGTGGTGGTGGAGGAGTCAGCGTACCAGGGATGGGGGGTGACTTTTTCAATGGCCAGCCTGCACCTGAGTTCATCACCCAGCTCCTGAGAGCAGAGCCCTACCCCAACAGCCGCTACGGAGCCCAGTGTGGCCAGCAGCTTGGGGGAGGGAACAGTGCCGTCATGGGCATTGACAACATCTGTGAGCTGGCGGCCCGATTACTCTTCAGCACCATCGAATGGGCCCGGAACATTCCGTTCTTCCCCGACTTGCCCGTCTCGGAGCAGGTGGCTCTACTGCGGCTCAGCTGGAGCGAACTGTTCATCCTGAATGCAGCACAGTCAGCCCTGCCACTCCACATGGCCCCGTTGCTGGCTGCTGCTGGCTTTCACGCCTCACCCATGTCCGCCGAACGCGTGGTCTCCTTCATGGACCAGGTGCGTGTGTTCCAGGACCAGGTGGACAAATTGACACGGCTGCAGGTGGATTCCGCCGAGTACAGCTGTCTGAAAGCCATCGCGCTCTTCTCTCCAGGTAACAGGGTTTCATGTGTTATAGTGAACGATCAACTGCATGTTAAAACAAAGATTCATAGGTTTCATAGGTTTCCCTCCCCTTAAATCTCTAGTTTGCACTAGAGCTACACAGTTAATGTAGCTACTAAGTCGTGGAAATTTATAGCCATCAATACAGCAAGCCTGTATCACCACACATTGGATTGATTTGTTAAATAACCTTAATTAAATTTGCACATGTAGTTTGTGACATTCCGACATTCATGTTTATAAAAATATAAATCTGGGCACCCTATGCAGTTTACTTTTGAGCGTTTTTATTGATAACAGTTATGCAGTGTGAAACTAAAGAAAAATTCTCATATCATATGTCTTGATTTTCTACAGTTATTGTAAAAGGGAATTGGTGTAATTTCTTTTTTTTGTAAAACCATTGCCTTGAAAGGTGATAAAAGCTGATCTTGACTACTGATGAAAAAAGAGTAATTGAGAATTGTATGAAATGACAAATTATTATTGAAAGCATGACCTTGCACATTCATCGGCCAAGAAATGGTGACTTGTTCACTCTGCAGCATTTTGAAAAATGTGTGGGCTCCACTTGTTCGGAATGCAGCGCATATAGACATTCCACTCATCTTTGTCTGTTTTTTATTGGTATTCACAAGCTCAAAGTCTGCAGGTGGCCTGTGAGGTCAGCTAGTTGACTTTGTGTAGAATGTGAAGCAGCATGCTTTGTTCTAAAACAAAGATATAATTAACCCCTTAAAGTACAGCCTTAATACTTAAGACTTATTATTTAGAAGCTGCTATGAGCTATACAGTAACTACTGTTTACTAATTTATGTTGGGTTGGGGAACCTTTTTTGGATTGAACCACTACTTGTGGCTTGTGTCCAAGAATTTGTCTCTGAACCTCTGTGTGCTCTTCTTCAACAGATGCGTGTGGACTGACTGACCCAGCCCATGTGGAGAGTCTACAGGAGAAGGCCCAGGTGGCTCTGACCGAATATGAGCGCATGCAGTATCCCACCCAGCCACAGCGCTTTGGCCGCTTGCTGCTGCGCCTGCCCTCGCTCAGAGCCGTGCCCGCCAACCTCATCTCTCAGCTCTTCTTTATGCGACTAGTTGGCAAGACGCCCATCGAGACGCTGATCCGAGACATGCAGCTATCGGGCAGCTCAATTAGCTGGCCTTATGTGCCCGGACAGTAACTCAAAATGACTTCCATGTTCTGTGTGGGCTTCATAGGTTCAGTATGTGATTTCTTAGTCGCTGCGTGAATGTTCATGTTGTGTTAAACTCTGCAACACCTCTTTGCTCATTTAGTGTATATGGTGAAGGATACAAGGTCAGTCACATGTCCTTAGGCGCATTAATCGAGTTACTCAAGTTTGGGATACCTCAGGTTTTTTACTCAAATAGCAAAACTTACAGAGAGGTGAGTAATGTACATGCATAAATACTATTGCAGACCATTGACAAAAAAACTATGACAAGAGTATTGTAAGATTATAACAAAGAAAACAAGGAAAAACTGATGGCACTGCAGATCTCAGTGCTGTGGTTATTTAAGAATGACCTCGGTCCAGCTTTAAGTTTAACATAATACGGGAGATTTTCTTGGTACTCTAAGAATAATTACTTTATGAATTATAATGAGTGTAGATTAGGCTCATGAAAGGCATTGTCATGGACTGCAATGCCATGTCATCAAGTTTGGGAAGCTTGACCACTTGAAAAATGAGTGATGAGTAATGTATTGTGCTGATCGCATTGTTGGAATAGTTCTGTGTACTCCTACTCAATTGGGTCCAAAAAAAAACCCCAGACATTTCATAAGGTTGACCATGAAAAATATTCAATATTTTTGCATACTAATAATAAAGACAAAATATTCATTCAGTATTTTATTCTTTGGTCATTGCATTAAATGCAATTTGAAATCAGACTGTCTAAAATAAAGAAAAATCAGACTGTCTAAAATAAAGAAAAAGACCCCATTCTGGTCCTATACTGCAACTATAGCAGTGTGAATGCATCCTTAAGCCACATTCACATCTTCAAGCCTCTTCCACTACTGTGATGTCGCCTCCCCCTGCTGCGCTGTTTATGGGGAAAGGAACGCTGCTCAGCAGTTCATGCCCTAGCCTGACTTTCTCTTCTGGGTTTAATTCTGAACACTGGCTGAACCAGTTAGCTTCAATAATGCACCTGTTTGGTTTAACATTACCTTGTCTCCTCGTCTTTTAAACTGAAAGAAAAAATAAGATTTCAGTCTGACTAACTGCAGGCACTTTTGAGTTGAGCATCTTTGGCAAACTGGGGACTCACCCAATCCCCCTGCTAGGATGCCTGAGTAACTACATTTATTTTACAGTCAGCCATTTTTTAAAATTCCTCTGAAAACAACTCTTGGAGTTAATTGAAATTACATCATAGCTGAGATGGTGTTTTAACATGCATGTGACTTGGATTTGACTCTGCAAAAGTGTACAATCAAAGACCACAATGACTGACTGCACACTCTAGTCTTTTGTTATTTAGATCAATGCCTTATCTAATCAACAGCATTAACATATTATTAGGCACCAATGTACAATATCTCTTCGACACAGAAGTCCAGTACCTCTTATGTGTAGAACCCATTAAATAGGTTCTTGCTGGCTCCCTTTCTGTAAACAAAGGGTCTGACATGTGGCATAGTGTTTAAGTGCCACATGGTTGCTGGGTCCAGACATGGTGCCCTGAAACCTGAATAAACCCCGGGGACCTCAGGCTGAAGCGACTCTAACTGGAAGAATACAGAAGTGACATGATGCCAGAAAAGCAGCTTTCCCTATTTAAATGAATGTAGCAGTAGATTCGACCCAGGACAGATTTGATTATTAAAATAAGAATATATACATCACTTATATTTTAATTTCAGCAATGCCTGATTAGGAAAATCGCATTCTAATGCTGAGCCTCAGAGCTCTGACACTGAGGAAAAACATGTCTGAACAACAGTGGACTGAATGCAGCTGCCCAGTAAACACAATGGAGGGCTCTGGAGCGACCCCATTGTGCCCCCTGTTGGAGACTTAAGATCACAATGCGTTGAAAGGCCACTGTAAGTTCATTCTTTTGTTCAGAGCGGCTACACACACTGCATGACAAAAGTATTGGGACGCATGACCATTACACCAATAGAGCCTTGAATGCATTCAAATACGTTGACTTGGTCCTCCCTTTGCAACAGCTTCCACTCTTCTTGGAAGACTTTCTACAAGAGTATGGAGTGTTTCTGTGAGAATTTGTGTCCATTTATGAGGATTTGTGAGCATTCATGATATGCTGTACGAGAAGTCCTGGCTAGCAAACTTCGTTTCAGGTCATCTGAAAGGGGTTGGATGGGGTTGAGGTCGCTATGTGCCGACCAGTCAAGTTCTTCCACACCAAACTCGTCCAACCATGTCTCTATAGCTTTGTGTACTGGGACACAGTCATGCTGGAGAATTAGCATTGACTGCTGAATAGAATACATCACTGGAAGTACACTGATGGGTGTAATATTTGGATACAAATACGTTATATACTGTTTTGTTGTGGGAAATATAGCACACAATAGTATACTGGAAATTAAACTTCTTTGGCGAAAAAAAAATTAAATAAAATTAAAAAAATAAATAAATATATATATATATATGTGTGTGTGTGTGTGTGTGTGTGTGTATATGTGCACTGCACCCTAAGGGGGTGTCCAATCAACTCAGAGGTGCTGAAAGAGAGACAGGACGCCCCCTGTTCTCTGGCTCTGCCCCCAGCATGTCATCTGCATGTTGTCATTCATGGGTGTGACCAGACCTTGGCTTCTAAAACCTAGTTTCTGTTCATCGTTTGCAGTTAAGGAGAAGACGATTGTTCTGTATTTATCTTCAACATGTCTTACATCCCGGGACAGCCCGTCACAGTTGTAGTGGTGAGTTGTGTATTGTGCTGAACTGTTTAAAGTCTACTACTGTCCTCCCTCCAGAAACAACGGGGCTGAGGGAGCTAGCGACCCTGGCTAAAGTGTTGTTTTTGTCTCAGAGCTAAAAGTACTCGTCTTTTTAAAAAGGTCTTCCTTTCCTAACCTGAGAGGGGTTTATTTTCATCCATATATATTTTTTGCAATAGTTTATTAATTGGCTAAACCAGTAGATACGTTAGCTTTACAGCTGAACAATTGTGCTTGTAGCCTCCACCAGGCTAGCTAACATAACTAACACTTATTTGGGTACTTTATAAACAAGACAAATACTTTATAAAAGTAAAATTAACTTTTGTAGGTCAGAAAGTTGAAAATTGTTTCTATCTATTCTTTCATTTGGGCTAGAACGGTAACCGGAACGTTAGCAACACTTAGCATAGCCATTCAACTGGCAACCAGTATTTAAAGCTGTGGAGACATGGAGTTTTACTTTTAAGTGAATAAAGCACACAAGGGTAGTCTGTTGGAAAATAAAATGTATTTGTAATGTAACGTTAAATTGACCAATTATTAGGAAATGAAATGAAACGCATACCGTACAGGTGAGGTCTAGGTGTGACGCAAGCCAGGTGCTCACAGGGAAGTTAGTAGTTTGGCCATATAAGGACAAGCACAGAAGTCTGTGCCCAGGTGTGATAAGCAGCAGTCTCTCTTATAAGCCTATTGTCTGTATGTTAAAAACTTAGATTGGCTGGTTTTTAACCAACCCAAAAGGTCATCCCATTGCTGGTTAACCTACACTGGCTACCCATGGCTGACACGTGGGTCTGCATCCAGTTACCTTAATCATTCGACCTTGTTCCTACTTGCTCCCTCACTCCTCCAAGGAACATCGTCTGGCCATGCCAACTCTACACATATGGCAAACCTAGCTCAGACTCTTCCCATTCATGGTTCCCTGCTGGTCCAATGAGTTGCCTAAACTGACCAGAACAGTAGAAAGCATCTTTAAAAGCCTTCTGAAGCCTGTCTGTTCAGAGAGCATCTCCTCTCTTAATGCACTTCTTGCACTATTCCTACATATATAGATATAGGACTTAATACTCTCCTCTGGTTCTCACAAAGTCCTGAAACTTGAATGTGTCCTCATATTGTTTGTCGCTTTGGATAAAAGCGTCTGACAAATGATTGTAATGTAATATGTCAGGCACGGATCGAGATCCATAAACTACGAGACGGTGACAATTTAATCCTGGGCTTCAGCATCGGAGGAGGCATTGATCAGGATCCAGGTCAGAACCCATTCTCAGAGGACAAGACAGACAAGGTGAGAGAGCTCGACACAATGACTGACGCACATGCATAAAAAGACACAGTGGTGCAGCAGTGATATTTAAATGCCTCAGGAATATCTTCATTTGGTTTTGTTGATTTTTATTATGTGCATTTTATTAGGGCATCTATGTCACAAGGGTGGCTAAAGGAGGACCAGCAGATGTTGCAGGCCTTATGATGGGCGATAAAATAATGCAGGTAGGAAAATCAGAAGAATTTCTCATGTTGCCCAGTGTTACAGACAATAACATTTCACCACATGTACAATACAGTATACTGAATCAAAATAATGTAAAAAATTGAAAGCATTTAGTTAAAATAAACATTATTGTATATACAAAATGGAAACAATGCAACTAAAAAAAAAAGCATAATTGCACTGTATTTCTTGGTGGATTTGTTCATGGGTAATATTCTCAAGCTCAGATCCTAGGCCTGATTAAAGAGTACAAAAATCCAATGTCGATTCACCATTAACTTTACACTTCAGTCTAAGACTAGGCTTGACCCTAGTCCACAAAACCAGTGCATTGCTTACACTTATTTCATAACTATTTTTTTTATAATAAAATAAAATTTAATAAATATATAAAATTATATAAAAATATATATATAATAAACTTTTTCTTTATATAAAAATGTAAGAATAAACAAACTTTTTTTCTATTCCTATTTCAGTGGTGTCAAACTCTAGTCCTGGAGGGCTGTGGTCCAGCACGATTTGGTGATTTCCTTGCTCAGAAACACTTGGTTCACCTCACCAATTAATTGTCAGGTTTAGTGAATGTGTTTGAGGAGGAGAACCATCAAACTGTGCTGGACACCCCTGTCCTATGTGGGTGTATTTCTGTGTATGCCTAATGAAAATTTGTCCACCAGAGGCTGCTGTCATCCTACTATTTTTGGCTTTGCCACGGAGTCTGAAGTCTCATTAGCAGACTTTATTGACAGGCTCATGTTTCTTGTGGTGAATATGAACACTAAGGACATAAATTAAATTTCCTAATTTAACAACAGTATCAACTAATGTGTGTAAAGTAGTAATTTTACAGAATTCTATAAGCTTTGTGCAACCTGTGAGAGTTATTTTAGTAGCACAGACACGTGACCACTTATGAAGGGTCAGTTTCTGTCGTGTCAGTCTGTGCTTCATCATTTTCACCTCCTTGAGGAACTGGACATTGCTGCATTTTAAAGTACAGATTCAATTCTTTGTGCGCTTAATCAACAAATCCTCATTAATGTGTGAAGGTTGCGGTAACTGCTGTATCACTGTATAAAGGGGCTTTGTCAAAGGCAAATGAATGAGCGGCAGATTGTGATCACTGATTGTAAAAAATGACACATGGGAGGAGGTTGATGGAACAGCAGTTGGCTTATTCCACCGTTCAACTCATTTTCTTTGGTCTGTATTCAGTACAACAACAGGGCATAAAGGGAGTTCATCATAATGCTGCTAAAAATGAATATAAGCAGGGAGACATCAGTTAGTGCAGTATGATTTGAGTTATTTAATCTAGTCTTTTGGTCTCATGGGACTAATGATTTTCACAAAATCAGTAGGAAATCTAATTCTCAAAATGGCAGATTCAGAAGAAATTGTTTCTGCAGCATGATGAATATTGTTCATGCCATAAAAACAGGTTTTTCATGACATTATGTGAGGTGTCTTAATGGTGAATGTCTACAGTTGAACCCTCTGTATGTTTTTAACAGGTGAACGGTTGGGATATGACCATGGTGACGCATGACCAAGCACGTAAAAGACTAACAAAAAAGAACGAAGATGTCGTCCGACTCCTGGTGACTAGAAAATCTCTGGAGGATGCGGTTAGACAGTCCATGATGCCTCGCTAATGAAAATCTGATTACAAATCTAGAAGTCTGTTTGTTACTCATACTGTGGAATGTGCTTTTCATGTATAATGTAAAATTAAGCCAAAGAACAACAGATAACTATCATTTCCGCTTAGTGTCTCAAGACTTATTGTTTCGGAGGTTTTTCCAGAGACAGGTTAAGTCGAGGGATTAATTTTTATCAACAGAATGTTTTTTTCACATATTTTGCAGTACACTGGTACTTGTATAAGGATTTCCATTCACTTTTGCATTCCATTGCTTGTTACTTTAATTACGTTGATTCTGCCAGCAGTGTTACAATGAAAATGGCATAATTGATTGTTAAGCCAATATATATACTATTGTACGTAAATATAAATGTGTTAACATTAAAAAGACACACTGTTGCATTCTGGGAAAGGAAGGATGCTGCGAAGTGGAGCTGCAGCAGCCTTGCAGTTCAAGCCTGATGATGCACCCACCCATTATTACATATATACAAATAGGTTTAGCATATATATTGGCTTATGACTGAAAAATCTGATTACACAACACTAATATGCAATTGATTACATGGCTATTCATAGCTATTCATTAAACATTTTCATTATTGCCTTCACTGTTAATTATATTTGAATGATGTTTTAGACTGCTTTTGAGCAAATGAAAATCAGCAAAACTACTTCTTTTCTCTTATTTTTTTAAAATATTTTTTTTTTTACATATTCTGCTTGTCTACTTGTCTTTTTAATCCTGTTGTACTCTAATGAACTCCTTTATTGTCTATATTTTTAAAAAGAAAGACCATAAAGGCTTTACTGGTGCCACAAAATAACACTACTACCATTGGATAAGATTTTTAAAGAACCTTTTACTCCAAACAACTTCGTACATTATCTTTTTAAACACCATTTTGATAGATTTTGCAAGTTACTGAATAAAAATATATATTTTTTTCCACTTGAATGAATAAAAGGCATTATTCATCTTCTGTTTGTTACCTATTTTATATTAACAGCCATGATAATATGTCCTGGTCCATAGTTAGTAATTGAGTTGGCTGTCAGGTCTCTAATATTGGCCTCCATGGTGCCTTTAGCGCTGCAGCGTCTTCATGTGTGGCTTAAAGTAATCAGGTGACATTTCAAAGCATCAAATCTATTGCCTGACCTTTCACTGTTTGCTCAGTCATTTCGGTACAGCGAGGTCCTTTACTTTCATCTCTTAATGCAGCTATAGGCATTCTCCTTCAGGTAATATGCAGTCCAAAGTGTGAAAATAGCTTTGTTTAAAAAAAAAATGTTTTTCTAGATAATAGAAAAACATATTCTTTCACTCAAATAAAATAAAACAGTTGTAGTAATGTAATATGTAAACATTTCATTTTTCACTCCCCAGTTGATACATTCCCTACATGAAAACTAAACTGCTAAATTAGCCCAATTTTTCATACACTGTTTTTGTGATGTCACAAAAACCAAAGCATTGATAAGTAATGTTTCAGCCTGGACTGCTTCTTTAAATGAAGTGCAAATGAGAGCAACCACCCATTACAATGTTTATTTACATATATAGTACTTCCCCAGTTTTTTTCTGCGGATTCAGTCACATGCAGATTTTTTTAAGAACCGAAATCAGTTTTATGCAGGAGGCCCCACAACAACGTGGAAACTGCAAATATCCTGGATGTTTTCACACAAGGGCACCTCGCCACCTTGTGGTGTCCCAATACTTTTGTCCCACCACCTTCCGAGTTGCATATCTCGGCGCGGAAAGCACTCAGACACTTTAAACTCCACAGTTCGATTGATCTCCAGGAGACCTTTCCGACAAGCCCTCGTTTGTATTTTTAGCCCGAGTAGATCAGATTTTACCTTGCTGCGGTGTCCCAAAACTTTTGTCCTGCAACCTTCCAAGTTGCATATCTTGGCGGGGAATTTAAATTAAAAGAGGCAAATATGAGTTTACCTTTACATTTTCTTTTAACATTTTATATAACAATTTTAATGCATTAAACTGAGTTTAAAATGATGTCAAAGTGTTTTGGGAGCATACTTGGTGGCATATTTAGGGTTTACACTATAAACACTAGTCATTTCTTTTTTACCAAACGCAACAACGCAGTTTTTCACTATCTGCTGGTGCCTGTTTGATTCCAAGGGATTAAGAGGGGTTGGAAAATGGTCATGTAAACTATGAATTGTGATTGTTTCTGGGAGATAAACCCACTCAGACATCACACTCAAAGAGGACGCAGGATGTAACAATGCGAAAAGTCAATGGTCCCTTATAATGAATTGCATGTCAAGCATAACATAGTTCATTATTACATAATACACTCATTATTATAAATATGGTTTGCAAATGGCCTTAACTCGTTGAAAATCAATAAACAATAAGTACTAACAATGTGTGTGAGGGTGTATGTATCACTACACCAGCTTGTTTACCCTTTGAGCATTCACTTATGCATTTATCCACCAGAACAGTAACATCAACTACTGAACACATATAACAATCTTGTATAAAAAAATATTATTTCAAAGAATCATTTATGCTGTACTTTTGCTATCAACGAAGGGAAACACGCTCCATTCCACTTGCTTAAGCTTTACATGGGAAAAGCATATGGTGCATAATGTGTTATAACACAGACTCTCGCCAGAAACTGTAGCACTGCAGACTTTCAGAAGGCTATACAATGTTTCTTGGTAAAAACTGAAAGTGAAAAGCTATAGACATGACATTAGCTCACAGATTATTGATTAAATTTATATGTAATTTCCAGAATGTCTTGCCCATTGTTCATGGCAATTCTATATATGCAAAGAAGTGGTTCACGCTTGATATTATTTCTGTTATTATAAGTCCAATATTGTTGCATTTGTAACGCTTCTAGTGTGGCAGACATGCTAGTGGATATTAATCAGTACACAAAATCCACTCGAAAGCATTAGTCTGAGCAGTTTAGTGTGTAATTACTACAGCTAAATGTAGATCATGCGTACTTTACACCTCCCACGCTTCGGCACATTCATTGTGTTTCCATAGTGATACAATCTGCTACCATCACTTTCCATACATAATGTTAGCCTTATGGAGAATGCATGGAAAGCCATGGGAAAAGAACTAGAGATTCTAGATTGATTTAATATACTATACATGCATAGTTAATATGCACATAATTATTAAAAAGAAAAATATAATGTCCACACAGTTTAAACCTTATCCCAAATGTAGTCAATCAGCCAGTCGTGACAAGCCTAATAATACCAGAGCTACTGGACTAATGTAAGTAATGGAAGCTAATATCCATTAGTATTGTGTGAACTGCTTGTGTACTGTTGGACAATGTATGACAAACTATTATGACAAAAGTGCAGACAAGATTTAGGTCTAAACTCTGCTACTACTTTAAGCAATGCAGCCGACTTTTATCAGGTTATTTGCTGCCATCTTTCTATCAAAAAATGTATCTCACCCCTTGAGAGATGCCACTGTAAATAGATTATCACTGTTACTCACCTCACCTGTCAGTGTGAAGTCATTGATGTGTTACTTCATTAGGGACACCTACCATTTTTCTACACTTACTGTCCATTTGATCTGCTCCACTGTGCTGCTGGGGGGCAAACATAGCAAAACCTGAGACAAAAACTTCAGACACCAGATACCTTGATAGATTACAAAGTAAAGGCAGGTGAAATCTGTGCAAATATATGTAGTGGTGGCCAAAAGTCTGAGACTCTCACTCCCTCATTTTCTGTAACCACTTAATCCTCGCAGGTACCTGGAGCTGAGCCTATCCCGGGGTCAATGGGCACGAGGCAGGGAATAGGTCTGAGACCACTTGGGAAAATGTAATACAAAGTTTTCCATTCTATGTTATTACCACACAATTTATCAATCAGTTCGAGAAAAAAAGTATAATTTTTACATGAATTTCAGAATTTCTTAGTGTTCCCTTTTATTTTGATGACTGCATTAAATTTGTGCGAAAGCCACTGATAACACAGGTTAACAAAAAAAATGGTTTTGTAATCATCAGAAACTACAACACACTTTTCTAAACCACTTTTTCATGCTGATTTCAGATCTGCTTTCAGTTTTTTCAGTCACATTAACTTTTTGAATTATGAGTAATATTAGATTTGCAATAGACTTGCATACAAGTAACTGTTTCAATATTTTCAGTGTGAAGTCAGACAGGCCACACTGTGGCATAGATATAATGATCAGTGTGGGTCAGCTCCCACTGTTTCTTCACAAACACTCAGCATATGATTATTATATGATCATTATACCAACACGCAATATATAACTAACTTCATCACAAAAACTGTATGTGCCAGGAAAATTATGATTATGATTTTAAATCAGCATGAAAAACACTACAGAAACCACAGAAACTTATCTCTGATGATTTTGTTATTAGAAGACACACTTTGTCAAGGATTATATTGTGATGGCTGGATGACTGGGTCAGAGCATCTCCAAAATAGCAGGACGTTTAGGGTGCAGTATTTAATGCAGTAGTTAGTGTCTACCAAAACTGGTCCAAGACAGATCAACTGAAAACAGGGTTATGGGCGGAGAAAAAGCTAGCCCATCTGGTTTAAACCCATGGAAGAGCTATTCTAACACAAATTGCTGAGAATGTTCATGCTGGATATGATAGATAGGTATCAGAACAGCAGTGCATCACAGCTTGCTGCGTAGACGGGTCAGAGTGTCCATGCTGATCTCTGTCTACAATATTATGCAAGTAGTTTCAATGTCATGGATGAACGTTGTGAATTGCAGGCATTTCAGGTAAGTGTAGTATGGCTGCTTCCCTTTGATTTTATATTCATTCTGTTTGTATTTCAGATCAAACCATGTTATCATTTTTTGTGTTTGTCACCACAGATTATAAGCAAATTAAAATGGGACAAAGTTAGTGTTTGGTCACATAGCCACATAGACTTTAGAGGCAACCATGTTAAAACAGTATTGTTTTATTTGCCTCGGTTTTTATTAGTATTGAGAAAATTCATTTACAATAAATAATTATGTAAATGTGTATTTGTTTGCTTATGGTTCGCATTTAATAACTGCCTCAAGTCTGCAACCTACTGATATCAACGGACTGCTGATATCTTCTGTTGTGCAGCTCTGCAAAGCTTTAACGGCCATCTCTTTAAATAGCTGCTTGTTTCAGGAACTTTATGGCTTCAGTTTCTTCTTCATTGTTTATTAACCAATTAAATTAACCAATTAACCAATTAAACTCCTTGGATAAATGTACAGTGTATTTTGGATTGTCTTCTTACATTCTGAACTTAGGAAGCATTTTTGTATCTAGAAGGCAAGATACTTCATGGACCTTCTGAAGATCCTTTTGCTGATCCTGGTAAAGTGTTTTATCGCCACATATTGCTATTCTTTGCAAATTCCAGTCTGGGCTTTCTGTTCTTGGTGAAGTTTGGTATCAGTGAACTATAAATGGTAATACTTTGATCCATGCACATTGTTTGCTATTTCTGATGTTATTTTGGAGGTTTTCTTAATTTTCTTAACATACCAAGTTATTAAGAAAAACTCAAAAATAACATCGAACAGAAATAGTAAATATTGTGCAGGGATGAAAATATTAGCATTTATAGTTCACTGATACCAAACCATACAAAGAACAGAAAGGCCAGACTGGAATTAACAGAACAAGTTCAATGTACTTTGTAGTTTCACAATTACAGACTGTAGTCTATCTATTCCTACAAAATCTTTCAGCCCTCTTCTACTCAGTCCTTTAATGGAAAGGGACCACCACAAGACCACTACTGGCTAGATATTATTTGAGTTGTGGTCTTTGGCATGTATACTATTCAAAAATATTCTCTTGGCCTTAGAATTACTTTCAATTTTTATTTTAAAAAATGGTTGTAAACGAGAATAGGCTTTTAAATGTATTAAGAATATTCACATAATATAAAAGCTTGCCAATATAGCCTAAATTGTTCACATTTTAATTTACATTATTTTTAG
This sequence comes from Brachypetersius altus, assembly GCA_037974465.1. Classification (NCBI taxonomy): domain Eukaryota; kingdom Metazoa; phylum Chordata; class Actinopteri; order Characiformes; family Alestidae; genus Brachypetersius; species Brachypetersius altus. Next base: position 13,042,811 of record JBBPDB010000039.1, read on the forward strand.
ACCAGATGTAATTGCTCAACACAGAAATGTTTAGTTTTCTAATGCTGCATTTTTATTGTAGAATTGCAGCAACAAGGCTAATATTCCTAATACTAGAACTCAGTAGTCACCTAACTAGATCTCACATCTAGGTCTTCTTCAAGCCAGAGCAGACTTGTTCAGGTCAGGCAGGAACAATGTTTAAGTCTATAGGAAACTTGAAAAACAGCCCTGTGGCACTGGCAAGGTGTGCCTAAAGTTAGACTGAAGACATTGTTACTGAACTGCACAGAAAGCATGTAATATGTTCTCTATCGTCAGAATCTTCCATGATTAAAGTGGAAGTATGGAGATAAAACTACCCTTTTGTCAAAAACGCACACTGTGCAGTCCCAGTACTGCTGTGTATGGCCATAAACAATACCTACAATGCATGAAGCAGATGCAATGCATGAATGTTTGGAAAGCTACTCTGCTTGTAACGTACTAGTAGCTGAGAGCCCTTAGGGAAGTTCTTTTGAATGCACACTGTGGGGAATCTCATATAACAGGCCTAAGACGAAGCGTGGGCAGATGTGTGGGAAGATGGGCTTCAGGGTCAGTAATACATGATCTCTCTGAGCTACAGAGGCCGGACCTGAAGCGTGGAGGCCGGTTGTCATGGAAATGGATGATGGTTGTATATTTCGCCTTTCTGCTCAGCACATAAATGCAACATTGACTTTTCCCCACAAAAAATACTGATTTGTTTTGTACCCAAAACCTACTCACATTTGAATTCAATTTGAATTATTTGAACACATCTGTAGGATTAGTAAACCTAATATATAATATGTGGACAAAAGTAGTTTTCAAGGGTTTGGGATTTTGGACAACGCCATGCTACCAAATTTGTGGACACCGTTTGGTCTATATAGACATGGCTGGAGGAGTTCAATTTGGAAAAACTTGACTGGCCCACACAGAGCCCTGACTTCAACCCCATCCAACGCTTTGGGTGTGAACTGTGAGCAAGGCCTCCTCGTCCAACATCATCAGTACCTGACCCCATAATGCTCTACAGAATGAATGGGCACAAAGTCCCACAGAAACCAAAATCTTGTGGAAACTCTTCCAAAAAGAGTGACAGCTGTAATAGCTGCAAAGAGGGGACCAATTCTATATTAAAGTCGATGTATTTGAATTCAATATCATTAAAGTCCCTGTGGGTGGAATGGTCAGGCGTCCCAATACTTCTGTCCATATAGTGCATCAGCAAATCATTTGGTTTGCTCGCTGCAAATGAACCGCCTCCTACAAGCTCCTACTACTAACAGGATGGATTTTTTCAATTTTTTCATCCCATGGCAGCAGGTGGCTTTTCTTCTCGCCTGGAGAATCCTTAACCTCCTCTTCCCACGCATTTCTCTCCTCGTCTGTTTTTCCTGCTCGTTTTCTCCTCAAGCTTCACAAACCGTGGACAGACCGTGATTGCTGGAGTCCCTCAGCCCAAACCTGTTGAAGCGACTTTAGACTAGTTCGGTTTACCTAGCTTGTCACAACACGAGAGGAAGAGTTCGTGGGACAGTTTGAGTAGGGTAAGTCTAATTGTTTTTACGTTTCTATCAATATAAACTCCTCCACATTCAGTTATATCAAGGCAAAATGCTGTATATCTACCTTAGAATGTATTTTTTCTTCGCCTTCTACAAGACGTGTTCTATTTTAAACAAAAAAATTACACTAATCAGATGTAAACACAGAGCCAGGGCAGGTACCTCATCGTACAGGTGTAGCAGGTCGTGGACTCCACTTCCAGAGCCAGCAGCTCACATGGGACAAATGATGCATGTAATATGCTGAAGAGCAGCTATTTTTTTTTGGAGTTTTTTGAGAAGTGGTGAGGTGGGGGCAAGGTTATGACTTCTGGCTTTGTAGTGTGCCTGTTTTTACACTGATCCAAGAACAGTTTTATCATTGCTTGTTAAAATTAAAGCCCAGGATTTGAAACAGGGCACCTGGTCGGCATGACCCAGACTGCTGCCCAGCGTGTGATCATGGGGAGGAGGGTGAGCTTAGTGAAGGTCAGGGCGAGATGACACACTGTTTTATATCTGAATTCTGTCGCATGAGTTCAGTTGAGCCGTGGTCAGTGGTCAGTTGAGCTCTTGTGTGAATTGTAGGGCTTTCCCCCTCCTAGACTGTCAAGTAACAGCAGCAACATTAAACCATGAGCGGTAAGTACCAACACACACAAAGAAAAGGTTTATTTACAACAGCGCTTGAACTAAAAGTGTACTTTTGAAGTCTAATATTTATATATTTCATGTAAAATGATCTTTACAGAAAGTTGAACATGGGATTCATCTATGCTCTTTTGTAATAATCTGTGCCACTGCTTCAATGTCAGCAAATTAAATTGACTTTCTTTTTAAACAGGAATACCATCGTTATAATAGGAAAAGTCTTTATTTTGATGTTCAGCACAAGACAACAATAGAATCCTAGATGATCGCAGAAAACTAGTTCTCTCGGCTGACAGTGGGTGCACTGTGATCCTCAGTCAGCCAAAAAAATGTTACACTGCTGCTTGAAGTGTCTTGTGTATCTCGCCATATGTGTCACATGCCATCTCCTTAAATGAAACTTGCATACAGAGCACAGTCACAGGGCAGGACATGCTGTAGACATCAACTGTATGTGAATGAATGTAATTTTAAAAGGTATTCATTTTGATAATTTTTATATATATATATATATACACACACATTTATAGCTGTGTGCGAAAATGTGAACAAACTTGCAAATTCCCTACAAGGAAAAAATGTACTTAAATATGGCATTTTTTAGTCCACAGTTTTTATTTGTTGGTTGAGCTTTACATGTTGAGAAGAACTGACCTTAAAATATACACGTGCCATAACTTTTGCATGGGCCAAATTTTCGTAATTCAGCTAATAAACAGTAATTGATGCCGTAAATCATCGTAAATGTAATTGTGCATTCAAATGTGTGTTCTTGGTAAAGCATGTGTACTTCATTTCATAATGAAAATCCATACAGTTTGACCAGGCGTGCCCAGAGTTCTTCATATGACTGTAAATCATGTTTTTTAAACTTGCTTCATTATGCTTCGTGCGTGAATACTTAACAAAACCTCAGTGCAGAGATCAGCTGTAGTGTGTAAGCCTGTGCCTTTTGGAGATTCACCAGGGACTCAAAGCTGAATACAGAGCAGCAGCTTCTAGCCAGGGGCTCATGCAGCTTTAATTCATCCCTGTTGGTCATCTGAAACAGAATTAACAATGATCACCCTAGTGAGAATACTGTGCATGAGAAACTGATCGCATCATTTATGAGAAAGGAAAGAAGCCCATCACACTATTCGATCGCTTCGATTTTTCGCTCTTGTCATGAGTATCTATTAGTTTCAAGATATCTTGTGTTTAGTTTTGTGGCGCCATTAGTTCGTTTTCAGCATTAGTTTTTATTTTCTTAAGTAAATAAAAGACTTTAAGTGGTGGTCTGGCCAAAATCAGGTGTTTCAGCCAATCGAAAGATGTTTGGTTGTAATGTAGCTAACAAGTAAAGCATACTGCCTGCTTAAATCATCACACACTTGCCTCATATTAGAGGTCTTAATTCATCTCAAACAGCCTCACGGGAGTTCTGACGCGTCTTTTTGAGATTACATAACAACCTGACATGATTTGAAGCATGTGTGTCATGAATATGTGTAATTTAGATTTTTCATTTTAATAAGAGTATGAGGTCTGATATTGTGTGCCAGGTGCTGCTGTAGGAATAGTTAGAAGGGAAACGTTTTGGAGTCAGAGAGGAGCCTCCTTTATATCCCAGCCAGGATACAGTTCACAGGAATTCTGTCTGTGGGTGGAAAAGATGTTATAGTTCATCTTTCTCTCTCTCATAAAACATTTTTTTCGTCAGTTTAGGTCATGCTCTAGGCTTTTTTTTTTTTTTTTTTTACTAGATTTCCATTATTTTCACATGAATAAAATGTAACACATTTTGAGAATCAGAATCAGGAAACTTTACTGATCCCAGAGAAAATGTTGCCAGTTTACTTCAATAATTGGGTCTGTGTGATATTTTATACTATCCATATAGTGACAAGGAGTCAAGATTGACCTGAGGACACTTGTGTATTTATATCAATGCATTACTTAAAAAATACAAAAATGTCATTTTACTGAGTAGTATTTTTTAAGTCACTTTTGTTTAAGGAAATATGACTTTTTTGTAAAGATCATTTCATGTGTACCATTTGATTTAACCATAACATCCCGTGTACTTTTAGAGTAATCACATAACAGAGATTTCTCTAATGTCTATTTTCTGTCTTTTTCTCTGTCAGTTTCCCATGAAACCTGCCTCCTGGACCAAGTCTTGGAGCTGATTATGAATGAGAAGCCCGCCAACAGCAACAGCCTCTTCCTGAACGAGGACTCTGAGAAGCCTCATCGCCCTGAGAAAGACCTTCACTGGCTGCGTAGAGCCATGCAGAAACGAGTGTCTGGAGCTAAAGGCAGCATGTGTTCCATTACTCGAAACAGCATCAAAGCCTTCCTGCGCCGCAACACTTTCGTGCTCTTTACCGTGGCAGCAGTTGCAGTAGGTAAAGCGCATTCGAACATTTAGGATGGATGGAAGTTCAAGCACACCCTGAGTGTATTAAGTTGTAAAAAAACTGATGTATTCTGTCAGATGGCTGATTACAAAGTTTGTATCAAGACCATTATTCTCTGATTTTGGCACAAAGTTTTCATCAAGACCTAAAACTGCGATCCCACATGTGGAGTGGCATTTTGGTGAACTTTAATTGCATGTTATGTGTTGTGCTCTATAACACCGTTCAGGAATCGTGTTGGGATTTGCTCTGCGCCCTCACAACTTGTCAGTGAGGGAAATAAAATATTTCTCCTTTCCGGGAGAGCTACTGATGAGGATGCTACAGATGCTCGTCCTGCCACTCATCGTGTCGAGTCTTGTTACAGGTACGTGAACAATGTCAATGCACTGTCATGTATGTTTATAGATGGTAGCATAGTGAGGCCCGTATTAGAATGTGAATCCATTCTGAATAGAGTACTTGCACCCATGTATCTTTCTACAAACCCAAGTGATTTGCTTTGCTCCTATTTTGCCAGGTATTTCATCTTTGGATAGTAAAGCCTCTGGAAAGATGGGAGTGCGGGCCATCATTTACTACATGCTGACCACTTTTATTGCTGTGTTCATTGGCATCGTCCTGGTGGTCATCATAAGGCCTGGAAAAGGCAACAGAGACCGTCCAGTGTCCTCTAGTGGTACCATTGAGTCAGTACAAGCTGCTGATGCCTTTCTGGATCTTATCAGGTGAAAAGAAACTGTATTTTTGTTATTTAACGTAATGTAACTGTAATATAATGGCGAGTTTGATGTTGCAACATAATTCAAGCATATTTTCTCTTCTTGCAGAAATATGTTCCCCCCAAATTTAGTCGAGGCCTGCTTTAAACAGGTTTGGAGACTGCGTGCTTGCATGCTTTTATTCATTCTTAAATCTGGCAACTGACTGAAACACTAATCAGCATTTCACATGTGTCTACATATTGTTTATTGTTTTCTTATTCATCTCTTTCAGTACAAAACGCTTTACAAGAAAACAGTTTTCACCAGGAACATCACCATCGCAGTCAATGAAAGTGAGAACATAAATGTTACCCAGTCCAGCCTTCTTGGGAATTTCAGCACAGTCTTGCAGACCATCCAGGAAACAGTGGAGGAAACAGTTCCAGTGTCGGGCTCCTCTAACGGGGTCAATGCTCTGGGCTTGGTGGTGTTCTCCATGTGCTTTGGTTTAGTGATTGGGAATATGAAGCAGCATGGACAGGCTCTGCGCGAATTCTTTGATTGCCTCAATGACGCCATTATGCGTTTGGTAGCTATCATTATCTGGTGAGTGTCAGTTTGTGCTCTGTTGTCAAATCATATTCTTAAGGATATGTAGTAGATAGATATTGTTAGAAATTAATGAAACTGCTTCACTTCTACAAATCATAATTTGAATCAGAAGTGAATCATAATTTGTGTTTTAGGTGGTTTAAGATGGATTAACACTAAATTGTGCATTTAACTAATACTTTGACACAAGGCATACATTCCCAGGCACATCCATATGTTTGTAAATTCATATCAGTGTTATGTCTTAATGATTCATGTCTGACACATTTCCCATGACAGTTCTTACTGTAAATTAGTGAATAAAACTGCTCAGATGCAAAAGTGTGTATAAAACACTTATCTGAACTCTTTCAAGTTTTATTCAGATTTCATCAGCTGTAAAATGACCTCACATATTTCTCAGGTACGCTCCAGTTGGCATCCTGTTCCTGATTGCCGGGAAGATTGTAGAGATGAAGGACCTGGCACAGGTTGGAGGGCAGTTGGGCATGTACACGGTGTGTGTCATCATTGGTCTGCTCATCCATGGCCTCTTTGTTCTGCCTCTGCTCTTCTTTCTGGTTACACGGAGGAACCCGTACACCTTTATCGGTGGCCTGCTGCAGGCTTTGATTACTGCGCTAGGAACATCTTCCAGGTAATCAGAGTGGTCATAACATTATGGAATAGGTGTCCAGAAAGAGGGTGATACTGTTTAAAATCATGTTTTTTTGTTGTTTAGTATATAATATTTGTAATGTTTAGATTCTGTTGTTTAGTGTATACAGAAATCCCCACAATAACATGGAAACTGCAAATAGCCTTTTTTGAGAACCGAACTGTATTACCGCTCTGCTATTTTAGTGTTTGTGTTTAATGCATTAAACTGAGTTTAAAATGAAATTAAAGTGTTCTGGGAGCATATTTGGTGGCATATTTACAGTTTACACTATAAAAAAAGACATTTTTAGGCATTTTTTTGAACCAAAGCACAACAACGCACGCTCTTGGAATGTAATCCCGGCGAAAAGCGGGAAATGACCGTACAAAGAAAAGAATGAAATAGCTGGTAACTCTCAACATTGTGGCTGTAGTGAAAAGTAGTGAAAAACTTGCCCTCCATTAAAAACACAGTTTGCTTTGTATTAAAGCTACAAGAGAGAATAGCCCTCAGTCATTGTGTGCAGTTGTCAGAACAACCTGAAAAGAACATTTTTGTATTTATTTTGAGCCAAATGTATTTTTGAAATGGTAATTTCAAAATTGTTTCCTAGGGGTCTGACCATACACGGAAATGTGATATCGCAGCACAAAAATGTGACAGTTTCCAATATTAATATTGTAGTAATCTATTGTAATCATGAATTGTAACAATCAATTCATGATGATAATATTGTAATCATGAATGCACTGTATTGTACATTGTGTCTCCCTATTCAAAAAGATATGAAAAACATCCTGTAACTTTTCTATATATTGTGTTCTATTTGAAAACCTCAGCCTTATATTTACATTTCCATAATATAATTTTAGTTTGCATATTTAAATAAAATGTAATTATGCATAAAAATGTGCACAAAGGCGATTACTGTAGAAGATGTGTACTGATTTTCACTTAGTAAATCAACAAACAGTATATATATAGTTTGACCACTGGTGTCAGGACTTTTGCATAGATCTGTGGAAGCCTGGCAGTAACTGCCTGAGTGTGTTACCAATATGACTATAAACCTTCGGTAGAGCTACTGTCCCATTTAAATCTTTAGGGTCTCCAAGACTTTTTTGACATATTTGTTCATCCTCAGCTCCCTCCATAATATTTATGAGATATCAGTGTCCTTTATTGCTTGGTTCAGGTATGCTGAGAACAAGGACAGAGCAAAATAGTGGGCCGTTTGTGTACTATTGAAAAATACCTTCATATAATAATTCAGTATTATGTAAATTGTCTGACTTACATGGGCCAAACTTATTTTTCCTTCAGTTCAGCAACCCTTCCCATCACCTTCCGCTGCTTGGAGGAGAACAACCACGTGGACAAGCGTGTGACGCGTTTTGTGTTGCCAGTGGGAGCCACTATAAACATGGATGGTACCGCACTCTATGAGGCAGTGGCAGCCATTTTTATCGCCCAAGTCAATGACATGGACCTGAACTTTGGGCAAATCCTTACCATCAGGTACTAATAATATGGATAGTGTCAAGTTGATCTTAACAGCAACCAGAGACTGTTTTAAGTGATCCATCTCAGCATCAGTTTGCTTTTGTGCAGTCATCCCCAGAGCTGCAGGCCATTTCAGTGATATTTAAATGACTAATAGGCCAACCGTTAATACATACTTAGAATTCTGGATCATTTATCAGAGTCTTTGTTGTATACTCCATAAATCACTTCTGCAGTTCCAACAGTTTTTTTTTCCTTACAAAAATGTCCTCTTCCAGTATCACAGCAACTGCTGCCAGCATTGGAGCAGCAGGCATCCCTCAGGCTGGTCTGGTAACCATGGTGATTGTATTGACATCGGTGGGACTGCCCACCGAGGACATAACGCTCATCATTGCTGTGGATTGGTTCCTGTAAGTCTTAACTAAATGTCACATTGAAGCATGCAGCTCCAGCAGAGAGCACTCATCCAAAAGGTTATTGATACATAATGCAGACACATAATCTGAGAGAATACAGAATATGTTTTCATGTCAATATTGTTGCCATTATAGTGGCTAAAGAAGGCATCTTGTTTGTGTCGTGCTACTTTATCCAGTACTAGGTGAAAAATGCTTATTGTGCATGAGCTGCTCATATTTTGTATTCAGTTACAAGTTACATCATTTGTGTGTTTTTCACATGCAGAGATCGTCTCAGAACCACCACCAATGTGCTGGGGGACTCGTTAGGAGCTGGCATTGTGGAACACCTGTCACGGCAGGAACTTCAGAACCAGGATGCTGAGATCGGAAACTCTGTGATTGAGGAGAACGAAAAGCCATACCAGTTCATCTGCCAGGAGAACGACTCCATCAAACACCGAAACAGCGAAACCACAATGTAAAGAACGTAAATAACATCCCACACAAACTGCACTCTATTCCTTAGCCGGAGTATCTGTTAATGGTGGAAAATAGAAATACTGTTAAAGATAAGCACAGGATACCAAAAGCCATATCAGTATTAACACAATCTACTGTAGTCTACTGTATTATTCGGACTCTAAATGAGAGGTCAAGCGTGTTCCAGTGACCTGTGTTTTATTAGATGCGAAACAAGTCTGGAACCTCACCTGTTACTTACTTATGAGTACCTAGCTCATGTGGCTAAAACAACCCGAGTACATTTTTAAAAAAATAACTATCCTTAATGGTAAGAAAATTAGATTTTCTAGTGTCATCCGTATTCTCTCTCAGACTCTCAGATATTGTATAACTTTGCATTGATAATTAAAATTCACTCGAGACAGGAACTGACAAAATTGGCGTATTAGTAGTACAAAGAGAGACATAGGTAAGACACACTTCACCACAAAACAAAACTATTATTTGATCAAATTTTGCCTATTCAACATTTAACTTGTAACTGCTGCTGGTGCCTTAGGATGACTATTTCTGTTTCTGTAAGTTCTGTTTGCCTTAAATCAAAATCCAAACTATCAGCCAAGTATTTTAACTTAATATAATTGCAATCGCTTTGACCGCCTATCAGCTAGTTGCCTGTCTCTTCACTCTTGTTTATCGCAATATTATCAAAAGTAGAGAAACGGTACTATTCCAGTTGTGAACACTGGCAGAGCAGCAGGCTGCTATGTAAGTGTGGTGTTTCGCATCAATGACACTGTGGGTCTTTCTTCTGACAAGTGTATCATTCCATACTACATCTCTGGTAACCATAATATCTAGCCAGCCTCTCCAAAAACCATTATATCAGTTCTGTTATTTAATGCTCTGTTTTCCCTAGATGTAGTGCGTAACTGGTCTCATCAGTGATTCTCAAGGTAGTATCATTACTCATAAATTGATTTATTTTAAATTTGCTTGTGGGTATTAGAGCTTAATGAATGCTATAGGAAGTTGAATGCTTACATCTAAAAACATTTAGAAATGATTTTGATTTCTCATAATGAAATAGCAAATTAGAAATACCAGCTTTATTGAAACAGGGGTACAACACCATATTTCAGTAAAACTACTACAAAGTAATATTTAAGGTTGCTAAAATTAGGAGCTAGAATTCTTCTGTGCCTAGACACTAGAAAACTAGAGCTAAATGCTGCTTCTATAGCAAAGCTAAGCCGACCTGTGCAACACACTGTTGTATCATAGTTATTTAAATGATTGGATCTGAATTTAGTGGTTCTTTACACTTGACAGTAGTTTATTTTGACTGAAAAATGAGCATGTAATACCTAATGCTTCTGAGCAAACATTAGCCTGTTAGTTACATCCGCTTCTATCCAAGGCAGAGAGAATGTGGGTTTGACTGCACAGGCCAGTCAGCCTGTTTAACAGTAGAGGAAACACTGTCGTTAGTATTAAAAGTAATTGGCATAACCATTCATACATATACTGAATGGTAATCCTACATGTATTGTACATAAAGAATGACAAACTGGTGTTTCCCAGTGAACAGTACTTTTGGTTGTACTAACTTCTGTTGCAAAAGGTTGTGTGAAATGTTGAAATAGTGATACCTCATCTGACAGCATGCGAATGCCATTCATTGTGATCTACGCTGGAGGCACAGTTCATTTTTAAATAATTCATATTGTGTCTGTGTTCCTGCATATTGCGATATTTTCCATTACATTTTGACAGTATTGTATTCTTTTGTGATTTATAATAAGATTTATTTAAATTATTTTACCAGATTTGTATTATTAAGGTCTTTTTTTCTTATTGCCATGCATTTGTAGTTGAAGGCTTGCGTGTGGATAATATGCTTTACCTGCAATTATTCTGTCACTGAATGGAATTTTCCCCAAACACGTTCATATTAGTTTTAACTAAGTTATAAATAAAGCACTGATAAATTTGTAAAACCACTGATTCTTTTACGACTATGAGTACAATTTTCTAGTTTTTCATTCTCGAAACGAAACATGCAGCCACTGTTCCATTCACAGGACTACTGCATGCGCCTTGTCAACGTTCACATGAAAAAATAGTGTTACTGAATGACTGAAAGTAAGAAATAAATTTTAGATTTTGTTTCCTCATATCAATAACCAATTGTACTGTTTTATAAATGGAAAACAAAAAATCTTGTAGGATCAGAAAATTCTGTAGGATCAAATTTGGACAAACTAGACAAATGTGATTAACTACGCAATGTTAGCAGTCAGTAATTAGCAATATTACGTATTCAGCATCCCTATTTTGAATGCATTATAGCATACATAAAATTAGTATATTGTGTTTTGTGAACTGTGCCAGTACAACTGCAGGTTGTGTTTTAGATATTAATTTGGTTTTTATTCTTTTTATAAATTAGCTTTTAAACGGATGTCATTTACATTGGTCATTTTATTAAAACTGCTTTTTTTTATTCTGAATTTTCATCTTGCTGCTGTGCTTGGATGTTTAACATGTTTTTTTTTTTTAAACAAGAAAACCTTTTTTTTTTAATGTAATTATATTTCGTATTTATTTTTCAAAGTGTCAGCCTTTAAAGCATTCCATCTCATTGTGTTTGCAGCATGTGCTGTGTCTTGTGGACTTGAAATGTTCCTTAATTAGTTGTGATGGTTACTAGATGGAAATGCTGTACTTTGATTGTATATTTGAAGGATTTGAAAGACGCAAATAAATGTCTCAGGAACAAATAGCACACATGGTAATGTGTTTTATGTTAAACGTATCATGTATCGTTTGTGAGGGATAGAGATTAACCTACAGTACAGCAGCAACCCTCTGCTTTTATTAAGTTGTGTCCTCGGTATGCAGTTTGTGGCAAACTAAGCCACCAGAAGCTATGACTTGCAAGTTTAAGAAACCACATGTCTAAGCTTATTCAACTGTTTTGTAGGGAGAACCGTTTGGAAAATGAAAAAGCTATAATCAGCTGTTCTTAGAATCCAATGATATTAGAGTCCGATCTAAATAGCAGATTAGCTATTTATGATGAACATGATGAACTGAAACTGCTGGTATTTGCTTTTTTCTCCCAACAGATTTGACAAAACCAGGACAATACTGTACATTTACCATGTTTTTTGTTTAAAAAAAAAACAAAACACTTGCTTATGGGGCTTTCTTGTAGGCTATGAGATCCAGTGGAAGCTGCTGTAAACCTTTCTATGCCGCCATTTTACTATTTCTACAAGCAATTTGTAAAATTCAAGACGTCGGTACTAGAAAAAGACATGGGTACTTAAGAATATACGCTGATTGCAACTGTAAAAGAACAATTTTATAAAAATGACCTTTATTCCTTTATGCTGTAACACCATCTGGTCCCAAAAAGCTTTCATTCATTTCCATGGGCATGTTTTTGCTCTAAATCACTATACATTATGGAGACAATGGACCAGCTAAGGGTCAAGACTTTTTACATGTACTCTGGACAAAAAAAACATTTCGTTTGGATAAATATATCATTTTTTCCAATAAAAAGCATGCAGGCATCCATTTCACATATTTCTTTATATATAAAAATCAATTGCATTACCATACATAATAGAATCAGTAATTGCACTATATTGGAGCCAAGAACAGTCATTTCATTTTAACTCTATATAACCGCTTGTAAAACTTAGAGTGTAGAATATAGTTCAGATAGATAATGAACAAGCTTGAAGTACAGAGTTAAAAAGGAGAATACTTTGGCATATAGATATAACAGTCAAGTCAGAAGACATCTACATATTACACTCTTGCTGGGATAGCATACTGTTTGGTAATGAAAGTTATGGGTCTACATACTTTCAAGAAGATAATGACAAAGATGAAAAGGCTGGAGTGATCAGTCATCTCTTCACTGTTGTTTACTGGACCTAATGGCAAAAATATAAGAATACATGTTTAGTTGCCTTATTTCGGTGCTCAAAGTGTTTACAAGTACATCACAATGTCACAAGTCTTAAGACAAATGCCATTCTGTAGCCCCACAAGCTTAGCAGATGGTATCTCATGGCTGAATTTTAGTCTCAGCTGGATCCCTTTATTGACAGCGAGTTATGGAAAGTGCCTGGGGATAATCATTTCTTCAAGCACACAATAGTTCTTCAAAGAACCTTTAGGCACAACTGGCTAGATTTATGGTTCATCAGCAGTAACAGCACAGCTCCTCAAGGAACTTTACTTTTAAAGTTCGAAACATGCAATATATTACACCTTCTGCTCCAGTGATGCAAAAAAAGAGCTGGATTAGTTTTAGCAGAGTGTATTCAGAAATGTCATTAGTAAGGATTTTGTCTTGGCGTTTCAGCTGAAGTATCTGGGATGGGAATGGGATTTTTCTAAATTACAAGAGAAGGCTTGTATTAAAACATCATGACCTGGAGGTTTACTTCAGTATATCATAAAATATGTAATGCTCAATAACAACATGGCACACAGCCATGTCTATTAGCAAGTTTTGCAATGACTTCACAATGCAGTTAACCACCTATTCCCAAAAGAGCCATGAGCAAATTACAGAAAGCAAAAAATTCCAAGTAAAATCAAGAAACACTCCGCACTCAAACTGGATTAAAATAACAGATCTCATTGTTAATTACAATACCCCTACTCAGGTAAGCTAATCCAGCTCATACCGGGAGTTAGATTACCTCCGCCATCAAAGGCAGGTTCCCTTGCGGATGGAGCCACATGGTCCTGTGGGCTTTGGCTCTTTGCCTCTGGATCAGTTTCCGTAGTAACCTCTTCACTTTCCTGTCCCTGGGGTCCGCACACTTCACTGCCTTCTTGGTGTACAATCTGCCATTATTCACGCAAGCCAGAACAGGAGAGAACAACCTGAGTCAGGCAAAAGTAACCTTTGTCTTGACTTTCTTTTTCAGACACAATGGAGCTGTCAATCTCGTATGGTTCAAATCAGCACCAGAAAAATTGCCCCACTCAGGGAACAGTTTGGGTATTGTCCACCCTGCCTGAGCGCATTCTTGAGCTGCACTTGCCTGTGCAATTACTGCAATCAAGACTAAAAATACGACCTGTAAGGATTGCAATGCCTGAGATGTAATAAGGTATGGTTTCCATATAGGTTACCGCTCCAAAATACTTGGAATACTTGCATGATGGCTCGTATGCTGCAGTCTGGCCCCTCTGTCTGCACTTCAAACTTAAGAACATCTTTGGTCCGCACTTTCCCCTGTGAGTACTGCATACAGCACTGGACGTCCCGCTGCATCTGCACTCCGTTCCCTGCCAGAGAGAGAGACACGGGTGATGCTGAGGAGAAACTCTCAGATACAAATGGCTGATTTCCTAGACCCAGGTGCCAAGGTTCTTTGGAGTGATGCCATAGAAAAAGCACCTTTGGTTCTGCAAAGATTTTTTCAGCAGATGGTTCTTGAAAAACAGGATATGTGTAATGTTAAGGCTGTACACCCAAGAAAGGTTTCCCATAGAGCTGTCTGTTCAAGGTCTTTTCAAGCCGAGAACCATTTAGGAACCATGTCCAAGAAACCAGTCCAAGAAGTGGTAAGCTTTCAAAAGAGGAAGAACCACGACTACATCACTACTGTGGAAAACATAAGAAGACTACATTTTTTTTCTGTCTGTCTGTAACAAGATCTAAAGAATGAGGGATTCTGGTGATGTAATAGGGAGGCACAATAAAGGACAAATGTATTATTCAGTACAGGGAGGTTTTTTGCTACATCCACGTGTGTTTTGTTATGTTTCTGGAGCGAAACGCATGATGGCTGATGTAGACATGTGGCCATCCTGCAGGTATTGTCTTTAATATCACAGATATTACATTCATAGGAAATTGAAGCAAGCTTGCTCCAATGACATCACCCAGATTCTCCTGAGACTGGCTTTAATAACCTAGCAAGACCTCATCAGCATGCATGATATCAAAAGCTCATCACAGCAAATAACAGACTCTCTTCTCCTTCCACCATGCTGCCTCTCCTCGACATCACACTAATGTCAAACTCCAGAGCAGCTCAGTGGAACAGTGCCATTTCATCCTACCTTCCAGAGAGCCGAAGAGAACGACTGTGACGGAGAGCACAGGGATGATCTGCAGCAACATGGTTCCAGCTTCAGACGGGATTTAATCCGCCGTGCTGTCTGCTGTACCTCTGTCTCTTTTATATTTCTCCAGCCTCACTCTCTCCCTCCCTGCGCCTGTTTGCTTCTCTCTCTCTCTCTCACACACACACACACACACACACATGCTAACACACCCACATTCTCCCTCTTCCACCTCCTCCCCCTGCTCATGCTTGTGTGTGATTCTTGTTTATTGATACTCTCGTCTCACAGAGTTCACAGTGTGATGATGGGAGGACTGGCAGTAGAATGTGCTGTGGATGAATGTCAGTTTGAAACAGCATCACTTGCCATTCACTCTCCAGTTCACTGGGTACACTTACACTAATTGGTCATTTTATAATATAGACCCCGATTAGCCACAGCTGATCCACTGAACCACTGAAGTGAATAAGTCTTTCACTTGTTACAGTGGCACCTGTCAAAAAGTGGCAGCAAGTGAATGGTTAGTTTTTAAAGTTGATGTGTTGGAGGTTTGGCAACCATGGGCCAAACCATGACGGGTCAGAGCATCTCCAAAACAGTAGTGTGTCTCCGATATACAGTGATAAGTATGTTCCAAAAGTGATTCAGGAAAAGAGAATCGATGAACTGGTGACAGGTTCATAAGGGGTCATTAGAGGCACATAGGGAGTAAGGGCTTGCTCACCTGGCCTGATTCTACATAAGGGCTTCTGTAGTACAAACTTCTGAAAAAGTTCATGCTGGCCATGACAGGTGTCTGGTGTATCATGGCTTGCTGTGCATGTGTAGCCTCAAACCGGTCAGTGTGCCAATGCTAAATCCTGTCCACCACTGAAAGTGCTGACAAAGGACAGATGAACATTAGAACTGGTCTGGTCTGATGAATCACATTTTCTTTTACTTCATGTAGCTGATTGGGTACACTGTGGGAAAAAGGAAAGTTGGCGAAGGCAGAGTGATGCTCTAGACAATGTTCTGCTGGGAAAACTCCTGGCACTCAAGTTGATCTTCCTCACATGACTGAAAAGATCTGCTGGTAGCAAACTGGTGCCACATACCACAGGTTTCAGGGCTGTCATGTATTGAAGGATCATGGCTCCAACAGCATAACATATAACACGAAGGTCTACAATCACTGAGTGTAGCCCATCTGTCATCTTTAATGAACCATATCATTTATTTTGAAGCATGACAAATATGTGTGAAACATATTCAGATATAGAACACAAAAGACAAAATATGTGACATATGTGGTCTAGAAAGTTTAGCTTAGATGCATCTTAAGTGCTAAAGTTTTCTGTCTTTTGAGCGGTTTAGGGAATTACTTCTACCCCTGTCACCCAGGCTAAGATATGCATCTCACAGCATTAATAAAAAAAAACCTTTGTTTGTGAAAATATTAAGAGCTACAAAATCAGAATCTTTCAAAAATATATATCACAAGAAGAATGTTCTCAAAATCAAACGTAATATATGTACATAAATTGAAGCATAATAGAGTCACAATGTATTTCTTGGGCCTATCATAAAAATATATATATTACATTACGTTACAATATATGTTTCCGGTGTATCAGACACAGCAGTGTTGCTGGACTACTTAAACACTTAATTTTGAGTCAGAAAAGAGGAGGAATGCAACATTTACATGGAATTTTGATACAGGACACATTTATACAAATTGAAATGGACAAATATGATTATTTTGTTTCTTCTAAGGTCTCTAGGCCGTAATCCTAATCAGTGTAATAATGGTAATAACTTTCATGACCAGTCAAAAATATCAAGGTGTTAGTACTTACACAAGGGCTCATCACACTTATTAGTCAAAACCTTTTTCTCTTTGACACCAATCCCCAAAGGTATGTTTGGATAAAAAAGAGAAGCAGGTTAATAAAAGACAGCCTTGGCATAGAAGCATGAGTGCCAATCTATTATGGTATGGAATAAACTGAAAAAGATGGACATTATAAGAAGAGAAAATGGCTTTTATTAACTCCAGACTATTTAAAAGTCTATTAGAATTTAAATGTTATGCAAACATTAACCTGTCAGTTGTATTGCTCAGCTAAGAACAGTCCACCACTCAAATAATAAGTGGTCAGCGGTGACCCTATGGTGACCCAACTATATTTTAGCTATACCTAGTAATGTGTCCTTATTCTTAGTTCTCTATAGGTACTTCAGTTTTCAGTAAATCAGGCAGACCTGGTTCTCTATCAGAATTCAGCACAAACAGGGTCTGATTTTCGTTTATTAGTTCGTGAAGGGGAAAAAAACAATATATGCAGGGCAGGAGTACTCCAGGACCAGACTTCACAATGACTGCTGTGTAAGTCAGAAGTTGGGATGGAATCTTGATCCAGATGAGTAATCTTGGCAAGTGCAAGCACCTTGAGGAAAGTATGAAAATTGTGATAATTTGCTCTGGAAGTAATTCTTATGCATGATTAAACATGTCTCCAAAAAGTAATAATGTAAATTATATGTATTTTAAGAACCGTTCTCTTTATCTGTCTGATTAAACAAATCATTTTTAGGCCACAAATGAAGCACAGAAAAGTAATTCAAGCTATAACAATGCCAATAACTAAATTAGGCCTCAAACTGCTTACTTTAAAGATTTTGAAATATGACAAGAAGTCATGCACAAAATCAAAACATTGAAAATGAAACGACTGACAAATCTGCAATTTATCGAACAGAAGTTGCTTAGTAAAATGTCTTCAAAGAAGTAAATGGATTTAATTAAAACGGCAAACATTTTATATATTTGATAACTATGTAAATGTGACATTTTAAACACAACTCACACACTTGTTTTGCATAATAAAAATCAAGCCCACACAGAATATAAACCACCTATATATAAATGACTAACCAGCCTAGAAAACTACAGAAACATGATACATAAAGAAAGTTGTTTACACAACAATGCTGACTCTCAGAAAATGTTTTTGTATGCAGCATTAGCATGTAAGAAAAATCATAGGAATTGATAATCTATAATAATTTGTCCATTATGACTTGGTGCATACCTAACCTAGGTTTTTTTTTTTTAAATGTGTGCACACACATTACATGGGCCAGGTATCCATCGCTTGGCGAGAATTCGGGCTGGAATCTTTCAGCTGCAAAAACATACCTTCCCCATGACTTCAATGCGTCCACGAGCCAAGCATATTTCCTGCATACCTTTTTGGCGATTAGGGGGATCACTGAACAGCGTGCAGACAAAAACATGCCAACCAATGTTGAAAGAAAGCCATGCTAATTCCCTGGGATGAAGTTCTACAACTCCACGGGAGACAGTACTTATTAGATTGTAATTCAAGATGCTGAGAGCCTGGTTAAGGTTAAAATTAAGGAGCTGTGCAACTGAATGCAGCACTTTTAAGCAGGTGAAGTAGTAGTAGAAGTACCAGAGAAAATATTGGGTTGTGTTGATGGAATTTCAGATGCAGAGTTGAAATGCATCCATTCAATCTCCACAAAGAAGAAACCAGAGAAAGGTTTTACACCAGGGTGTTCCTCCTGTTCACGGTGGTCCAGGACGTGATCTTGTATTACCCTGCACTGGATTTGAGCAAGCATGCCGCGAATTAAATAGGCCAAACCCAAAATATTTTTCAACATTCTGGCAGAGGATTTATTCCTTCCAGGACTGTTGGTATCTTGTCTGTGGTAGGACCACCGAGACTTTCCATTCGGGAGAGGCTTTTTGTCACACAGACCATGGTTTGTATTAATCTCCAGTAAGGCCCATGTTATGCGGTTTTGATTATGGGCATTCTGTTCTATTCTCTGTGACCTGGTAGCTTACGGCAACGGCAAAACAATCCGGATATAATGGCATGTTAAACATAGTCCTTAAGCTTTTGGTTTAAAAACATTTGGAAGGAAACAAAGAGGAAATGCCCATCTTTCTCCAGGCACTGAGGTAGACAGTCAGTCTGTTTGTACAGACTATTCTTAAACCCCCGTCTTACAAAATGTCAAACACAGAAACTATGCACAGCAAGCTATGCACCTTTATCTGCGCTGTAGAGTCACACACTAATATAGAAATCAGAATTTATTTCAACATGTGTTACAATATTCACAAGTAAAATTGGCACTTTACACAAAAATCTGTGTCAAATATATTCAGAGCTGTACATGTTCACTATATAAAAATGATTGAAAATAACCATTTGCCTTGAAAGAGATCCCCAAGTACATACTGTACAGAAGTAAACGAAAGCAGTCTTTTCTTGTAGAAAGGGCTTCTCAAAAAGCATCCCTCCTTGTGAGCCATCTGTCAGTCAGTCCAAGGTTCCTGGAAATCAAATAAATACGACAAAAAATGCTAAGAGAGTCCAACAAGCCTGTGGCCAAAACGTCACTTCATCAGATTTCACCAAAACTCTTCTCCCTGGCGATGAGAGTTAAACCATGCTTGGGTTCTGGAGTTTATTTAAGCCTTCTGGATTTCTTGTGTGGTTTTGATTATGGGCACCTATAGTCATAAAGGGCTCTTTTAAATATACCCTTGTGATGACAAAGGTGCGATTCCTAAAAAAGCATCAAAACATTTTGTTGGAGCATTCCTTCAAATAAATCATGACATGCATTTTGGCAAGAATTATTCTTTTTCATTACTCAAGAATTTGTAGTTTTGGCAAGCCAGTCACCAGTGGACATTATCATTATCAATGTGGTGGAGGAGTCCAATCTTGGTCTCAACCATGAATTAATTACTTTGAAACAGTTTTGTCTCAGGTTAAGGGGAGCTCACTTTGTTCTCAGGCCTCCTTGCCTTTAGTAAGTGGTAACTGATCTTTTGAGTATGTTATAAGGGCACAGTCTGATTGGATGACTTAAAGTGGCCCCTTATAGTTACACCACAACACAGTGTGGACAGTGTGAAATTCTTTCGCTGCATTTAACCCATTCACCAAGAGAAGCTGTGAGCTGTAACCCACGCAGCACCCGGGCTGCTGTGTGTGTGGATGGTAGCGTACTCAAGGGTACCTCAGTGATGCCACTAGCAGTCCTGGATTCAAAAGTGACTGTTCCACAATAAGAGTTATTATTTCTCTGAGCACCAGTTGCTAATTTTCACACTCAAACAAGTTATAACAAGTTATAAGCAGTGATTTTGCATTGAACCTTTTTTTGAATGAGGTGCAAGGTTTATTAACAAAGGCCAGTTTTAAAAGAACAGAAATGAAAAAGGCTGATTAATAATAATGGAAAGGATAGAAAATTAACTGTGATAATTTCTGGCACATAAATTCACTTATACACTGATAAATCATAACTTATACACGGATGAATCATAAAATTAAAAACACCTGTCAAATATTGTGTAGGTCCCCCTCATGCTTCCAAAACAACTCTGATCAGTTGAGGCATGCCCTCAGCTAAGAGAAATGTCCACATGATGCAAAAGAAACATGAATCATCAGACCAGGCCACCTTCTTTCATTACTTCAGTCCTAAGGTCCAGTCCTTATGCTCATGCATCCATTGCAGGTACTTTCAGAGGTGGACAGAGGCCAACATAGGCAGGCAGCGGCCTCATTCTGTGGCAACAGAGCCCCATACACAAGCTGTGATGTACTGTTTTGTTCTGACACCATCATAACCAGAAGTGGCTCTTCTGTGGGGTCAGACCAGATAGGCCTTGCTCTCCATACGCATCAGTGATCATGTCGGCCATTAAACCCTTTTCGCTCCTTGAGCCACTGGGTACTGAATACTGCATACTGGGAACAAGACCTGCTGCTATGGAGACGCTCTGATCCAGTCTACTTACCATAATTTGGCCATCTTTAAAGTTGCTCAGATCCTTACACCTTCCCATTTGTCCTGCCTCCATCTTTTTCAAAAATTGACTATTCATTTGATGGCTAATATATCCACCCCTTTACAGGTGTCAGTTTGACAAAATAATCTATGATATTTGTCTCAACTATCAGCAGCTGTAGAATTTAAATGTAAATATTGTGAGTCATTAATGTGTTTTTACCTCAAAACTATTTAAAACTCCCTACTGGGCTACCGCTTGGGGTGGCGGTAGCTCAGTGGGTAGGATACTTGCCTCCAGACCATGAGGTCACAGGCTCGAATCCTACCTTCAGCACCACCACTGGGTCCCTGAGCAAGACCCTTAACCCCAAGTTGCTCCA
>JBBPDB010000039.1:13064164-13080486 GCA_037974465.1 Brachypetersius altus
CAGTGTTAGTACAGTGTTAGTACAGTGTTAGTACAGTGTTAGTACAGTGTTAGTACAGTGTTAGTACAGTGTTAGTACAGTGTTAGTACAGTGTTAGTACAGTGTTAGTACAGTGTTAGTAAATTATTTAGTTGGATCTCTCCGGAATCAAGCAGAGATAATAATGGCATGATAAGGACAGATCAGTAGCAATTATCCTGCATTTATTCTTTCATAATCGAATGTTAATGCAATAAACTTTATGCGGGGACATGACATCTTTAGTCCCTGCAAAAATAACACACATCTGTCAGGAGGGCCAGAAAACCACTTCACGCAAGTATGCAAATAGGCATTGGTTGTCATGGCACCAGTAGTTTCTGTGTCTATGGAAGAACTGGTTCATTTGTATGAACATAAATAAGGCACACCACTGACTTTTCATTCCAACAGAACCTGAACACATCTCCCTGACAAGTTGTGGTGCTACTGGAATAACACAATGTTCTGTTTACAGATGCTATTGTGTGTGCTTATTTGCCTGCTTGAGCATTGATGGCCCAATGTTTGAAGATTTCTAAACCAGATTAAGAAAAGAAAGTAAAGCTTATTTATGAAGTACTTTTCGCAGAGAGACACCATGAAGCACCAAATCATAATCTTTAAATCTTTAAATGGGCCTTAAACTGTTTTACCGAATTGCACCAATCTCAGTGCTGGTGGCATTCTGGTAGCAACAGATTGAAATGAATGCACCTCACGTGTCTTCAGCCTGGTGCAAGGCATAGAAAGAAAGGCTAGTTGGTTGGATCGCAGGGCGCGACTGGTGGTGTAAGATTGCAGGAGGTCCACAATGCATTGAGAAGCCTGACTATGTAGGGCTTTATAAGTAAGAAAGAGGATTTCATATTGTATCCTAAATTCCTAAAAATCAAGACAAATTCTGGCCATCTGTTAGGTTTGAATCTGGTACTCAAATCTAAACGTGTGCTTTATGGGCCCTGTGTGGTGAAATGTGGAATGGAAAACTGCAGCAAGAGATAGCAGCTGTGCAGAAGGTTACATATTCTACTCACTTGATTAAAAGTTCTCACATTTATCCTTTGGCTTTTAAAACTAGGCATCAATTTGTATTAGGGTCTCAGAAGACATTGTTGAGAGGCTTTCTTTAACAGTGGCAGCAGACACAGCAGTAAGATAAATGTATGAGTTTGATATGAGACCCAATGAGTATTTGACAGAAAATACTGTGGCCACAACATGCACATGCGATCCCGTTATTATTTCATGAACTATTTTTTCAGACACGCCAAAATAACGTCAATGTATAGTTCAGTCCTAAAAAGTCGCATGGTAACCTGTAGTGTTAGTAAATCAATCAGTAACGCAGGCGCACTGTAAGGTGCATCAAGACATTTTACACTGTGCCTGTGCTTATATACATATCTAACCCTCATGATAAAGTATGATAAAGAAACATAAGAGCACAAGCTATTTGTATTGCAGTGTAACAGTGCAGTTGTAATGCATCATTCACATTCTTTTGTTGAGCATGATTCTGGCCTAAATATTATCCCAAAGAGCTCAAAAATGTACTTACCTTCAAGAAATGCAAACTCATCAATTGCCTCAATTGCATTGTCTGTGAAAAGATGCACAATTGTTTAAAAAAATGCCCTTACAAAAAAATCAGCCCTTACAAAAATTCAACTCACCTAGATCTTTCCTTTGTAATGTTTTCCTTTTTCCTTGTTGTGCATAAACAAGGGCATCCTTGGCTATCATTTCCACAAAGAGCTCCTTTAAGGACAAAGGCAAACTATTACCCTCTTGAATTAGGAAAAGTTAAAGGAATATCATGACAAATATCATAAGCTAGAACTGTGCCCCAGCATAAAGACACTAAATTAAACAAAAGCACGTACACACCTGCAAAACTAAATGTGAGGCATGTGCATTGCATTTCTAATTGTAACATTAACACTTTACAATTGAGCCTCACGTACAGTATATGGACAAAAGTACTGAGACGCCCAAGCATCACTACAACAGGAACATTAATGACATTGCATTCAAATTTAATATGGAGTTGGCCCCTTCTTTGGAGCTAAAACCACTCTTCTTGGAAGGGTTTCCAAGATTTTGGAGTGTTTATGTGAGAATTTGTGTCCATTCATTCTGTAGAACATTTATGAGATTAGGCACTGATGTTGGACGAGAAGGCCCGACTCGCAGTCTCCGTTCCAGGTCAGTTTAAAGGTCAGGGCCAGTCAAGTTCTTTCACACCGAACTCATCCAACCATGAATTTATTGACCTTGCTTTGCAGTCATGCTGGAATAGAAAAGGGCCTTCCCAAAACTGTGTCCACACAGTTGGAAGCATGCTGTTGTCCAGAATGTCTTGGTATGCTTAAGCATTAAGATTGCACTTTATTGGAAATAAAGAGTCTAGCCAGCCCACAACCTGAAAAAACAGGTGTCCAAATACTTTTGTCCATTTAGTGTACGTCTCTTCTCCAAGGAAGCATTAGCCACATTTGCTAATGTTAGCTTGGGAAAACAGCACTACATGAAGATGTTTCGCTCACCGTGGCCTTGGCTATGATGAACACAGACTCCTGGCTCGCCAGGCTTACATCAGGGTCAGCCTTCATCAGAGCTTTGATGCGGGACAGGGGGAGTTTGGCCAGCCGCGTGTGTGCCCCCGTAGGGCTGCTGTTCTGAGTTCCGGTCTCCTCTCCTTCTCCTCGGGGTTCCTCTTCAGCTCCGCCGCGGTCCGGTTCTCCCTCTGCAGGGGGACCACTCACCGCTACAGTTGCTGCCATCGTCCAGCGGGTTTTCAATATGCACTGGAGGGAATTACTAGTCCAACCATGCGGTTAAAACCGTGAAAATAGACTCGAATTGGGGCGACCACGCGCTACTTTCTCCCGCCAAATCAGACTGTAAACACTAGTTAGGGGCGGGGCTGAGGAGCCCACGTCATGACGTGCGTGTGTTTTATGAGTACAATTAAAAAACCCGTTTTCTTAAAAATGAACAATTACAATTATATATATAAAAATAAACATTTATAAATATATTGTATAATTTTAATTTGCAAATGTAAGAAACGCCACCCCTTTTCTTAAATAATAACAATATTTAAATTATAAATGTAAGTCCAGTATTTATAAATATTATGTATAAATATAAGTAGCTGGTGGCCTAGTGGTTAGGGAGTCCGAAGGATCGAATCACAGAACCGCCATTGGCACAACTCAGGTACTCTTAGTTGTGGTACAGAAATAGCAGTTGTAACTGCTAGATCCTTAAGTGCTCAGTTTTTAGTACAATATTCCTTTACATGATCCATTCCCTGTGTTGGATCATTACTAGTGAATGAAGAAATGCCTGAGGGACCTGGGTTTAGGCTTAGAAGTGAAGTTTTTTGTGTCTGTACTGCATTATCCTGACCTCAGACTAAAATCCTACAGACAGATGGTTTTCACATTAAAATGAACTGCTTTTTTTTATATTTATACTGTCACAATACTATTTTTCTGAATGTGGTAATAGCACTGCCACATTAAAAACATGATGGAAAGTAAGTCACATCATTTAAACCCTCAAAAGAATTAAGCTGAATAGCCGATAAATTGGCACTATTTGTCCATTGTTACTTTCTCCATCTTTCACAGGGCCTACATTCTTATTCTTATTAGAATTCTTATTATACTACATTTTAAAAGTCTACAGTTTGGTAACCACACTGTGCTAATTTGGTATAAAAATGTTATTTGATTGGATGAGGAATATGGTGAAATAAACAAGTTACTGAAGGCCTCCAGTGAAAAAAATGTTAAATGTTAAATGTTGGACACGCTCTGGTTCAGTTTGAAATGTCTTATACAACACAGTGTTGTTTTCTGCATATCACCTATTAAATAGTAACTGTTTATTTAACACAAAACAAGAGATTTGCTCTAAATGTAACGCAGATGCCTATGAGGTTGACCAGTCAGGCGTTCTGTTCAAAAGGCAAATCTTTGTCAATCTGAGCCAAACCAAATAGAACTGAAAATGATTTCTTTGTCAGTGTACTTGTTTACAGAGTTTGACATTAAGCTGTACACTAATATGTGAATATGAATATAAATGGAATTATTGATTGGGGGGAAATATGAAAAGAAGATCATTGTGACAATCAATATTGCTTTACAGTTTGAGTTGAACTCGGTGCCCCTCAGGTTCACAGCTCAGGTGCTGCAGCACATGGATAAAGTGTGTCTGCAGTGTTTCCACAGGCATGTGTCGGTTCAGATATGTTCTAATACGTTCTCCTAATTGGATTGAACACCAGTGATCTTCAGAGGCTTTAGAGACAAAGTGCTGTCATTCTCAGTGTAGTCGACTCTCTTGCACAGGTACAAGCATGAAGGATCCTCAGCTATCAGGTAACTGTCCATCTGTTACACTTTCTACACACCTGAGCAGAATATAAATGTAATGTTGAGGGTGTACTTCTCAGTGGTTGTTTATTTCTCAGTGGTTGTTGTCTGGTTGTGTCATTTTGTCTTTATGTAGAAATCAGTTGTAGCTTGTCTGAGCATCAGTGTCTGCCACATTTGATCATAAAATGCTATACTTGTACTGGTGTATTTTATAACTTCTACAGGCCAGGTCTGTTGACATTGCGATATTTTTAAGCATGTATTTTAATTACTCAGGTTAGAAATAGAAGTAACTGTCAGTGCCTCCTGTCAGAAACAAAATGTGTAATGTGTTCACATGCTGTGTCTACCAATCTTAATGAATGCACCTTTTGTAACTATAAAAATTGGCCTGCAACACAACACCTACAACAGAATGTGCATGTTCTGTATATTTAACCTACTCTACTGACTGAAATGAAAACGAGCTAAAGGTTAAAGTTGATTTTGTTAAACAATACTGAAAAATGTGCTGAAACTAGTGCTGTGGATTTTCTGTGATCTATAATTAGAAATACAGCCAGGCTGCAGTCTGTGATTCTAAAACTGGACTGTAATCCCAAACTGCTACGACATCGTTTCCCATTCGGACAAGCAGCCTTGCCCACGCATGCAAAAGATAAACTGGGATTAGACTGAAAGCAAGGGAACATCATGAACTATAAAGGCAAAGTCAAATCCATTAAAGTGCAGCTTTAAGTACTAGTGCTGGCATTAGCATATAATATTCAGTAATCTCATCTAGGTTAATTATGAAAACGATTCAGCATTATTGAAATTAATATATCCAATATTAATGTATCTGCTAATGCAAACTGTAATGTAATAAATGTATTCATGCAATAAATAATGTAAGTAATCATTAATCTGTCTAACAATGTAAGCACTTGTACTTAAATTGTTGCTCTATACATTAAACATTTTTCATTAGTTGTAGTACAGAAATAGTAGTTGTAACTGTTTGCGGTCATATTACAAACACTGAGATCCTTAAGTGTTCGGTTTTTAATACGAGATCCATTTACATGCTCCATTTCCTGTGTTGGCTCATTACTAGTGAGGAGGAAATGTCTGAGGGACCTTGGGTTTAAGGTTAGACGTCTGTACTGGGCTATCCTGACCTCAGCGTAAAATCCTACAGACAGATGGCTACTCCTTTGGCGCTGTCATGATTATCCATTTTGACCCAGGCTGTCGCTAATGGAAGGTCAATCAGTCAGAGGAGGTGTAGCTTAGCTGAGATGGACCAAGAATAGGAAATGCCCACATATTTAGGTGTACCTTTACAGTTTCGTTTATGTCAAATTCCTAACTGATTACATAAAAATATATGTACTTAAAACATATATCATGTCATATCATTTCATATTTTTTGGGGGAATAGAACAGATTAGAATAGAATTAAATAGAAGGACCTTATACATCTTAACACAGAATAGAATAGTACATAATAGAGTCTGATAGAATAGAATAGAAAGCGAGCTATT
This sequence comes from Brachypetersius altus, assembly GCA_037974465.1. NCBI lineage: Eukaryota > Metazoa > Chordata > Actinopteri > Characiformes > Alestidae > Brachypetersius > Brachypetersius altus. The sequence goes on from JBBPDB010000039.1 coordinate 13,070,103, forward strand.
TATTTTCTCTTTAACATTGTGGGTATATCCCAATGTCAGAAAACGGACAAACTGTATTTAAAGAAGCCTCTTTTTCTCTCAGTGTTAAAGAAAGACCACTAATTGAATTAGGCCCCCGAAAGGGTGGACACTGCTTGCGGCAGTCTACTGTTCTTCTGACCTCAAACAACTGGCACTGATGCAGGACCTTAAGTGTGTGGAAAGGCTAATCCCATCATAGTTGTTCCATTTGAAACTCCAGTAACAAGTCCAGTAAACCCTGTTCAATTACATTTAAATGAATGACTAGAGGGTAGATTTACCAAGACATATATTTAAAGTGTTGCCCCCTGCATGCATATGACTGGAATGTACAGGATTACTTGACTTAGTGACAGGCAGTGTTAAGCTTGGTTGTCCTTATGCTTCAACACAGCTAATACTGTCTGAGCACATTCATTCACATTTATCTTCTCTGATGTTCTCAATCACTGACATTGTATAACCAGTCTGACCCATAAATAATAGTGTTGGTTTTGCCCTTGCTGTAATTTCTCCATATGCTATAATGTAATACACTTGTTTTTTGACCTAATCTGTATTATTTGACTGCATCTGTAGTATAGGATTACTATTGACAAAAGTGTCTTTGGAAACCCAGTGGCTCAAAATACACTTCTCATTCAAATACAAAGACTTTAATTTGGCTTGATTCCCCGCTTTGCACAGCTTCCACTCTTTGTAGAAGGCTTTCCACAAGACTTTGCAGGGTTCTGTGAGGGGAGGGCCATTCAAGTTCTTCCACACTGAACTCATCCAATCATGTCTTAATGGACCTTGCTTTGGCACTGAGGCACAGTCATGCTGAAATAGAAAATGTGTCCCAAAGCATTGTGTTGTCCACAATGTCTTGGTATACTGAAGCATTAGGATTACCCTTCCCTGGAAGGAAGGGTCTTGCCCAAACCCTGAAAAACAGCTGTGTCCTAATACATTTGTCCATATAGTGTAGAAACCAATTTGCAGGTGCTTTAGCAACTGTGCTTCAAAACAATGGGTTTTCCACATAAACAGAAATGCCCTGAAATTACTGAGCCTCTGTTACAGATCTGGCAGAGATTAGAGTGAAACATGCAGACTCTCATTGACTATTACTGACATTATTCTCCTCCTTGTTTAGGTACCAAATTTCACAAGGTCTGGTCAAAACGGCACGCGGATAAAAAAACAAGCAATGAAACAGTCGCCAAATCCACCAGACCTGTACTGCCGGCACCCAGAACACCAGCTTTAACAGCAGAGCAAAGAATGAAGCAGACGCCATTTGAGAGGGTCGTCTATGACATGTCCCACAATGAACGAGTTGTCAGTGACATCATTTTGGGCAAAAGGGTGGCCTTCTATGAGCTCCGGGGAGAAATAGGCACTGGCAATTTCTCACAAGTCAAACTTGGTGTTCATGCCTTAACAAAAGGTGAGAATTGTGGAATTGTGGAATTTTATACTATAAAACGTGTAACACCTGAGATTGTGGAGAAATCTGTTCACAGTAATTCTGTGTATAAGGGACTTGATTTATTCTCTCATTCTTAAAGTACTAAATCCAGTTGGTAATTGGATTTAGCTCAGTGGGAACTTAGTGACTCCTTTCATACCATTTAATGCTTTTATATAAGCAGTGAAAGTTAATATACTGTGCCCCATTCAAAAATGTAAACACTCCTTTGCCTCACATTTATATGAAGAACACTGAAAGTTTTGTTTTCAGCCTGGATCTTTCTTGCAAGAAAGTTATAGACAGTTATAAGTAGAGGTAAGAAGTTATAGCTCATGTGACTAAACGATTTTTCTATTCAATAGACCAGTGTTTCCCCAAAACTGGTTGTAAAGAACCACTCCAAGGCACATTTTTTGTATTTTCCCTGAGATTAAGTTTATTAACAAGATGAGTTACTGCTGAGTCTGTTGGAGACATTTTCTGCTAAAACGTTCAATTCTGGATTTTATCAGACCTTCTATATGGTTTCAGCCATACAGGCCCCAAAAGTATACAGGCCCCTTCTATATGGTTTCAGCCATACAGGCCCCAACAGTATTCAGTAACATTTAACAACAACTGCACATGCCTATGACCAGAGGTGATCTGCTCACATAAGCACTTTGTAATCCAATCAGATTTGCAGGACCCCCTTTGTGAATGCAAACATGTTTTCTACATCTCTTTAATCTGTTTGGAGGCACTGTAAATGTAGATGCCTGGAGGAAAGCTGAAGGAATGCAGGGGTCCTTGACTACAAACCCCTATTAGGCACATAGTTTTGCTGAACTTTATATTAAAACTTGGAGAAGATTCCAGTTAAATTGGTCTCGCCCCCCTCCCCTAACCCCCTCTACCATACCTTTGTATAATACACTCACTTGTTCTCTCTGCTAATGCTGCCCCCCTCCTTTCTCCCCAGAGCGTGTTGCAGTCAAGATTCTTAATAAAATGCGCCTGGACAAGAAGACACAGACTTTATTCACTTCCGAAATCTCTTGCATGGAAAGACTGTCGCATCCCAATATTGTGCGTATTTATGAGGTGGTAGAAACAAGTAAGCACTTGTACTTGGCCATGGAATACGGCAGTGGGGGAGACCTCTTCTCACGCATCAGCACCAGAGGGCGACTGCCAGACTTGGAGAGCAAGCTCATCTTCGCCCAAATCATCTCTGCACTCAAATACATGGTGAGAGAGGTGCAGTTACAGTTGGCAGGGCAGCTAATGAGCAATGCAAAACCAATTAGTGTCATGCCAAACAGTGTGCCAGACTCATCACCTACTTCAAACCGTCTCAGACCACATGTAGAAGAAAAATAACAATAATAGCAGTCTTGTTTTTTTCTAACAATGACTGGCATACTGTCATCTGTGAAAGCAGACAATTACACAAAAAAATTCAGGCTTAAAAGAGCATTATGGTCAAAGTGAAATTAAAAATTAAACCATTGCTACCACTTCTTGTACTCATGCTTACCTCCTCCTATAATAATGGAACAAATCGCTTAAAAGTTTCATGGTGCCTTCGGTGGATACATTAGAGCAGGCTTTTTGGATTTTACTGCTAGCTGGCAATGGCAGCAGAAGAAAGCCAGGTAGACAGAACCCAAAGAACTTTATTGCTAGGAAGCCAAATATCAAATATGTGTATTTGTTAATATTTAGATAAATGATCAGTGCATTTCTTGATCACTGTGTGTGAGATTTCCAATATTTGTTTGCAATATTTGCTCAGTGGCTTCTGGGTATTGTAGTCAAACTGATGGATGAAAATGCAAAAAAAATAAATAATGACAGAAATTCATTATTTGATAAGTTGAAAGTCACAGTACTGCACCACTGAATACATACACATTTTCAAACACTTTTAAATATTAGTTTTACATTTAAGAGAATGTCCTGGTGGCTACTACCACTGTTTTAGCAATTGTGCAATGCATTTGATCCATTTTAATAGATAACGGAGATGTCACACAGTTTGAAGCAAGTGTGTGATAATTAAAACACGCAATTTGCATTATGCTTATTGATGGGGTATAAGCTTGCATTAATCCTTGGCTGTGTAGGCAAGTAACTCCATTGCAAAACATTTGGTAGACCAGAAATTCTTAACTGAGAATGTAGGTGAATATCAGGAGCGTAGGGTCAAACCCACTCAGGACACCAAAACTGGCAATTAGACATTTGGGGCACTACATTATCAGCTGTCCACTGCTTCACCTGGATGAATGTGTTAAATGCACCGAACAATTTCATACTGTTCATGCTGTGCTGTGGGGTGACAAAAATGGCCAATTTGCACATGTTTTTAATGTAGGAATGTTCTAAAGATTGGATGATTCCTAGGCATGTAACTTTCTCTTGTTACCATTCCAGCATGACAGCAGCATTGTCCACCGTGATCTGAAGGCTGAAAACATCTTCTACACTACCAGCAACTGCATCAAAGTGGGTGACTTTGGCTTCAGCACCGTCAGTGGACCAGGAGATATCCTGACCACGTTCTGTGGCTCTCCTCCTTATGCGGCACCAGAGTTGTTCAAGGAGAAGAGTTACATTGGCTACTATGTGGACATCTGGGCCCTGGGCGTTCTGCTGTACTTTATGGTGACCGCAACCATGCCGTTCCACGCTGACAACCTGGGACGGCTGAAGCGCTGCATCCTGCAGGGGTCTTACAGCATCCCCCAGCACGTGCCTGAGCGATGCCAGCAGGCCATCAAAGGCATGCTGAGGCCTGTGCCTCCTGACCGCAGCAGTATTTCCCAGCTGATGACCTGCTCCTGGTTGATGGGCATCGAGTACCCCAAGCCTTACCCAGCCCTCAGCCTGACACCTAACCACTTGGCGGAACCATCCCACAACCTGTGCACTGAAGAACAGGAAGTGACTGTAGCGCTCAAGGACTTGGGAATTAGTGGCTCACACCTGCAAAATAACACTTGCAGGGACTTGCGCAGTCCCATCACAGGAACATACCGCATTCTGCTCCACAGTATTCAGAAGCGGAGATCAGTGGAGGCGGTAGGATATTCTGCTCTATATCCTGAGGACTTCCAGGACAGCAAGCACTGGGACAGCAAACATGACCCATCTGCTGTTTGCACTGTGCTATAAAGACTGGAATTTGGATGGTCCTCTTATACTCATGAATTTCTGAGGTTAACACAAGGAGGTTGATGACAAGGACTTAAATAGCTGTGGCAAATAACACGGGCAGATTCAATACCCATGTTGTGACAAACCACAGGCCAGTAAAATGGCACACCATTCTGGTAAACATGATCTGGTACACTTCACACTTTTGATGATCTCTGTTAATTATCTGACATGTAATGAATAAGAAGGGCCTTCCAGTAAGTAGCCAACAATGCATTGCTTTTTAGTCATTTTCGAGTGTTTTGAAACCTGGTTCTGAAATATAGACAGTGTTTGACTTTCTGCGATGGTGGTGCAGCTACATGTATTTGTTCATATGTACACAAAGACACTTGTACTGAGCCTGCTAAGAGGAGCAAACACTTGGACATCTGCATTACTGATGCTGCATGAAAACACATGTTGCAGAGGAGAATAGAAGGGATTTACTTACATCCATCTCAAAGGCACAGTACAAAAATACAGTCTGTTTAGTTCTAATAGATAATGAGGTAAAGCAGTGGATAATGGATAAAGCAGTTTCTGGCAAGTAGGTAGTCCAACTAGTCTCTGAAAGCTGCCTATACGCTGGAGTATATATATTTAGCACATTAGCGTTGCTCCTGCTTACGTATCTATTTGTTAATTGAGCTTCTTAGGTACTTATTTGGATCAGGTATTGGAGCAGGAAAATCACCACATTTTAAAGGACAGCTAAAATACTGGGAGCCACTTCAGTAGGTGATTCACTTGTATTATGTGTAGTAAGCACTCAGAAAATATGTATGCCAAGTTCATAAAGTTTGCAACAAAAAATCAAATATTTTCCTGGCCTTCAGTCCTAAAACAGTAGGACAATTGTAACTATTTAGAACAAAATTACTTTGAATTTCATGCACAGAAAGACAACTTCTGTTATCTAACAGGGCAGTCTTGGAAATGGTTATGGCCAATATTCTGTAATAAAGTGAGCAACTGATGACATGACAGGGAAGATCTAAAGACCAAAGCATCAAACATGACCTGCTCTTTAATGACTAACAGCGGAGCTTCCCCCCCCCCCCCCTTTGTATATTGTTGAAACATTTTTTAATCATACCCCTGTATTTGGGCGAGCTATCCCTTAATGAAATTTCCAAGAAGTTAAAGTGAAGGTAGCTTAATTGTGGTCCAGTCTTAAATTAAGATAGACGTCATGCTGCTTAGCATGTCCGGGACTATAGGCTTACAGTGACTGACGCAAAGGATTAATGGCTGTGTTTGTCCTTCAGTACAAATTAGGGATCTGTCATTTTGTGACAATCAACTACAAAATGTTTTTGCCAAGTTTGCCAAGTCTTGCCCTTGAGATAAATTTGGGTTGGTGGTTTTATAGATAGCAGCTGACACAGAGCATTCTCACTGCTTTTAGACTTTTTGACACCTCGTGTGCACTTGCTGATACCTGATACATGGCATGCTGTCATGGACATGCTCTTTAGGTTTGGTGACATCATCAAGTTCAATTTTATTTTAATACCAGGTTTGGTGACATCATCAAGTTCAATTTTATTTTATTTTACTTTTTTGAGAAAGCCGTTTTAACTTTTGAAAACTCCTAGTGTTTGGCCATGCAGTGTGATGTTCTGTAGAAATGCATTTATTTTAATTTGATCTATAGCTATTTATTTTGTTGACAACATATGATTTTATTTTAGAAGATGATTTTTATGACCAATCGGCTGGGAAGCTTGACAGTTTTTATTTTTGTATTATCTAAATACTATGCTGTGTTGTTACAACTTAATCTCATGAAATAAAACTGAGCCAAACTTTCATTAATTCTCTGTTTCTTTTTTTAGACCATTTTATATTCAGGTATTTAGGATGTGTCTTGCACAAAATTATCAACATTTAATTTCCGTTTATTGAAGGAAATTAAATGGGGGCCTATTTATATCTAATGATTCCTGGGAACTGAATTAAAAAAAAAGTAGAATCAGGTATTTTAGGTTGTGCAGTACTACACTAGTTTTATCATTTGATTTTGGTTCAAAACAATAAAGTTACATTACCCAATGGAAAATGATCAAACCACGTTATTTTTTGCTTCATTGTATCTAGATTGATATAATGACCACTGTCTTTGATTAGGACTTTACAAGGCCTACTATGGCAATTTAACCACCAACAGAATTGGACGTGACAATCCAAACAACCAGTCTTGGAAATGTCACTTTAGGTGTTCTCTAAGTCCTAAATACTTCACTGCAATATCACTGCAAATACTGACATTTTGTTGGCATATATTAATGCCAAAATGTATGTTTTTTCAGGCGCCAATGATAATGCCACATTCATGCGCCACAACCTACACAGTTTATGCTGCAGTCTTGAGTGTGCATGTTAGATTTGATCATTTCTGTTGTGAGACGGAGACTGAATTGTTTATTAAAACAATGCAGCCTTGTGATAAGTCAGTTATTTTGCTCACATCGTTTTTCTTATATCGAATCCATTTGAAAGTGGCCAAAAATGTATTTTTGGTTAATGTGTATGCCCATGAATTGGTTTATTGAAATTGTTGCCATTTTTAAAAGTAAAGAAAATACTTTCCAAAGGAATCCAAAAGTAAGCAAATTTGTCTATATATGTATGACCCATAAATGTATGTGTGTTTATATAAAATGTAAAATATTTTTAAAAATATTAGGTTTGCAGAGATTTTAAACATGTGGCGCAAAACAACTATATATTCCATAATTCTAACTATACCAAATAAATAAACATATTAAAACTACTTTTCCATTTAGCATGACAATAGCGCCATCTATTGGAGAGTTTTAAAGTTGACATGCCCTTAATCAGCTGAAGGATAATTTGTGTTGAGGAATGATGGAGAGACAGAAAACTGCTGAATTACACCAATAAAATTGCAACAACAATATAACAAAATCATTATGTGTATAAGATGGTTTTCAAAAAAGTTTCAAAAAAAGCTTTAAATTAAATCCATTCGGTGTGTTCCCCTCATTTATTATAATAAATCAACAATATTGGCTATGATGTCTTTAAAAACGAAAGCAATCTTCAGATTTGGCCCATGTTCATGAGAAAACATTGACCTTGTATGGGGTGAATGTGCAGAAACAGCTCGTGCCAAAACTAAAAAAAATACAAATGACACCTTGGCAGCCTGCCTTTGAAAACAGCGTTGAGGATGTTCTCGCAAAAAGTCTGATATGGAGAGAGAATAAACACAACTTGACCCTCTTAGTAGGACTCACTTTATTTACTTGCATGTGCTAGGAATTAGTCTTGGTGGAACTGTTATATAAACTTTTAGCAAGTGAAATAATCTTGAATGTATTCAATATACACTATGAGCTGACTTCCCGTACATGGATTAATCCCTACTACTTTCTTTTTTGGCTTTGCTCAAGTTTTAGGCTTAGTCTAAGTCTGGGAAAAGTGTTCAGACAACACAACCCTTCAGGGAATTCACTATATATGATTCATTCAGTGCTGACACAGGTTTTCAGTTTTACACACACAGCATGTATAATCTCCATAAAAAGGCAACGTCAAAAGATTGGGATGCTGCACATGAACACAAGGCTACCATTCCCAGTGCCAAGCAGTGGACTGTGGAGCTTTGGAATTATGTTCTCTGGAGTGATGGAACTTTATCAGTTGGAGTCAGAGTTGGTTTGTGATCCAAAACTAGTCATCCAACATTAGTATCTGACCTCACAAACACTTATGACTGCATGCAATCAAATCCTTGCAGCAATACTCCTTCCTAGAAGAGCAGAGTCTGGGGAATCTCAAAGGGATGGGGTGTGGACACTGTGGACATTAATGTGTACACTGTGTACATAAACTGGCAATACAGAAAACAATGCAAATAAACACAAAGATCCCATCACAAAGGAAATCATAAAATCTGCTTATCACCAGTAAGATAAACAAATCAGGAACAGGGTGACGTGTTGAAACCTGTGCCAATCTGGATGTGCGTAAGACAAGCGTAATACACAGGTATCTGGCACTAAACACCTGTAAGAAATACAGGCATGAAAAAAGACTCCTGTTCAAAGCTGGTAGATAAGCATCACTTACCTGAATAAAAAGTCCAGCCCCTTGCAGTGATGTGTGAACACAGCACACAGTGTGAACAATATGGAATTATTTCTCTGTATTTAACCCATTCACCAAGTGAAGCAGTAAGCACTGGCAGTACAGTGAGGATGGTACTTTGCTCAGGGGTACTTCTGTGTTGTCAACCTTCTGAATGCAGGGCCAACTCCCTAACCGCTAGACCACCAGCCGCCCCAAACCAAGTGACCATGCATTGGCTGGGAATCAAACTCAGGTCAACTGATTGAAAAGCAACTATGCTCACAACTATACCAGTATAATCTTAAAAAACGCCTGATGACCCTGGCAGAATGTGTCTAATACCATTCGTCCAACTCATGTTCACATCCCTCTGGAGTTCTGATACATCATTTCATGCATAATTTTCAGCTGAAAAAGTTCCTTTGCTCTCATTTGAGAAGTTGTCAGTTGTTTTTATGAAACTTCACATAAACACAATTTTCTGGACACTTACTTGCCGTTTTATCTCTATGTAAAGTATCTCCTGTCTAGTCTCATCTGACCATTAAGTTCAGTTCCAGTTCTAATAGTGATGCACAAATTGCAGATGCTGACCTGACTAGAATAATTTCTAGTAATATTCATAAATGTCAAACATCACACTATTTGTACGATAGTCCTATTCATATTAGAAGTCCAGTCTTTTAATCGTCTATTATTACTCATCCAATAATATTCATATTAATATTGTAATATTACTTTTTACTGTTGCTACTTCTGCCTGACTACATCCACAACTAGTACACTTGTATCATAATAATATTAATATACTATTCATATAATCATGATTGATCAGTATAAATTCCATACTACAACAAAAGAAACATTATAATAATAAATAATTAAAACAATTATTTCATGTATATAATCCAGTACAAATAGCTTTACAAAGTAGCAAAATGAATCATGAGCTCAAATTATTATATGGTACAATATGCTACAATGGGTATTGCTTTCTATTTTATTTATATGACTTAAAAATAGCTATTTCATTCAGCTGTGAATCAGTGTACCTTACGTATTCAGTCAGGTTGTCTAAGCCAGGGGTCACCAACCTTTTTGAAACTGAGAACTTCTGCACAGGTACTGAGCCAAATAAAAGGGCTCCCAGTTTGATACACTAGAACAGAGTTTACCTAAACATATCTAAACGTCATGTATAATAAACATGTTTTAAATGTTTTTTTAGATACAGACATTTTCAAATCTATAAATGCAAATGTGATTAAAGAAGAATAGCAACGTGAGCTGTGCTTTGAAATTTGTGAACTCACTTAAGAATAACAGGTTGCCAGGTATTGGAAAACTGCCAGGACAGGTGTAATAACTGCTGCATTGCACCATCGGTGTCACGTTCCGGACCCGCGTAGCCAGGGTCCAGGTCCTTATTTCTGGGTTTCCTTTATTGTTTTGTGTTCTGTAAATGCCAGCATCGTCACTGAGGTTTATGCCTTGTGTTCTGTTTATCTATGCCCAGATGTTATGCTTATTTTCCTGGTCCGTTTTGCTCTTATGTTCTGTTATCATGTCTAGGAGTTCTGTCTAGTTCTTGTGTTCCCCCATGTCTGGTTCTCGTGTGCATCCTCC
>JBBPDB010000039.1:13080586-13098307 GCA_037974465.1 Brachypetersius altus
CTACGACCCAGGTTTATGATTTACTTGCGCTTTTTGGTCCCTCTGTGATTCCGTATTACTTCAATCACGTCTTCTCCATCGTACCGTGTATTCTCCGAAAGACATCATGTACCGAACCGTGACCCATGTACCGTGACAGCCCTAGTTCAGTAGCATGTCATCACTTCCAGACCTCTTGATTGATTATCATTATTATTTACATAATTTCAAATATACGCTACCATTTATATGGTGTCAAAACATCAGGAAGAATGCACCAAAAGCAGTGGGCCAAAGTGGTAAATGCGTGTTACATTAATTTGTGTTGACTGCTAGAAAGTAGTTTTCTTCTCCTGTAATGTTATGTTTAAGGAGAGATGATGTTTTGTTCCAACACTGATAATATAGAGCAGCTGGGATAGCTGTCCAAAATAGATCATGCACAATACTGAACTTTAATGTTCACTCTCTCACTTTGTCCTCAGAGGTCAGCAGATGGATCTGGTGCAGAAGATGAAGGTAAGGTTTGCCATCAGTGATGTCAACATTTCTGTAAACACAGCATATTCAGGGATCTTGCTAAATGTTCTGACATGGCTATTGTTTTCAGTTATTTTGCTGTTTTTCTGCTCGACCCCAACCACATTATATTACATTATATTAAGTGGAGACATATCTCAGTTGTCGTCTGTAGAGATATAGAGATTGGATTTTCTGCTGATTTGCAATGGTGGTCTATATCTACCACCTTAATTTCTATAATGCTCCTTCAGCAGTAGTTTGTAAAGATGCGGTGGTTGTCTTTGTGTAACTTAGTAATGTGTGATTGCTTTCACACTTCCAGACCATGAGATGGGTGAGATTCAATCAGAGGGTGAATTGGCAATGTATGACATTAAAGGATAGTTTAACATGAATTTACAATTACCCACAGTTGAGCAGCCACAACTTGTTAGAAGTTGATCTGTGTTTTTTGCCACTGTGTGCAACCAGAGCTAGGCCTAGTACTAAGTTGGTTGACAAATATTAAATGAAGTGGAATTTTGTGTAATTTATTCATTCTTCTTCTTTTGCTTATAAGACATTAAAAAGAACACAAGAGAGAAAACATGGTGACAAAAGAAGAACTAACTTAAAATGTGCAAATATAATTAAAGTTTTATTTGTAATTAAAAAACAGTTAACTCATGTTTTCCAGATTCTGATCGTGATGATAGCAGCTACTGTCCTCCCACTAAGAGAGAGCCGTTATCATTGACACACTTCCCACCTTCCAACTCTGGTATTATGTGCATTTTTTGCCTTTTTGTTCATTTTAGAACCTTATTAAAGCATTTGATTGCTTTTATCTGATTTTTTTTACTCTTACAGGGTCTAAGAATAATGTTTTCATGCCATCCAGTTTATGCCAGTCCCCAACTGGGAATTCTGATTCGGAACCTGGTAAGACCAAAACTAAATGTCTACACTATAGTTCACACATGAAATTTTATTATATTGTACACCTTAAGTGCTGTACACTAGCACTATACCTTAACTATGCATTAATTTCTCTACAATTAGTCTAGTTTGTAAGTTGTTTGATTGGAATATGTGTGTTCTTCTGGACAGAAGAGAAGGTTGTAGGTTTCCGTTTGAAGCCGCCAACATTAATTCATGGGCAGGCGCCAAGTGCTGGTAAGTGGCCATAGTAGTGCTACAGTGGTGCTCAAAATTTAACATACAGAAAATCTGTCAGATTATTGAGTTTTCTTGTTTAACCAAATCAGCATTATTAGAGTTTAACAAATGTTGTGTTTAACCACTAGTATTGCATTATTGAAGTTGTATTGCATTGGTAATTAACAGTTTTATATAAAACTATTGTGAATCAAATCAATAAAGTTACAACACTGTCATGGTGCTGTGTATTAAATTTTTTTAAAATAATTTAATATCAAAAAGTTTAATACTACAAATACAGTTTTTTGATAATTTGACGTGTTTTGCATATTGAATAACCACACATGCCTAATCTCATGGCTCCTTAGCACTAATAATTAATATCTAAAACATTTATAATGGGTTCAGGTGTTATGAGCAGTGTGTCTCTTCCAATTTGGAATTAAAATGAATAGCACACTTAGTGTAATCAGGGTATTTGCCTGTATGTTCGATTCAGGAATACCAAGTCAGAAACCCAAGGAGCAGCAGCGCAGTGTACTTCGTCCAGCTGTGCTTCAGGCTCCTTCCTGCACATCTTTCAATTCAATCAGTGAGTCTACATAACATAGTACATCCTTCAGATTAGTCATTAATAAGAGCGTATTAATATTATTATGAGTAGAAATAGATTCAAAATTGAAATGGATACTTGCAATTTCTATGCAAGTAGGAGTTAAATAAGTACTGTTAACCGCATGAGAGCTGAGTGTAGAACATTCCTTTAATGTTCTGTCTTTGTCAAATTCAAGATTCTGACAGCAGTACAAATGGAGTGAACAAGTCATCAGAAGCACAGCAAGGGGCAGAAAACTCAACTGAAGGAAATGGATGTCTGAGTGAGAAGTTATCGGTGGGCACACAACAGACAAAACAGAAGTCTGCAGTAGTATTATAATGAAAAATGGTTCTTGTGTAATATTGTGCATACATTTTTAAAGGTGACAAAAGATGTTATGGATGAATTCCAAAAATATGGGGACATAACTAAAGAAAACGTTCCACTGCTGGAGTCATCATTTGTATTTGGACAGAATGTCAAGGACAGAATTGAGGTTTGTCGATTCTCTGGAGTTTGGAATTTAATTATAAAATATATTTGCTTGTTTTTTATTCAGTTTTATCAAGCACATTTTCCCTTCAATCTGTGTAGGAGGATGAAGGTTGCAAAGCGTCTGAGAACAAAAAATGTGATTACAGAACTAAAGTATCTCAGTCAGAAGAGACGAATTATTTCTTACAGTACATCAACAACACAAGGTTATTCACCTGAAACATTGCCCTTCTTGAATAAGCTTTTTTACACCATGTCTCGTCAAGCAGAATGTTTATTGATGCATTTTTTTCTCAAGCCTGCTGCAAGGTGATGACTGTAGTGACGCTCATGCAAAGTTTGTTTTTGGACAGAACATGTCGGATCGTGTTTTGGTAAGATGACAAACTTTTTTCTTCATCTTTATGGCCTTACCTCAGCTAACTGTAGTAGAGTCTTGCTGGGGCATGGCGTTAAGCAGTCTGTTGCTTTCAGAGCCCACTGAAGTTCAGCAAAGCAACAGCAGAGGGCAACGTGGACTCTGAAGTGGAGTGTCCGGATAGTGAACCCTACTCGTCGCAAGATGTCAGTTCCGAAAAAGGTATGCTGTACAAATGTAAGCGTAATCGGAGAGGGAAAGTGGTCTCATTATCGTAAATGTTCACCAAAGGGAAATTCATCCACTGCAATTTTGTCTGTTAAAATTTTTTCCCAATCAGGTGCCAGTTGCACTTTCCAGTGCTTTTTTTACCTCCCACTAAACCTGTTAAAACATACAGCTTTATGCATTCATACATTGACAATTGAACTGTCTTGGAAAATCAAAATACCAGAACATAATAAAATATGCCACTGAGTCCAAACCATTTATTATGAACTTTAGCAAAGTCTGAGATTGTTTCAAAAGGTTATTTTGTTAAAACCAAAGAGTTTTAGGTTCTAAAGCTAGAATGAAGTGCTAAGTAATTGCACGTGTGTGTGTGTGTGTGTGTGTGTGTGTGTGTGTGTGTGTGTGTGTGTGTGTGTGTGTATTGTAGATGCTAACTCAGCAGAGTCTTTGGAGCAGTCAGCAGCTGCATACACAAAAGCTACTGCCAAGAAGTGCTTGCTGGAGAAAGTGGAGGTGAGGACTGGAGAAGAGTCGGAAAGCAATGTTTTACAGGTAAGAACAAGTCCTTTTTTCAGGCACCATCAGGTCATTTTATGTCAGATTGCTGGCGCCTGTCCCTACCTCTGACAGACCTAGGAATCACTACAGGAAGGTTTACTTGAGGAGTTGTCAGATGCATTGCTAAATACTTGCCTGAGCCAATGGTGAGATATGTAAAAGAGTTTCTGTACAATTCAGGCAATGTAACCAGAGTCATCAGGGCAGCTTATTCATGACCACTCTGTCCAATAGTTTTCTGTAAGGAAACATTTATAGGCATTAAACTTTGCAGATAATCTGGTTCCTGTCACCACCACTTTGAACAGTTCAGACACAGTAACTAGAAATGAGACATCAGATCACTCTTAATGACTTTGTGCACATTGTAAACCTTTTTTTATATTTAAAAGTGAAGAGATAGTTGGAAATGGAAAAGTTCACTGTAATAATTCACATTGTTTTTTAAACCATAAAAACATTTTACAAATGAATTTACATCAAATTTGCAAGAAGTATTTAATAAAAAAACGAATAATTGAAGATCTTTCTTGATAGTTTGTCCATACTTTTTGCTTCAGGTGTTCAGACTTGGATAGACTTCCACACGATACCGAAAGCAAAGCGGGGTTCTCTTAAAATCCTAAACACTCTTTTCTTCTGTAGATGCAGTGCAAGCTCTTTGTTTTTGAGAAGAGCTCACAGTCCTGGGTTGAGAGGGGATGTGGGCTCCTGAGACTTAATGATATGTCGTCCACTGACGTCCACAATGGAACTCTTCAGTCCAGACTGGGTAATGCACGTGAACTACATACTAAACGCTGGCAGAATTGTGTCTAATCTTTATTTTAAAAAAAGGGCTTTGGAAAATAGCATATAATTTGAGACATAATTTAAGCTTCTGTAGGAATAATTATTAAAGCTTTTGTGTACAGCTTAGGCTAGTCACCCAGTGTGTGCTTTTCATTTGCTTTTTATTTGTGGCTTCATACTTGGAGCAATCCAAATTCCTGTTGTGTTATTTGTATTCAGGTAAATGGTCATTTATATTAAAATTCTTATTATGTTTCAGTGATGCGAACTCAAGGGAGCCTACGTCTGATTCTGAACACAAAACTGTGGGCTCAGATGCAGGTGGACAAAGCCAGTGAGAAGAGCATTCGCATTACTGCCATGGACACAGAGGACCAGGGAATCAAAGTCTTCCTTATATCAGTAAGACAGCCCTAATCAATAACTTAAAAAGAGATTTTTACTATTTAAAAGAAGAAGAAGAAAGGACAAAAGCAGGGCTGTTCCTGACTAAGGACTTTCTTGGTTGATTCCAAATTTTCATTTGCATAGTAAAAATAAATGAATGTCTGTACATAGGTAAAGAAAGTAAATGAGGAAACTGACAAAATGTTATTTGATCAAGAACACTGTTAGTTATTTTGCTGCCATAGCAGGCCTTAGGAAAAGTGTCTGAGAGGTCAGCTGTGTCCTGCTTTTCTTCTTTCTCAGGCTAGCTCTAAGGACACAGGGCAGCTGTTTGCAGCTCTGCATCATCGCATTCTGGCCCTGCGGAGTCATACAGAGCAGGAGCTGGAGCCTCAAACGACACTCCCAGAGGGTGAAGCAAGCCGGTCCAGTGACGAGGACGACTCTCGCACCCCCCTTACAACTGCTGCTACTGCTGGTGCTTCCGGTAATTCCTGCAACACAACACTGACACTCTTTAGGACTGCTCATGTGGACGCTGTGGATAAAGTCTGCCCACTAGTGTCTGAAGTAATGTATTCTAATACTGCCAACTGCTGACTTTGTACTTAGTCATAAAATATCACTTTCATACCAGTTTGGAAGAAATGATATGTATTTAATTGCACTGTGCTTATAAACTGGTAATCTTGCAGGTGCATTTTTACAAAAACAGTCTGGCTTTTTGCAGCATACTGTACAGCTTATTACTGCATAGACTGTCGGCAGTGGAACTTTGAAGGTGTCATTAGGCATTAACCCTTTCAGACCTACATTAAGAGCTTTTTGAATACCTCTTTGAACACGTTGACACTTTGGACCTTGGCATTGGTTAATATTGCTTTATCTCTACATTCAGCACAGCTGCAGCTTAAGAGAAATGGCACTCAGTAAACAGTTCTGTACAGCAGAAAAGGAGAATTAGGCAATACACAAACCTACAGAGCCAAAGATTCACAACATGTTCAAGTCAGCACTTTATACCTCTTTAAGTAGCACTTTATACCAACAAGAATGGTGGTTGAAAATAGCTGTGTGTAGAAATTATGGTGGAAAAGCAATATGTCTAGATGTCTAAACAATGTGGAATTCCGTTTCTCTGGTGGTACAACTGGTGTGTTTGGAATAAAGAAGTCTTCTCAGAATCTTATATTGATTTGCTGAGCAACATTTTACTCACAGGTGTCCCAGAGGAAGTGGAGATACGACCCGGAGAGAGCACATAGCAGCATCTCCTTAGAGCCAGCACTGCGGGAAACCTCCTAGACCTCCATCGCTGTGGCCTGAAGGCTAGTTCCTGTGAGATTATTATGCAGGTGTTTGTTTCAAAACTCACATTCCCTGTATTGGGGTGTATAGCACTTTTCTTTCCCATGTAGATTTAATTCAAAAAAATCATTTGCTGGGCCATCACACTGATGTGCAAGAGTGTGTCTAGGACTTTTTTACCCCACATTACAGTACTTAATTTGATTTGTTTAATCTAGTGTGGACAAATCTAGTGCCCCTCCCTCTTATTTTCCAGAATAAGCAAAAACTGTACAGTGATTACAGGCCTTATTACAACATCCCTCCATCGACCTCTTGTTCAGGAGAACCAATTTCTGCAAAATTCCATAAACATCTTAAGATGGGCTGAAATCTAATTTCTTTAAAGCATTTGTTGTTAAGACTTAATCAGCTTATGACTGTCCATTCATTAAAGCATACACTGATAAGCGATAACATTAAAACCACTGACGGGTAAAGTGACTAACATTTGATCATCTTGTTAAAATGGCAACAATTAGGCAACAAGTGTTCTATGTAGAAAATAGAATAGAAAAGCAATATGTTCTTGAAATTGATGTATTGGAAGTAAGAAAACTGGGTAAGTGTGAGAATCTGAGTGACTGAGTTAGTACCAAGGTTAGTAACAAAGGACAACCAGTGAACTTACAACAGGGCCATGGTCAAACAAGAGTCATTGATAATGCGTAGGAAGCGAAGGTGAGCCTATCTGGTCCAGTCTTCCAGAAGAGCTACTGTAGCACAATGCTGTAAAGCTTGGTGCTGGCTGTGATAGTAAGTTATTTTTCACTTATTTTCAACGCATCACTAATGTGGAGGTTACTGTGACACAAAGCAAATACCTAAACATTACGGCCGACCAAATTTATCCCTTCATGGCAACAGTATTCCCTCACAGTGACCTCTTTAACAGGTATGAGGAACAAGGTCCCAATTCCACAGATCTCAGCATCTGTGGGCTATGTTAGACAAACTAGTCCAATCCACAAAGGCCTCACCACACAGCTTACTGGACTAGATCTGGATCTGTTGTCTCTGTGCAGATACTAGAGAATACCTTCAGAGGTTTTGTGAAGTCATGCCTCAGTGGGTCAGAGCTGTTTTGGCGGTACAAGGGGGACCCTACATAATCTTTTCGGGTGGTTTTAATGTTAAGACTGCGTTCTGTTTTTTTCCAGTTTGACATTGCCAGGAGCCAAATTTAAATGTCTTGATGTCTAAAATTAAATGTTTCAAATAGTCTGAAGTGAAAGCTTATTTAAGTCGATTTGTAGTGAAAGTTTAAAAATGATCTAAAATATTCTAGTTTTTATTTTTCTATTTTTTCCACATATGATCTGTACATCAATTGCGCTATAACACTGTTTACCCTCTTTTTGATAAATGTGTAATACAGACATTTTGTTCTGTTAGCAGGAATTATACTGGCTTTCTCTCCATAAAGAATCACTTTTGTTCTACTTAAAAATGATAGTTATTTGTAGCTAGTGATGCAAATACGAGATGCTGTTTTCAGTGAAAAGGGCAGATCAAAAAATTAGACAAGATAGAAAACAGAATGTTCTATTTATACAATTAAGTTCTGAGGTTTCTTGAAAATTATAGTCCGTTTTTATGTGGGAAGCCAAAGTCAACATTTTACTGCTGCCCTCGCTGACTTCTTATTTGGATCCATCCTGTGCTTTTGTGTTTATTTTAATTTGTTTTCATCTGAGCCCCAAGGATGTGTCAACACATTCCAACGAATTAATGCATCCACCCCAAAATACATTGGCAGAAGGTAACACTAATGTTACCTTCAGAAAAATTCACACTGCCGTTTATTTAAAGAGCTTCAGATGTTTGAACTGATGTGGGATATGTGGGAGATTCTCAAAAATATTTTGGTGATTGTGATAAGAATCTGTAAGGAAACAGTTGATATGCTTCAATGAAGAGTGGTGCCCCTGTTTTTAACCTACATATGTTCAAAACAAGAAAATACGAAACTGAAGAACTTATTGTGTCGTCAGTGTGCTCTACCACTCCTGTACTGCCAAAAATCTTTGATGCAAAAATATGTATTTTAAGTAAAAAAAAAAAAAAAAGCAGCAAAAATCAAGTAGCCTCAAAATTGAAAGATGAGAAATCAAGTTTGGCATTTTTCCTGCATTTTGTAGAATTGTAGGACATTGTGTGCAAAGTGTTTTTTCCCACGTTCTGTCATGTGTTCAAAAATTCATAATGCCTCTCATAAGGCACAGATATGAATGTATAGCTCTTCTGTATTTAAAGGGCCATGGTTGTTCAGCACTTTCCCATCTGTATGTTATTTTCCCATTAATATGAAAAGAGCGAGGACTAAATATTTGTGTATGATTGTTTGGTCTGTAAGAGTTATATCAGTCTGGAATTGTTTACAGCACATTATCGGTATCATTTGGTAGAACTCATTTAAGTTAGTATTTGCAAAGCCTAAGCTGCTGAAGTACAATGCCACTGGCATCTGCAGAACGTCTTTTACTGGAATAACTCTTAACTCTGTAATGGTTTCGAAATATTCTTTGTAAAGGTAAAATGTATCTGCTTGTATGCTTGATAATGGACAAGACAAAACTAGTTTCTAGGAAATGTAGAGGCATTGTAATATAGGAGTCTAAAATATGCAAAATATTTGTATTGTTTTTTAAATATCAATTTTTGAAATAATCCATATATTTATGATTACTGACAAAGCAATAGTCATGTTTCTTAAGGGAGGATGAGTCCTATTACTGGGTTTTAAGGGTTTGTCTCAAAATACACATTTTATTTTTTTGGGAGACAGTTAAAACGTTTGTTTTGCGTTTTTAGTCTTGTTTCAAAAGCATCATTGCAAAAAATACCAACTTACATTTTTTTGCAACAAGAAAATGCTGTGATTTTGCTTTCCAGAGTATACTTGGGTATTTCATTTGATTGGACTTTAGAAGATAAAAAAATTATGTTATTACTTGTGCATTTTTGTACATAAAGTGAATTTCTTAAATTACCTATTCAGTAATGCATTGTTGAAATGATGGTTTTTGCTAATGCAACTTGCAAACTGGGCTGCCATGATTACTTGATTATAATCGATTACTAAGTTTTAAAAAATCTTGGCAATTTGAATGATATGCAGATAACCTGCAGTTTATCATAAAGACATGTTCAGAGAGGAAACAAACACTAGCAGTAGCTCAGCAATGCAGATATGTTTATAGTTACCCATATGAAGAAAATCAAAAGTTTGCTGTTATGAATTGTGTACATGGTTACTTGATTGTCAGAATAATTTCTACATTACTTGATTACTGCTGTAGTCAACAGGGGCAGCCCTACTTGCCAGTCATTGGAGTTTAGGGCGTTGCAGTGCCAACTGATTAATGCAAGAATTTTTAACCAGGCATTTTGGACTTGTATTGGTTGAATGCCGCTTTGTCTCAGGCAATACACACATTTCAGAGAATCTGTCTTTCTTTATTTTTATTTATGGACATCAAAGGTTTTTGATAAACTTTACATATTTTATCAGTTCGATTCTTGTTTCTCTAAACTGTTGGGTTTTTGTGTTTGATGTTCAACAGAGGTGGTCATTTTGATTTTAATGCTCAATTTTGAATTCCCATGAAGATTACAGTTACTGTGAAGCTCACATTGGTTAACAGACTTCAACAGAACAAGTCTGGTAAAGAGTGTGAAAATCTTGCTTTACCTCACTATTACCTCACGTATTTTTTAGCGTGTTTGTTCCAAGTGCAGAAACTAGAAAGTCAGGGTGCAGAACGATTTTGGAAGGTGGTGGTGGTTGTCTTATTTTTGTTATTGTCTAAGTATAGCATCTTGCCCTATTTTTTTTGCTTTTAGTTTTATAGAAAAAGAAAAAAGGTGTGTGTGTGTTTCGGATTGCCATATGAAATATAGGCTATTTGAGAAATATATTAAAACTATATCAAATTGTGAATTGTTCTGTGGTTCCTTACAGTAATTTACACATTTGTAGAATAAAAATGATTAATATCCCAATCAAATTTTTCATGTTGCCTCAATGTGCATGGAAACTGAGACCTTGTAGACTGTAAAAATAAAATCACAGGCAATTGTTTATTACATTTGTCATTCCAATTTGACAAATCATAGACATTTAGCAGCAGTGAACAATAAGCTTTTTATACGGCACACCGAGTGATCGTAAAATCTCCAGAACTTGGCAGAGTTGCCTCCTAAAATATGCTTGTAACCTTTTCTTTTAGTTTGGTGTTCCAAAGCATCGATTAATGTGGTTTTTTGAAGGGCAGCTGTGTCACGTTTCTGTTCTCATGCTAAAAGAGTCAAAGTAAAACTGCCTGATTATCCTAAGCAATAATGTGTTCAGTGAAAATATACAAAGATGTGATTGATGTTTTGGTGGAAATAAAATGTCGAATTTTAACCCATAGCAGATGGGAGTGTAAATTACTTCTACTTACATAATATTACCTTATAATGGAATAAATCTATATGGCAGATTAATTCAGATATTAACAACAATAACGATACATAATACATTTAGTTTATGAAGTACTTCATAAGAGACTCCGACAAACATCCCTGAATTTAATTGCACCGCCAGTATAACCAGTTGGTTTAACACGAATAGCTATGGCAGCCTGAGGGCAAACTGTCTCAGATCTATGGACCCTCATCAGCTTTGAAAAGCACATTCATGTGTGGGGTGCAGGCAGCAGTGTTATTTCAGCACATCCAAGATCAACATTGGAATTTCCAATGAAAGACATTATGATGGTGCTCAAGTTGCAGATGGATTTTGACAATTCCAAGCAGTTCATGTGAATTTCAAAAAGTTAACGTGACAGCTCTGTTCCAGCCAGAAAACAATCGTAGAAATTACTTATGCTTTCTCTATATATTGTCTTCTTGAAATGTGTCTTTACATGATTTTCGGGCCACAATTTGTGCCATTCTAAAAATGCTGGAATTGGTCGATCAAGAGTAAGTGCAGCTTTTGCTTTGCCTTGTTTTACATTAATGTTGCATTGACTGGTTGGCAATTTATAGTTTTCCACACTGAACTGGACTGGCTATGCAAACTTTGAGGGCTTAGTTTCATTGATCACTTCAAGCTTCAGATGCATGATTTCAACTGGAAATAGGCCTGGGTCTCAACATAGCTGTTCCAACAGTGCTCTCCACTATAAGGCTATTTTGGTACATATTTTCTTGAGTATTTGGATCATTGTTCTATTACAGTAGATGTAATAGAACAATGTATATTTTCTGTGGAATACATGTTTTACTCAAAGCGTAAGTGTTCCTCAGCCATGTTTTACAGTGGGCATGGGGTTCTCCTGTTCAAAGCCAGCACTGGTTTGTACTAAACACAGCACTGTTGCCACTTCACTGCTAACTGCCTTTTGAGAGGATTAAAGGAAGACTTTTTCTCCCATTATTTCAACATTACACTTAACCTGTAAAACATTACTAACAGTACCTTTCATTAATTATTCACACTCAGTTTACCCTGTAAGCTCTATTGGCATAGTAGATTTCAATCAGTGGTTTGGAGATCTCATTGTTTGTAGATTTGTCTAAGATCTGTTATCAGCTAAACATAGGTTGTGCTCTTATTCACTTGTTCTTTAGAATTAATTCCACTTAAACTGTCCAGATGTTGATAAAGATATCAGATAAGGCAGAGGCACTCTTAAAGGACTCATCTGACATTGTTCATGTATCATATTTCCCCTAAAGTCCAGTTTTTCAACCATTCCGCAACCCTTATTTGCCCTTTCAGCGTTTCTTAACAGCAAGTGGACACTCAGATGTGGTCTCATTGTGTTGCTAAGCCTTCATACAGCTATTACTTTGGTTAATGGTTTTGGGCAGCTGGTGGTCTAGAACCGGGTCTCTCAACCACTGGGCCTTGTGATTGGGCTGCAAATCTAAAATCGAGACAGGCCATTGGTCTGCGATTGGTTATATAATATCTAATGTGGCCAAGTGGGCCTTGGCTACATGCTGTGATAGATAGGTGTGCCTTAATGTTGAAAAGTTTGAGAACCATTGGTCTAGAAGTTATGGAGTTTTCCCTGTGATCAGAAGACTGGGTTTGAATCCCAAGACTTCTGGTCGCACCACTGAGGTACCCTTGAGCAAGGTACCGTCCCTACACACCACTTCCATGTCACTGGCTGACCAACTGCTTCCTTGGTGAATGGGTTAAGTGTAGAGAAAGAATTTCACACTTTTCACACTGCGTGCTGTGGTATGGTGTGGTGTGTTCACATGTGAATGGGCCACTTTAATAACAGATCTCTTTTGTTCACCCCAAGGATTAGTTTCTCCTCATGTATTTTTGGGCATTTTTACCATATTTGTCGAAAAGTAACTGGTTGAACAGAGTATTTCTATTTAGCTAACGCGGGTGTGATATAATGCATTAAAAATAGACAATGTGATCTGATGCTTGGGGCTGGTGTAGATAACTAATGGTGTAGACAGCTTCTTTGATATAATGGGGGGTGGGTTTGGTCTTGTTGTCTTTCACTTGCGTCAAACAGGATGTTTGTTACTGTACCTTTAAAAGTGATCTATGTCAGGTATCTCTTTTTGATGACTGTCATTTAAAAAAGTAGTCTAGACTGGAATGAATGAACCTGTTCCAACTAAAACTCATTAGGCAAATTTCAGGCATTACTTCTGATGTCTGGTTCCTTTGAAAGGCTTTACCATGACGTATATGACGTCACAAAATTCTAAAGAGACAGTGTTGGCAAGTTCTTTTGCATCTACAAGCAGGATGCACTTGCGGATGAATGGTTCAATTTTAAACTTTTAAATAAACTTTTACATTTTAAATAATGTTAGAAATTCTACTGTAAAAATGCAAGTGCAGTTATATGAGCCCTTCAATAGTTTGAACTGTATTGTGTGTGAGGGACAAAAGCAGCACCTTGAGAAAGCTGGTGCCACATTCTTGTGTCACAAGATCTTGGTGCTGACTATGGTGTTGGCATTTAATTCTTGTGCTTATGACAGGAACGTTTTACATCAATTTGTTGCCGCACCACATGCAGTTTTCCGTTATTGAAGGGTAATGTTCCGCTGGTGTGCTGTTCCATCATAAAAAAAAAAGAAAAGAAAATCAGGATTCCTGTAGTATTTTGGATTCAGCTGAGGTTGCTCTAGGTATGTTTAGAGAGCACATACTTGCTCTAAGCTGAGGCTGAGCAGATTTGCCTCAAAATGAATTGTCCAATGTACACAACGGTGAATATGAAATGTTTTAGTGCTCATGGTGAATCAGGAGAACATCTCGGAATAGCTAAGCTGCCATCAAAGAGGCGAGCATTATATATGGCTTTAATTAAGCCAGTAATTAAAGCTGTAGATAATATCGAGGATTCAGTGCTGTATTAAAACTGCCACTGAATTCGAGAAGCCTCCGTGTTTGACGGTACATATCAGGTAACTATGCATTTCACAGATTTCCAGACACGCCCGCCCAGGCTATTCCAAGCACAATGAGGATGTGAGAAGAAAACACGCTCTTATATTTTTGTGTTTTCCAAATGTTTATGAATTCTGATGGCTAAAATGAACCTTGTATATGCAAAGGTAACCATGACTTAAAAGGATAATAAATACATTTGTGAGCAGTGGCCACAGCCCAACCACACTTTGGGTTTCCACTCCACCTCTATGTAAGCAAATGTGGTGAGCAAGGGAAAACAGGGTTGTGCGTGAGTCACCTAAGTGTCCAAAGTGGTAACTCTAATTACCAACCTCCATCATTATGTTTGCAGTGTAACCATGGCAGTGGTTCAACTTCTGCAGCAGCCTTTTACAATTTGGAGTTGTTCAGACCAAACTGTGACTCATTAGCGAACGTTATCATGTTGGGTAGCATATGGAATTTCAGGGGGAAACATGAACACGCCAGCTATATGCCATAAAATCTTTTAATCTGTTTGAGAACTGCCAGGACTGTGCTCGTGTATTGGATCGTACATGACAAAGGAGGTCCTGTGACGACATACTCTCACTAATGTTTTAAGAGTGTGATCAGAGATTTGGCTCTAGTGTCTGAACATTATCCAAGCTTTAGAAGCTGGCCACTTACATCTTGTATTGTAACAATGATTTCCCATGTGTCACCACAGTAAAGAGCATGTATGTAGAGGAGCTTAGAGAAACACGTTGTCAAATGAAAGTATTATTACCTAAGTGAAAAGCTGACTGAAGCTTTATGGGGGTTATTGTCAAACTAGCCCTCTGGGACCCCTAGACAGTCCACAGCTTTCATCCAGGTGCAGTAGATTAGGTTGCAGCACTAACTGGGGGTCCCTGAGGTCTAGTTTGAGAACCACTACTTTATACTTCAACCTAATAGCAAGTAATTCATATGATTATTAACTTTTAGTAAAGAACTTAATTAG
The DNA here is from genome assembly GCA_037974465.1 of Brachypetersius altus. Lineage (NCBI taxonomy): Eukaryota > Metazoa > Chordata > Actinopteri > Characiformes > Alestidae > Brachypetersius > Brachypetersius altus. Next base: position 13,095,411 of record JBBPDB010000039.1, read on the forward strand.
TCAAGTACATTCTGCTTGTGTATGTGAATGCAGTTAAGTAAAATCAGACTTCCAAACACAATTATCACCTGATGATGTAGTCATCCATGATGTCAAAGAGGGCACAGTTGGCTTTGGGTGGGTAGGATGACCTTCTCTCTCCCCATCACAGCATGGGCATCTGTTAGTGGACTAAATACAATTGGCAGTCAGCGCTTTCCTCCAAGCTTGCTAAACTGTCCAATAATGTGTTTAAAAATGCGGTGGTTGGCTTAACATAATGTGAAGCAAGCAAGTGCTAAACTTCACCCTTCCAGTGTTGGTGGTTTCACTTGCTGCTGGAGTTTGTGGAGATGCTGGGGATAGTTAAAGGGAAAAAATTAAACAAAAAGTTATGAACCTAAACTCACATTTGATCCTTTGTGGTTTATCAGCTTTGTTATGTCTTATTTTAGGACATATAGTTGCAATTTTGTTTCTATTGTGATGATGATTTGCCGTCATAGCTTCCACTATAGCTTTTTCACTATAGTTTTTTCATGTTTTTTATTTATCTTTATGGGTGTTCAGGGATGCTTAGTATTTTCCCAGCAGTTCTTGTCCACCCACAGTGCTGTCCTCTATACCACATACTAAAAGAGTATGTCTGGGCTAAAGGGATGATTAGGAAACGTGGAACGGACACACCTCAAAGACGCACTGCTTGTAAATACTAACAGTGACTGACCAGAGATCAGCGTCCTGCAGTGTGTCTGCTGTTCTTTTTCAGTAAATGATGGTTGCAGGCATGTTTAGTCTTTGTAGGTGCACCGTAGCGTTGCATGGTCTTGTTAAGAGGCCAACGATATTCATACCTCATAATGACTGAACACAGCGAAAATAAACAAACGAGGATAGTGGGAGACAGTGATAGATGGTGTTTGTGTAGTGGAGATAACATGATACGTATACAAGTGGAGGTGGTTTACGTACTGAACTAACTTGTATCATTTCCCCGAATGCAGTGTGTGAAGTGTGTGGACCTGGCACTGAGAGTGTGCAAGCTTATGTCTGGTGGCGAGTGACCGCATGAATGAATCTCATTTCAAAGTCAAAGAGGCCTTTCCAGGGCAGTTGTTTTTCATGCCTTGTAGAGGGCATCAAAGGCTACCAATTACAAATTAATTAGGGAGCAGATGTTGCACAAATTACTTACGAGCTCACTTCATTTATATGGTGACTGGGGCTGCAACTATCATAGTTTCATTTGAAATTTGGAATTTTTGAATATTCAAATGTTCTGTAAGTCTAAAAAAATAAATACCTAAATGGAAAAAAATGTTTTGCGTTCTGTTTGTTATTTATATACAAGACTGTGCAAAAGTCTTAGGCACCTGAGGAAATGATGCTTAAAAGCTGTTTTTTGCTGGGCAGTGGTGTTAAGTTAGTGTTAAAATTACATTACAACAAATACAAACAACATTAATACAGTAAATGGTGGTTTTATGTGTGACAAAGGGTTCGCTGAACAATTTCCAGACCTTTTTCCTCATGGAAGCGCCATCAAATACCTGGTTTGGCTGTTTTTACTGCAGTAGATTAAATTAGGTGTTGATTATGGAATTTTATTCATTCACCCAACGACTGGAGGCACTGAGCAGAAACCTGGATCCAAACCTGTGTTCTTTTAACCAGCTCGCAGAATATCCATATTTTTTTTAGAGAAAAGAAATCTTGATACTTTTTACTGCTTGCTTGTTTGTTTGCATTTATTCTAATATTCAGTTGTTTTTGCTGGCAGAAAGAAACCCACTGCTGATAGAAATAACTTCAAACACTTTGTACAGGTGTCTAAAGACCTTTGCACAGTACTGTGTATATATATCATATATACTAGGGCTGGGTGATTAATCGAAAAGTAATCGAAATCGACATTCAGAACCTATAATCAATAAAAAAATTTCCAGGTTGATTATTCCGATTACTTTCCCTTTAAAAACACTACCGCGTGTGGAGTCACGTGACCCCCGCTCCGTTATGTTACGTTATTCCGCCGACAGGTCGAGCACGGACAGCTTAAACACTGAGACAACTGAGACAACAGTGAACTATGAGGGCAATAAATAAATAAAAGAATCGTTCATTAATCGTAATCGAGTTAAAATGTTCAATTAATCGAGATTTTGATTTTAGACCAAATTGCCCAGCCCTACTAGAAATGTTATTTTCTTTTAAAAAAAATCGTCTAAATATTCAATGTAATTAAAAAATGCGTCTGTGACGAGCACAAACTTGCATGCCGCTGCCTTGAATGAGTCAGGCCTTTAGAAATCTGTGGTTAACAAGGTTACAGCTTCTTTGGTATGTCATTCATAGATATGGTTTCGTGAAATGAGCGCTGCGGACGTTTCCTAACTGGTGTAGAGAAGTTGCATTCATGTTCCTCTCCGCTCTCTTCCTGTTCCTAGGTGGGTGACTTCCTGTCGGGCCGCTCGCCGCTGACTCTAGCTCTGCGTGTGGGTGACCACATGATGTTCGTGCAGCTGCAGTTGGCCGCGCAAAACTCGGGTGTCCAGCAGTCCACGGCCAGATGTCCTTCAGGCACGGCTGGGACGACTACAGAGCCCTGCGTGGGTGGAGCTCGGCATGCCCATATACCCACCACAGCGCATAGCAACCTGAGGGCCTCACCTGGACACCACTCTCGCCCAACCCATTTCTCAACCCCCTCCAGCCCCACCCTTCCCACAACTTCTGCCCCGCCACTCCACACAGCTGCAGGAGCTCGCAGCCCCGTCCTGGGACAATCCACACCCTACCAACAGGTAAGGTCGCTCAGTGGGGAGGATATGTGGGGTGGAGGGTCGCTCAGTGGGGAGGATATGTGGGGTGGAGGGTCGCTCAGTGGGGAGGATATGTGGGGTGGAGGGTCGCTCAGT
>JBBPDB010000039.1:13098407-13135782 GCA_037974465.1 Brachypetersius altus
TTATGTTACGTTATTCCGCCGACATGTCGAGCATGGAGAGCTTAAACACTGAGACAACTGAGCAACTTGTCAGTGAATAATCGTTCATTAATCATAATCGAGTTAAAATGTTCAATTAATTGAGATTTTGATTTTAGGCCGAATCGCCCAGCCCTAGTATATACATAACTGTGTATATAAAGCACTAAGAGCTATGTCTAAAAAAGGAAAAGGCCAGCTAAGACTATGGCTAAGCAAAAGTCAAAAATAATCTTAAGACAATAGCAAGGCAATGGCTTAAGGCTAAGCTAGGGCCGGGGTAAACACGGACAAGAAAAACAGGAAGGTGAAATATAAATAACTTGCAGTCCTAGATGAAGAAAACAAGCCACAGGTGTTAATAATCGGGTAAGGCAGTGTAATTTTCGCATTTGAATATTTTAATTAATACATTTTTCTAGTGAATTTTAGTTGCAGCACTAATATTTTTGTACGTCGTCATATAGTAACTTGCAAAAATCATTGTTTTAACTTGCAATTTACTCTTATTATTTTGCTGCAGTAAGATCTGTGAACTAGAGGAACCACTGAAGATCTTTAAAGTTATAACAAATCAAAGATGCCTCTGTCTAAATTTACATGCATGGCATACAATATGCAAACATAGCACAATTGCTGCAAACTAAAATTGAAAAAGAGGAGGAAGCTTTATATGATTCATTATAATCGAATCCTCAATTTCATCTTAACTTTTGCCAACTTAGTGTACATGAGACATGAATAGCTAACAATCAAAATGCAGCAACAGCAGGTTGGTTTTACTTTTTGCCGTCCATGCTGCTGACAGCTCGGACAGAACCGCCCATGCTCCAGAAGAAGCAGGAGAAACAGAGCATTACTCTCCACATGTTTATGCATCACTCCATGGAGGGAGCCTGTCGCCTGGAACCAGACCACAGAAAAAAGAGGAGCGTGTTCCCACCCTCAGGCCCTGCCTGCCAGCCATGGGCTGTACACACCTCCACACATGAGCGCCTCTCAAAAACCGCTGACGGATGCAGCCATGTGTGGAATTGTATACTGGTCTGAGTGAAGCAGTTTATTCTGAGTTAGTTGCTTTTCCTTTGAAAACGTGCAGGTGTTCAGTGTTGAGCATATGTGTGGTGCTGTTGACCCTAGGAGCAGTGTGTACTTAAATGGCCACTGCATGAATTGGAAATGTATGGTACATTCCTGATAATGTCATTTCAATTGACATACAATAATCATATAACATTCAGGTTTACCTGCTAAGGCAACATGCTTATTTTTGCTATTGGGACAAAACAGTGTAATTATATTTGTATGTATACTTATATTAATCAATTAATTCATCCATTCATTTATTTATTTATAACAGGATTGGAAAATTCAGCTGGTGATGCGTAGTGTATGGACCAATAGCAAGGAATTAAATTATTTAAATGATTTGGAATAAAACGATTGCAATAATATTTGAAAATAAAACAATTATTATTATCATCCATTTGAAGGAAAACGCCATTTTCCTTCTCCTGCAAAATTATGTTGTCTAAGCAGCTGGTTTCTCCTCACTAATCCATTTTCAATGCCATCATGAGGTTTGATTCCCTAGAAACGGGGGAATTTGTTGTACGTTTAACAATAGTAATGGAAATCTACACTCGCTCCTGTAGTTCCTATGCTGGTTTGGGTGTCAGCGGTTCCTTAAAAAATGCATAGGGAAGAAAACAGTTACTTTCAAAGCTTGTACAGTTTATTAAACAGTCATAATAATATATTGAATATAATACATGAGATTCATTTTGGCACCAATACATTCAATAAATAAATGCTCCTGTTTTGTCAGTGATACTATCTAAATAAATAAACCATAACTTACTCTTTAATAAATATAGATAATACTTTATACAGATGCATTGCATCAACTTTTATTGTAGTTGGTCAACAGGATCCAACAAAGCCAAAAAACGAATGGAAGGGTTAAAAGGGCAGGGTGAAGTGTGTGTGGGTGTGAGGGGAGGGGGGGGTTGAGGTTTTTTTTTATGTTCAAAAAATACATTTTGGTTAAAGGGACATAAGGTATTAGTATAGGTAGTGTTCCAGTCGGTGCTGGAAGTTTACTGGATTTTGCCGTGCCACTTTTATATTTCAGCATGCTAATCTGCTTTTCCTTTTATCACCGCATGCACAAACAGCATATATGAAGTCCCATTTTTAGTATAATCTGACTGACGATGTGTCCTGAAGGCTTCAGAGCATTAAAGTCTTGGTCTCGTGTGCTTGCCTTTCAATCCGTGCTCTTTAATCACCTCCTTACTCTAATTAATTGATTGGGCTTAACTTAAGAGGTCACTCAACCGTTCCTTGATTAGAGCCATGAAAAATTCCCTTTGCTGTAAGTCTGTTTCTGGGCCATTAAATACCAATGAGCTGATAAGGCAGCAAATTCTTTAGCTTTTTACAGTATCCTTTTACATTTTCTGTGTTTCATTTGAAATTTAAACAGGTAGCACATAAAGCATTCTATAGCCAATAGATTCCTAATAGGCTTTATGCCTTGAAGAGCCTTCCAGCTCAATAATCCTGCATTCTAGCACTGTGGATTGATTTAACGAATGTCAGTTTGACTGTGGTCACAACGTTTTTGAGAGCAAAACACTCTCATTACACCGAGAGGGAAGAGTGATGATTACAGACTGTGCAGCTTTAACTGATCTTGCCATTATTAACTGCACTGACCTTGAATCAATATGCAGCGCTAAAGAAAAGCTCCTCTAAATGCATTGTATATTTCTGCTTGTATCCTAGGACCTGCTGTTCTGTCCGCTTCAGCATTCAGTGTTTTTGGCCAAGTCTGTTAGAAAGGCGCTAAGTGGATTAGAGTAGTCTGTTATAGGATTTACACAAATGGAATGGATTTGTTGAGGCTAACTCAAGCACAATCCTCCTGTGACAATCCTAGCACCTGCTCCACTGATTTCGCAGTTAAATTCAACATTAGAAATGTAGTCGAATTCTGTGTATTCTGTGTATTCTTAGACCACTGCTTGCAGCAAATCTCATCTTGGACTGATGCATATCTGTGGTAAAAGATTAGACATTTACGGTCTGAAGCTTTCATTAGAATATGTTTTGGTCCCGTCCAGCATTGACAGAGCTGGTCTGCATTTCTGGACCTCTGTCAGTCTTGTTATCTCCTGTGAGGGCCGTTTTGGTAAATACACAAAAGCACAAAAGCAGCTCTGTGTCCTACTGATGAGAAAAGCAGATGCCTTTTGTGTTCTGTTTTCTATTAGGGCTCTACAAAAATGGCCCATAGTTCCCTCAGAAGAACAGTTCTGAGAGGGATGTGGTGAGCCCGGGATCATGGCCGTTTAATCCTTTTGCAGCCTGGACCCACTATACTGACTTTGCACAGATGTGACAAGATCGAGTCACCGTTTCAAGAGCTATGCATGGACACAGAAATATAGATTAAACAAGACGCGGCAAGTTCATACAACTTCATATTTTATGCCAAACGTCTTTAGCAGAAGGACCCTTGGCCAAAGGATGTGTGTCAAATTGCCCACACTGGAATAATCCTGACAATTCTTTGGTTACAATGGTTACATTGGTAGAAAGCCACCATTTCTCTTTAAGGAATCAGGGAAAGGTGTAGAAAGCCATTCGCCAGTCCCTGCATCAACCAATGGTGCAAAGCATAAACTTTCACCTGGTTGTCAAATCATCTTTCTCTAATGACTGCTCTATGCAAGTGATATGGATCTAAATATTATAAAATGCTACAAAAAAGTGAATTTAAGGACTGCAGCAATTCTATATTCATATCTACAGTATGTCTATATGTATATCTGCTCTTTTTGCTGCTAACAGGGATTATCACCATCACTCTAGGCCTCTCACCCCGAGATGCTGATGTGTCTCAGGGTGCTGCTGTTTTGACGTCTTAGTGTTGTTATGGGAATGTGGTATCAACCCTGCACTTAAGGGCACCATTCACACAAACAGACAATTTGTGGGAGAGTGTACCTCCATACTTGCAGAGATGGACCTTTCAGGCTGATCACAGCTCTCGTACATGGCTGACTTGGGGATGTACTGCAGACACATAAAATATTTCAAGCTAGTCCACATGGACCACAAAAGGCAAGATCAACAGCAGCTTCTCACAAACTCTGCAGTATTCTGTCCTGGAGAATCTCTTTTTCTGTATGTTTTTTACATTTGTGTTTTATTTATCCTAGTTGTGGTGAGCTGTGATTAGCTAAGTAGTGAATTTGATGGTTCAGAAGGAGTCCATGTTTTAGAGTCCTGATGCAGTGTAATGACTGAGTGATTCCGTTTTAGAACAGTGTCCAGGAAAGGCAACCAATCATAATTTAGCACTAATTTAGAGACTTTACACTCTATGTGGTGACTGTAGCCGTTCTTATTCTTTGAAGGGTACAGTTTACATTTCCCTATGCTACTTTTTACATGCCTTTCATTCCATCAACATGGAACGACAGTTTATTCCCCCATGTAGCCTCTGCTGTCAGGATCATACGCAGCCGCATTCACTTGCAGAAATTTCCTGGACGGTATGGTATCGACTCTGGTTGTCTAGGAATGAGTACTCATCATAAGCGGTTGGCCGACAGCAGGGACTGTGCCTGGCTTTCTTTAGGCCGTCCCGCATCAGCACATGCCTATGCTTCAAGAATGCCAGTGTCATATCATAGTTGCGGCGGTGGGCCGCACACCTGCCACTGCAGTAGCGGAAAAGGACGGTCTCGTCGCTGATGTAGCCCAGGCCCAGCTGGCTGACCGTCAACTCCTCTTCCTGCAGCGAGCATGCCTTGCTGCCATTCTTGGCCCGTTTAGTCCTTTTGCCCTGCTTTGCGTCGCTCCGTGCTTTGTGGTCCACCAGTGCAGCGATGATTTGCTTCAGCTCGCCCTCTGTGAAGCTCTGGAACATGTGCATGACTGGGTACAGCACAGGACAACATACCATTACTTTCATGCCCAAGTGAAAAGTTATCTAGTGGTGCTTTAAGACAGTCCTGTTAAACATACAAACTTTCAAAATGACCAAGTTTACCACAAGTAGATTCCAGTCAAATGGCTGGCAAAGTCATAAAAATTAAACATGGAACAAAACCTTGTATCTCCCAAATGATAACATTATAGAAGACTAGTAATGATATTGAGTAACGTTCCAAGAGCACCCACATATAGTTAAAAACCATGTTGTTTTGGTAAAAATGCCAATTTTTATAGTGTAAACAATAAATATGCCGCTGCACAAAAGTATTGGGACACCGCATCGAGGTGAACGGTTTTCAGGGGAATAAAACCTGATAATCTCGTTGGAAAGATCTCCTGGAGATTTACCGAACTGTGGAGTTTAAAGTGTCTGAGTGCTTGCACTGCGGAAAAACCTGCTGTGAAAAAATATAATTGCCACAAAAAAGCAAAAAAGGCAGAGGATATTAGCAGTTTCCACGTTAATGTGGGGATTTCCGCATAAAACTATGAGTTCGGTTCTCCAAAAAAATCTGTGTGACTGAATCCGCAACTCCTGATTCGCGTAAAACTGGGGGGGTTACTGTATAGTATTGTTTGAATAGATAGTAATGTAATACGTAATGTAAAGAGCAGCTTTACATTATATAAATAAGAAATAAAGATACAAGGTTTGTTCCATCAACAATATCATGCACATTATGTAGTTGTACACTGATCAGACATAACATTAAATCGACTGATAGTAGAACAAAATATTATCTAATTACAATGACAGGCACAAAGTGAAGAGTCAATTCCTGAAGTTGATGTGTTGAAAGCAGGAAAAATGGCTAAGCATATGGATCTGAACAACTTTTTGATTCAGACCTTTTCTGAAACTGCTGGTCTTGTAGAGTGTTCATTGTATACAGTGGTTAGTATTTACTGATGCTGATGTCTGGTCTGATTAAGTAGTTAATGCTGGCTATGATTGAAAGGCATCAGAACACACAGTTCATTGCAGCTTGTTGGGTCTTCATAGTGCTTTGAAGGTTGCGCTTTGGGAAGAAGGCATGCCGGCAGCTTTAGGTCCTGGCATTCTTGTGGATCCTTTGACATGTGTCACCTACCTAAACCTTGCAGACCAAGTACATCCCTTCAGCGCAATGGTATTTTCTAATGGCAGTGGCCTCTTTCAGCAGGATAATGTGCCCTGCCACACTGCAAACATTTTTCAGGAAAATTTTTGCCTCCAGATTCCTCATGTCTCAGTCTGGGCATCTGTGAGACATGTCTGAATCACTGAGGCCCCACCGTAGAATTTACAGGACTTACAGGATCTGCTGCTTATGTCTTGGTTCCAGATACCACCACACACCTTCAGAGGTCTTCTAGAGTCCATGTCTAGTTGGTTCAGAGCTGTTTTGGTGGCACAAAGGAGACCTACACAATATTGTGCAGGTGCTTTTAATGCACAATATGGCTGATCAGTGTATGTGTTTTAATGTTGCAGTAGCTTTGAGCCAGATTTTAAAACTAGAGCTATTTTTTTAAGAGCAAGTGGTAAACCTGGGCAACTTTCATGTTGGAAAGCAACCATGTGCTTCCCTGATGAACATAGAACATAGAAGATTTTCAGATGATATATTTTACATCAGAAACTACTGGTAGTTACAGTTTGTGACATGAACTCTTTCTGACTTGTGAGTTAACAAGGACTGTTTGAAAGCACCACAGACCAAGCAAATCTGGATTATTGCAATCAAAAGAAATCAGCAGTTCCTGATCATGGCCCTGGACTAGCCCTGCCTTTTTATGTGTTTTCTCTATACATGCATTTATATAATGTTAGAGGCCTTTTGCTAACTTTGACAAAAAAAAAAGAAGCCCTGACTGATCTCAAACATTGTCTGCGTGCTCTATCTGAGAGCATCCAGTGATAGCAGAGGATTCTTTTCCACATTCTGGCACTGCAGAGGATTTATAAAGATAGCATGCACTGGAATGGAGTTTGTGCTATAAATAAAACAGTGATGAAGTCTGGTACTATCAGTAAACTGAAACTGCTGTTTACAGTGGGTCAGAGGAAGAAGCTCGCCAGCAGCAGTATCAAGATCTTAAAAGTATATTGTCACTGTTGTAAGAAAACCTTATACATCCGTAATGGTAACTATGGCAGCATTGTTATTATCATGTGGCTTATTGTAAATGTAATTAATATACTTCAACATATAGATATGTAGTTTGTAAGCGTTAATTTATGTTAATGTTTCTTTTTCAAATCTTTTTAGGCTGTTTATTACCCTAATGTAAACGAGGGCTGGCTGCCATTTTCAAATGGCATAAAAAAACGGAGCTGTGAGGTTTTGGTATGACTTATCTACTAACTGAAAATAGTCTTCTGTGTACTAGAGACTGGCTAGAGAAACATATCCAGAAAGCTCTGAACATGTACTTGTGATTGTATTGGCGCATATGAAGAATTTTTACATTGCACTAAGCAAATTTTGTTTGAATGGTATTCTAATGCCTGTTCTAATGCTGAGTCTATGGACAGGTGGCCAAAGAGCACACTGAGCCACGGTTGACCCACTTAGCTCAAGTAATTCTCTGATCCCTCTTCTACCTCAGGAGACACTTTTGTCAATTGGATTGTCATAAATTCACCTCAGCAGTGTGATTGTGTGGGCTCCCAAGTCTGCGTGTGTGCACTCATTACCATATCGCCTCATTAATGGAAGTCACAAATGAATGAATATCAGGAGATGCACTAAAATGATTTGTTCGGTCTCCAAAAGCACTCATTTGGAAAATCTATTTATATTGCATATTCATTGACTTTCATATTCTAATCTGTATAAGAAAACATTTAATTGTTATTATAAAATGCATCCTTCCCAACCACTTACAGCATTGTATTGACTGGACTGTATATGGAAAATGATATGACGGACGAGGGAACAATGTTTTTGCATGCTGATGTAGCATTTAATAGATAGCTAGATAGATACTTAAGAAACCTTCTAAATAATAAACTTGGATAAATTATGTTGCAATTATAATGTACAACAATGTAGACTACATTTTTAATTTAAAGTAATGTTCTGTATTCCTTGTTACACTATATGTAAGGGACAGGTGATATTTTCAAATGCTGTAAATATTCATCAAACCACCAAAAACAGCCCTTTTTTCAAGCTGCACTGAGAAAGGAAGAATAAAGGCTTACATTCAGAGATGGCCGAGTTGCCACCATTCGCAGACCTGACCCGCCGAAACTTCCCACCAGTTCCAGAGGAGGAGCTGTTTGAGGACATAGAAGACGCAGGTGATGGTGATGATGAAAAAGATGAAAGCTCAAAGTGAAGAGGAACAGGAGCTTTGGAGGGAAGCAGGATTCTAGAGAGGAAGACGGACAGTGCAGCACCACAGAGCGTCAAGGCGATGGCGGCACACTTCCATAACTTCATCTTAAAATGAGTAAGAGCATTGGCACTCTGCAAGAGAAAATAAAAGGTTCATGTTGTAATGTGGCACAAAGACTCTTCTGCTCTAGCTAGCTGTACCCTGGAATCACTACATATATACACCTCCTGTATCTTTGATTTGGTCATTCTTTCCTGCTGTGTCAAATTAATTTTGGATAGCATTGAAAAAGTGGTATTGTGACAGCACCTGTCTATTCATGTACATGTTCGTCATACAAGTAAATTGCCATCTGCTATCAATCACCGCCTTTGATCTAAACCCACTGTCTGACACATGACTTCAGAAACAATTTACTTGATAAGCAAATTACCTTTTGTGTTTTAGAGATGTAAAGGATTGACCCTTTTCGTACTCTGCCCACAAGGCTACTGTTGTGAGGTCGAACAAGTCTTGGAGAGCACTGACAAAAATGCCCTTCAGTCTAATGATAAATTAGACTTTTGTCAAAATAGAGGCCCAGGCACACTAAGCATTTGCAGCAGTTGCAGGAGCAAAGCTCACACATTGTGGCCACATTTCATGTTCAAAACTGGCACGTGAACCTAAAAGCGCAGTTCATGGGAAGCGTACTTAGACAAACATGATCCTCATGCATATGCGTTTAAGGAAAGGTGGTGTAAATTGTGGAAGGACTGCAAAAAGCATATGGATATCAGAACTTCTGAATACACGTTACGGTCAATTTACTGTGCTCTACTGTGTATCAAGGTGACTGATTGTGCAACAGTTTTCCCTGCCTTTTAAATCCTAGTGTATATTTGCTCTAGAATCTTAGAGACAAGTTGAGCCTTGAACAGTCTGATTATTATCAAGATAATCAGAAAAACCATCTACAGCCTCGGGAACAGACGTACACTAAAGAAGATATAGTATGAAATACACCGTATTGTGGCTGCAACATACACATGGAACCAGTTATCATTTCCCAAACTGTATTTTCTTAGCCAATAAAAACTACATTTTAGTGTGGAAGAATTTCATTTATTAACAGTGCTATCTGTTTGCTATTGAATTTTAATTTGCAATTTTCTTGGCATTTCACAGAGCATTTTAAACACTTGTTATTTGGGAAGGGCTCTTAACTACAGTTTTAGTAAAGCAGCCTTTATGTTCAGGTGCATAAAAGTATGTTTTGCATTTGTGCTTGCACTTACAATCAGGACTAGAGAGTATTTTAATCATATTGCAATGGATATATTGTGTACATGTGTGTCACATTGTGAGGAACGATGATTTTTGGCATCACAGCTGACCAGGAAATTCATTGTTACAGAGTGGCTACAAATAATTCATTACAATCTAAGCTTAACTACCACTTTTCACTGTACTGTTTGTCCAGTTGCTATGAACATGGGTCAACTTCTCACCTATGGTGCATACCAAACAAGTTCCATGTGCATTTTAGGGCTGAATCCTGCTGTGAGAAAAGACTTCCTGTAGACAGGTTCATCACTCAACGATTTCATTCACAGATGTTATCACAAGTGGTTTTGCCATCCACAAATATTTTGTTTTTCCCTGAACTTGTTCCAGTCCATGAGTCGCAGGTGTGGATTCTTGGAGGGAATGCGATGTCCTTTACCCCCTTTTTTGCTTTCAGAGACTTTTCTGACACATTCAACCCCAGCATGTTCTTTCTACTTTGACTGTACAAAGATCAATCTGGAAATTCACCAGATGCTCTGCATAACCTATTACAGTATCATCCCAGTCATGAAATACTTCTTGGCAACTTGTCAACTCACATGAAAAGTATATTAGTTCTCTTTTTTAAGTCACCTCCTCAGTCAAGTTGTGCCACAGTCTTGTGGGGGTAGTTTTGTTTACAGGTGGCACATTTGTAGATTTATGGGCCTGTTGTGATGTGCGTGTATTTTTTTGAGCACACTCCAAGCTTCACCTACAGACACACAAACCTATGATGTGACAGCATTGTTGAAAACAATGAACCCTCATAATGTTGCAGTCGTACTGTAATGCACATAACGGGAAACATGTACGTGACATGAGGAGACCTGAAATGATCAAATATGAAATATTTCCAATGGTCTGTTTGTCATAAAGATGGTTGCATAATTAAACAATTATATCACATTGGATGCTGCCAATCCTGTTACATCAGCAAACAGGCACCCATTCTGGCTAGCATCAGTCTGAGGGGAAAGGAAGGGTCATGCTACCCACCGAGAGAGAACCTGGCCAACTATGATCTCTTGGCCTCCTCTGGTTCCCAAATTTTGAGGTTTGATTAAATATTTACTGTTTTGTTTACAAACATACTATTCACATACCAGTTCCTTTCAAGTGTCCTCACTCTTGAAAAAAGGGGTTCTTCTAGGATTCTTCAAGAATAGTTCTGTAAAGAACCATACGCTGTAAAATGGTTCTTTACTATGATAGGAAAACGCTTGAATATGATCCTCTAGCACTAAAACGTTTTGTATTATTATTATATAGATCCTTTTTAGTAAAATTGTAGTGAAGTACTGATATTCTATGTACACTTTATTGGGATATCTATCATGTAATTGGAATTTTCTTCTTTGTTTGAACCACAGAGAGTAGAAGGATGCAAAACAGTTCTGCAGATGAGGAAATGGTAATCTGACAGTGACAGAGAACTTCTCCAGACACAGAGCCTCTCAAAGTACTTTGCCAGAGCATATTATGTATTGGCTTCAATTAGGATTTGGTTGCTGACCAGAAAAACATGAAAAGTGGAAAACGAAGATGACCAAGAAATTAGTTTTCTAGCAAAGGGAGGAATGAATGTTTTTAGATGTCTCTGCTTTATGCCTAACAGAATATTGGCTTCCATTCCATGTTAGAGTTCATGTCTGTCAAAACAGAGATTGTTCTGTTTTTCCATGCTCTGCAAAGGTTTGACACAACTGTAGTGAACGTCTAAAATATGGCTGAGATTTATTCTGATTCGTTTCAAATTGCACTGGATCTTTATCTCCATCACTGCCTGAAATGTAGCCTCAGGGAATTGTAGAAGTTTCTTTCAATGTTTTAGGAGGCACTCTTTGAAGCTTAATGCTCTTGAAGGAAATGTCATAGCTGAGAAGCACTTCATGCACTGTGAAGTGAATTAGTCATTAGGAGGCATCTGTGGGATGACTGTCCTGATCCAGGGTCAAAATCATATCTGAATAGGAAAATTCTGTTCTGTTCCAGGTCTCTCTGGTAGGCGTCACTTCTATGCTCATAAAACAAATCAAACACTATTGCCAATGTACAATCTACTCTGTGTTTCTGGTAGTCCCATTGTCAAGCATACAGTTCGGGATATATTTCAGTGTGGTTTGATGTGAAAGGGTCCATTGTAAAGAAGCTTAATGATACAGGCATAACCATTGTATGATGTGTAACAATGTTATGTGAGTCTTTGGAGGTATTGACTGCTTTAAAGATTTTGAAGATTGGTGGTATTTTCTTGCTACATTGGTATCGACAAAGAAAAACTGGTTTTGAGTCATGGTTCTCATACATATAGGAGAGATGTTGTATTTTTTTTTCTTGCTGTTTAATCCTCCGCAGTTTTCTCCACTATCATAAGTTTTACAACCCAAAAAAGCATTTTTCAGATGCTCTCCCAATACGAAAGTGATGACAGATTAAGAATTTACAGCTGAAATCCTTCTTGGCCTGTAGTCTAGTGCTTTAAAGAGGATGTCTCACAAAAAGCTGCAGTACATAATGGTATACACTACTCTCTATTTCAAATGAATTGTTAGCATTAAAGGGATTTGGCTTTTGTAATAACAGCCATGATTAATTTTACTTGATCATCAGGTGAAAAAATTGTCTTTGTAACCCTTAGAATTAAGATATATGACTGATATATGTAAATGATCTCTGTTCTGTATTGTGCCTTCAGTCTAGACTGAAACAGTGCTTATAACTTCACTGGATGGAACTAAACTGTAGTTAACTGCATAAGCATGTATATGTGAATGCATTTTTCAACATCAATTTAATCCAAATGGGCAGTTTGTGCAGGTGTTTTTAAAAATAGACTGTATAAACTGGGGTGCAAATGATACATTTAGAAATTTTAGCAGTGTTTATATACTACATTAAACTATGCTGTCTCAAAAGAAGCTCCCTGTTTACGAACTGTTGAGCCATGTGCAGCAATTTCTAATCAGAGAAACGAATAAACCACTTGGCAACAGTATATCATCAGTAACGTTTATCAGCTCAGCACATACAAAGCATGACAGTATGTTTTTGTAATGTAATTGAGAGTATGGGCTATTTTCAGCACTGCAGAGACAGCTTGAATCATTAACATATATGAGGAATGTTCTCTTTAACTAAGGCATTTTCTGCATATAGGCCAAAAAAACCATTTTCAAATGTAGTGCCATTGCTAACTATACAATTCGACTCCTCTATCCAAATGTGCCTCCCTCCTAGATGATCTCTAACTAAATAGTTGAAATCAGCGTTTTGTACTCATAGTAGAGGAATGCTCACTTAACAGTGGCGTCTGTATTTGTGAAAGTGTTTGTGTGTGACTGAATGTTCTTTCAGCCTTATCCAAACATTTTCTGACTAATAGGTCTACCTCTACATTTACAGTGTAATTCCTTTGTTTCAGTGATCTTAACAACTGTGAAAAGGCCAGACAGGATATTCTCTACATAAATTGTACCATTAAGTGCCTTGTCCCTTATTAGGAAACAATGCAATTGTTCACAGGATGCTTTCAAAAAGTGTCCCCCTGCCTTTCTAAAATATGTTGAAAATATATCTGTGTTTTCCGTTACAAAAGAGAGCATTATATGTATTTTTGGAACATTCAAAACAAGACCAGAAATAAAACAAACTGTCTTGTCAAGTGTGTGCCTAACAATAATCAATTGGACACAGTGGCGCCTTAGAACTTTCCCTCCATGCACATTTCTCATACTGGAGAAACAACTGGAAATCGTGCTTTGTTTGTAATTGTGTGACTGTGCTACAAAGGTCTGTCTCAAATGGTGTATTTCATAACATGAAACTAAGTGATTAGTTTCCCCTCATTACATTCAATGACTTTCCTGACTATGTCAAAGGTGTATATGTTCATTCAGGTGCAGCATTATAGGAATGAGCCATGGAAATGCTATTGTAAGCTTCAGGGGATTAGTGTTAATGCCATCCAATTTACCATTTGTAGTCTACCATTTTCTGACAAATTCTTAGATTAAAGGTGTGAGGCTGTGAGGCTGACATGCTTTGAGTTAATCTTGAGTCATTCCTGGAAATGATGCCTCATTGTGGTTCATCAAGTATAGACACTGTCAAAACACAAACAATATCCAATAGAAAACTTTAATAGAAATTGCTTAAGCTAAACGTTACTGTTCATATAAAGTCATGACAAATAAATGTTTACATTAACTTCTTTATGTTCACATTTTGTTCTGGTCACAGCACTATTATCAATATATTTGTTCTTTGGGGACTGCCAGTCAAAAGGTGTCCCGATGCAAGTGCGGGACTAGTTTAGGTTTATCTATTTAGCTGAAAGATATATTTTGTAATCTCGGCAGTGGAAGACACCTCTGACCAGCAGTTTGTGGTGTTTTGTGGACTGAATAATGCAACATGCTAAGCCTGTTAATCCACAAACCAGTTGGCTTCTTTTTTCTGGATTGTATTTATTGGCTTTTTATTTACAGATTTGTATTGGTAACTGTATCTTTAGATATTGTATACTTTATATATTTTATCTATTTTATATATTTTGAAACCATTCAGGCTAACCATGGTAAATCACCAACCTTTATACCCATCCATGATTAAACCAACAACAAAGTGGAAGTCCACAGATTTTTCAAAATCATTTAGTCGTTCTGAGTGGCTTGATGTGACATGTGCCTTTCCAGAGAAACTTGCACAAACAGAAGTGTTCGCAGGAATAGTCACAGGAACCAGATGCATGAAGATTGTATTATTCTGTAGATTATCATCTTTTTTCCAAACAAGCAACATATATTCTGAGGAAAATAAAATAGGCTCCTGTCTTATTGTCCTGTCAGTATTCATAACCATTTATGATTTTGCAGAGTTTGTCAGCTTCATGACGTCTTAGTAACAGACAACCAATTACAATCAAAATGTTCTTTTGATGCTACCTCACCATTAGTCATGAACAATAAACATCAACGTGGACCGAACCATCACAGGGAGTTTTCAGGGATCCACTGCTTAGAACATGTTGAAATGTTTTGGTTGATTGACAACATAATCCTTTCACCTGACAGCAGGTTATCCACGTCCACCTCATGCAATATAATTGACGGAAAAGGTGAATAATACCCTGCTTACTTCTTTCTCATGTGATCTTGAAAAGCTTCTATAATGAGCCACATAAGACACATAATCCATCTTTTCCGGTTTGGAGTAATGGGCACCCCTAAGGAAGGAATTTCTTTCTTTTTTTGATGACAAATCAAAATGTAAACTGTAAATTGTTACCCCAAGTGTAGATCATTGGTGTCTAAAGTTTGCTTCTTTATAATCACTCTGGACTGACAGGCTAGTGTATCTCAGAAACAATCGAAGCTTATAGGCTGATGATTAGCATAAAAGAAATGGCATAAGCTGTGCTCCAAATTGACTTAAGTTGTGGAGTTGACTTGCTTTTGTGCTCTCTGACACTGTATAATATACTGTTTTCTCTAAAAATGGACAATGCTTGAATGCTTATGTGGGAATAGTCCATAATTTCTTTGAACAACTTTGACAACAATGCGGAGGGATTTTGGCCCCAAGGTAATAGTTATGAAGATCTCTCAGTTGGCATCTGTGCTGATTTCTTTATAAGCGTAGCCGAGACTAATGCCATCCATATATCATGACAATAAAAAAGACAAGTCAAGTAGTATTACAAGCTGATGTTAGAACTTGGAGAGTAACTGATATTCCTTTTGTGTCCTTCACACAAGACCTAGTCATGCTGGTCTCTAAGCCAACACTGGAGCTGTGTTCCAGTAGGTTGCTGTTTATCATGCTGTTTCATGTCTATTACCATCCGCTAGTAAGACAACTGTATAGAAATGACTGAAAAAACGCAGATGTCTCTCAAACGAAAGGCACCACTCCCAGTGTTTATGGGCCATATGATGAATGGTTCCGCTCAAAACGTTGTTTATTTTTTGTGCCTTTCCAATTGCTATATTGCGTGTTTATGTCTAGTGTTTTGTCACGACATCTGCTTTTGCATGGTCACGTTCAGCGGAGAGTGAATTGAAATAACAGTGTCTTCCTCACATACTGCAAATACATTAAACATTTATGGGCCATGTGCCTTTATGTAATGTATTCAGCGCCACATAAGTGAAAACTGTTTTTACAATTGACTTGAATAATGCATTAAATGATTTGTATAGGCTCTGAAAACATAATATACAAAAATATGAAAAAGTCTATCTACAAGGCTATTGATCTGGACATGCATGATCATAAAACTTTCATTGGTATAGAATGTTTACACGGAAGCTTCTTAACTCGTTCACGAAATGTATTCTTAAAATAATCTATTAACAGGTTAAAGTGCTTCCCAATGGTATCACTTCAATAGACACTTTTGGTGCGTTTTCAAGACAGTATACATCATAAATTAGAAGTGGATTGTAGATATATTATACTCTTAAATAAGAATGTTCCTATATGATGTGGATCATAAAAAAACCTTAACTGGAGGGTTGGAGGTTGTTTACATTTTGAAAAGGTTATCCACACTCATATCTAATATCTTAAAAAATCCATAAAATATATGCTACCTGTCATTTTAACAGGCATTCTACACATTCCCTGCTGTAACTTTAGACAGTGCTAGTGGATTTTACATTTACATTGCCAGTTGATTTTATATCGGTTACACAAAAAATGTTCTGAAATTGTTTTAATGTGTAGTTCTTAAAAACAAACTTTGATTGATATAGAACCCCTGAATTATGCAGAGTTTTCCTTTGTAACTCGCCACACTCACATATCTCATTAACTAAAAGTTCTTTGAAGAATTGTAGATAAATGTGTTCTTTGAGTAACTAAAAGTGGTTCTTGTTGGGCACTTGCTCCTAAGAACCTGTCTTTGGCACCTTTATTTTAAAGAGCGTCTGTCTAACTCAATTATCTAAATAGCAGACTGTAAGAGCCTAACCACTATGTTGAGGTTTTAAGTGTTTACAAAAGCAAGATATACTACCAATCACAATCTAACCCCATAAATAGTTGCATGGGAATTCCTTAAACATGTGGCAACTACATGTTGCTACTGTTTGATTTGCTTGCCTTTCCTGTTATATTATTATATTGTTATATTATATTGTATTATATTACTTGTATTATATTATATTATTATATCATATTCTAATATATTATATAATATATTAGATTAGATTATAAAATAGTAATTGTCCTTACAGCATAAGCAGTTTGTTTGCTTAAAACCCTTTTGTTAACAGTCCACATTATGTCATTGAACAGATCTATATCATGCTGCAGATGTTCCTTATGCTGACTTTGGTCAGGTGTGGAGGTTTCAAAAGAGAGAAAGTGAACTCAGCTCCCAATCCCTCCATCAAAAGCCTTTGTTCTGCCAGGAGGAACCACTCAGAGTTTGGCCATAATGCCTGTATAGCCTTTATTCACGTCTTCTTCTTAACTGAATAGCACCATAACTCTTCCCTCCTGAAAGAGAGGGGGAGGCCTTAAAGCTGTTCTTTTCTAATGGGATCTTCTCGCTGAATGTTTTGGCAGTGCTTCAAGGCCAAGGTTCCATCCTTCTGCACCCTTAAACATCCATTATTAGAAATGATTAAAAAAGTTATCTTCATGCGTATTCCGTATCATATCCATCATTGTCCTTTCCTGTAGTTGCATAATATATGTAATCATATACATTAGAACAGCAGAAAGAAACATTTCTTCTATAACAAAAAGTATGACCAGGAAAATGTTTCCAATTTGTATCATCCTGACAAAAAATGTGTCTAAATACATCACCAGGTGTTTAGTTGTATAAATAATTACCCCTCCTGTGTATACAGAGTTCACTTCGAGTGAATAATCTTGCTGGGGCAGTTCTAATTTTCAGCACACATTTCTTGTAATTGCCTAAGCAGGGGCACGGATGTTCCCAGTAGGTTTCGCATGGGTGGACTTCAGCTATGCCTGTGCTTCCTATACATCGCATGTTCCTCTCGCCTTCAACAGAAATAGATCAGATGGTGTGTTTGAGAGAGCGTGCCAGTGGCAGCGGATCTCTTTTATCTCCTGCTGTTGAGATAACAGCACTTACAGAGCGGCACTGTTCCTCCGCCGAGAGTGAATGGAGATGCACTCTGAAAGTTTAGACTAGTGTTGGCGTTACCAAGTTTGATGGTTGAGCTGTATGACGGATGGCAAACAGAAAACTCAAGCTTCATGACTGATTATGGCATATGACTGAAGCCCCTTTAACGGCTTATCGAGGTGTAACAAAATGTAAAGTGAGGGCAAACACACATACTGAGCAAGATCGTGTGTTTATTCTCTGTTCATTTCTCTGTTCATGTTAACATACATTTTGAAAGAAATGACGACAAAGAGCCATAAGGAAGTACCTTGTGTTCTTTTACAGAATGTTAGAGATAAATATCTACATTTTCCCAAATTTCACAAGCACTTCCTTTTATGAAAAATGAACGTAAGCCAAAGGCAGTGACAGCCATTGCTGTGTGAATTTGTACATAACTTTGTATGAATGATCTGATGTTTAATTTCAGCACATGCTCATCGTGGGGTGACAGACTGGCACTTAAGCTGCGGCTTAGATGACAAAAGTGGATGTGTCCTTACCGTTTGCCCGGCTTATCCAGACTTGTCAGCGTGTCTATGTTTTCAGATGACCTCTGGGTAAAAATGGCACTGATCAATATTCCAGCCCTTTTATTTGGGGAGAGGTGAAAGAGGCTGCAGTGGTCTCTCCTTCTTTTTCTTGTTGTCCTTCGTGGTTGTGTCCAGCAGTCTAAGGTGCGGGACGTTCAAGGGCTAGTCCCCAAAAGTGCTGCATTCTTTCAGCTTCAGAGGACCGTCAGACATCCAGGGACTTAGGGTGTGTAAGAAGGCTCCCCAAATCCCCATCTTGCTGCTAGGGAGTGATTGTGCAATAAGTCAAGCAGGCATGTGTGGGGGAAAAATCTTCCTTTGGGTAAAAATAAAACTTTCACACAGATGATTTGCTTTTGAGAAACGCCCCTTAGAATGTGGTTTACAAGTGGATTTCTAAAAGTTAATTAGTGATTAAAGCAACTACTTTGCAAATCCACCTCCCAAACCTTGCTAAATGTCAATAGAGAATGCAAAAGAGTCATTTAAAGTCATTTTAAAGCACTTGCAATAGACTTATGCAAACAGTTTGCCATTGCTCACCAGTCCACTCACGTCCTGTGAAATACAATGCTGAGGAGATGGCAATGTGGCTTGAGAAAGTTGTTTATTCCGCGAAAATTCCTCTGCAGTGATTCACTAAAGCGAGGGAACTCTGATGGCAGCACACTCACGCCTCTTCAGCAGCTCTCTAACAATTATTCCAAAATCCATTAAGTACGTTCCAAGTTAAGAGGTTTATCATCAGACCCAAAGAATCTTCTTCTCAGTCATTCCTACAGATATAATCTGATATGACTTTCTGAAGGAGTGCATTAGACAAGTTCTCAGGTTGTGATCCCAGCCTCGGTTACACAAGCAAACCCTAGAGCCTGTGTGTGTTCTCTTCTCTGGGCTGGGACCAGGATGTTACCTTCTCCTTTTGATCCTGTCTGATCAGTGGATTAAGAGTGAAGAGCTGCTGCTACTTGGTGCCCAACAAATCAAACACTTTCATCAAAAGCTTGAAGTTATTTCCGTCCACAGCAAGACTGGACCAATTCCTTGCAGAGGGAATGGAACTGGTGCGCAAAAGCGAGTCTCCAGCTGGCTGAGTGCTGAAGTGCTGGTGCAGAGGGGATGGTTGAAGAGAGAGATGGAAGGGGGGGGCTGTGGGAGTGTTGCTGCACTTTACTCTTCCTTTACACCCACCCCTCCTTTACAGACACCGATGCAAGACTAATAAGTTCCACCTCCAGCCAAGTGGAAGAGAAAAGGTTAATTAGAGCAGGATCTGTAAAACACATTATTAAGTAAGTTGCTTTCTATGGTCATTTTCCCAGTATTCATGAGACACTGCTTTATCACTGTCTTGTTTGCACTGGCTCCTCTTTTCATGTGCTGCTCTGACATCCATCTGTATATTAGATGCTCATTTGTTTATTGTTTTGTTGTCTTTTCTAGTGTTCTGTGTATTAATTGTTTAATCATAGGTTGTATTCATAGTCATTTTACTCTGTAATTCATCCACAGTTTATGTTGTGTATTGTACCATGGACCAGAAGAACATTTCAGCCTAATGTTTGCAAGTCATGACTGAACATTTACATTTACATTTACATTTACGGCATTTCGCTGACGCTCTTATCCAGAGCGACGTACATCAGTGCTTAAGAAGTCCACAACTAATTACATTACACTGACCATTTATTTTTAACCATTAATCAGATATCAACAGCCATAGTAAAAGCATGGTAGCATTCAATGTTGTCCATCAGAAATTGTGGTCACACTTTATTTTGACTGTCCCCTATTTTTTTATCAACAAAAGATTAAATTGTTAACAAATTGTGTGGTGAAAATCAATGGTTAACAGCAGCATTAGGGTTAGGATTAGGATCAGGATCAGGATTCGATTTAATGATTAAGGTTAGGGTTGGGTTTTAACTGCATCGTTTTTATTCAACTTCAGTTGCATTTAATAAATATCTTTTTAAACCTTAACGTCTACAAAGCATCTACAGTGGAGTATCCAAGCGGTCATTTAGTCCATATATTCTCTGAGCTTGCCTTTTCAAATTATGGTTAAATACTATTAAATCCAGTCTTTTGGCCACCTGAGGACTTATTTAAAAAAAACAATAACAGAACACATTTTATTGTAAAAAAAAAAGGTTTGAAATGTAATCAAAAACTTTCACGTAGTTGCTACTATGTGCTCTTCTGAAGTATAGCTAAACAAAGTTTATTTCCTTTATACCAGTCAGAACCAGTTCTGTGACATTTTTAGCTAGTTTTTTTCCCTCACTGCTGATTGAAATACATCTGTCAGAAGTCTGTGTTTCTACGTTTTAGCCCAAACCAAGTCTGCATTTGTATTTCAAGTCAGTGGTCTGCATACAGGTAAGTACATCTTTTACTTTTCTGCCACTGTTGATTTCATGAAACATTGAAACAAATGGAAAGAAGTCAGTGCAGACACCAACCTGTCAATACAGGTTCAAATGTAAATATGGTTTATTGTTTATAGTATAGTCAAATAAAACAATGCAAATGATAAATGTTATTAATAATTAATATGTATGTAAGAAAGTACATGGTCTTCAGTACTTTTCTTTTACACCTCAAGAAGCTATTTTAGAATGCATTTAAATGGATCTTCTCCTTGTCACTTGTGCATCATCCTCATTGCGCAGCATCTTAAACGGCAGTGTTTAAATCCTAAACAGTGACCTGGGCTGTTTGCCTGAAGCTCTATAGTCAATTGGTTTTCATAGGCAACTGTCACAGACATTTTACAACACACTCTCTCTCTTTGAAACACACTTTTAGCCAACACAATTCATCCTCTCTCGTGATGTCTTGATGATGATGAGGGTAACTATTAAAAATGTTGTAGGGCTTTCCTGCCATGACAAATTTGTCTCAGATACAGGCAGACAAATAAAAGGCATTGTTACTTCACTACTATGATGCCTCGAGTAAAAATACGAAATCAAAAACCACTGACCGAGATAGCTTACATGGTCTTCTTACCAAACGTATCAGTCAATCCGGTTGTTAAACAAAAAAGTAAAGATAAAGACTTAGGATAAGGTGTGCCTTTTTCAAAGCGATGATCTAAACACCAACTGAACACTGGACAGTGGGGAAAGAAAGCATTAGTTTGCTCTTCGAGGTGGAGTTAGCAGCGCACTTTGTAACAGCTCAGGGATCATGTTTGCAGGGTGGGGTTTTTGGCATATGTTATTGTATACAGTTTCAGGAGTTTGCTTTGTAACAATCTGACCTTTAACACACTTCAAGATCTTCACAAAGACATGTGTTAAAGAGTCCATATCCTTCCCTGTTTTGATTTTCTCGAGGTGCACTTGTGATGTTTTTCTGGACTCATTTCTAGATGCGTATTTTCCAACCTGAGCATGTTACTCTGTCTTTAATACTGTGATATGTAACTGAATGCCAAGATCCTGTAAGAGGATTATACGCTTGTTATGTAAATGTGTTGTTGTTGTGACATCACAAAACAATACAAACACCATGAAAAAATAATTATAACTTTAAAAAAACTTTTTAAAAAAGGGCTAAAAAGTAAACATAAAGAAAAATCTGTAGCTTCTCTTAACTAATCATTTGAAGTTCTGTGAACTAAAAATTTAGGACAGCCCTGTAACTGTTTTCTAAGTTAAATTTAATTTACAGTGTATAGGCTGTTTGTCAGCTTGTCAGCTTAGGTCCTTCAAAAGGATCCTGAGATCAAACCAAAGCCACTTTTTTGGATTTTTGTTTGTTTACTGAGAGTAGAAAGTATTTCTCTCACTGTATGTTAAGCTGTCATATAAGTGACTTCTCTACAAAGTGCTCCTCTAAGTTAGCTGCTCCTGAGTTCGTTTAGAACTTGTTAATTCAGCACAGAGTGGACTGTGGTGCTGATTTAGCACTCGACCAAAAGTAAAACATTTTATTCTCGTGTTTAGTCTGAGAACATTTCAGTACTGTGGCCCAATTTGAAAGGGAGCTGAAAGTTGTCATCAGCAACCTGCTTTTACCCGATCGATCTTCAGCTCTGAAGATTGTGTTTAGGCAAATGCATGTAAAAGGGAGGCAGTCGTTATTCTTTTGGCCAAGCTTGACCAAACAAGTCGGGATCTTTGTCATCTATCCTCATTCTATGGCGGAACAACGTATTTGTTTGGTTTCCCTGGAGATTTAAGTCTGAAGGAGGGCAAAACACTGGGCATGGCTTTTAGCCAGGTATAGGGTTCACGTATTTTTTTTTTCTCCTCGTGATCATAGCATTGAAAGTGGACTGAGTGTGCATTCTATAGCAAAGAGGTCCCCTAAAGAGAGATCATATAACCTGAACATATGCTCGGGTAAGGCCTTATAATACGATTAAGCATTAAACACCGGGGTGATGGTGCTGACTGTTTCGTGTTAGATTAAAAAGCCTGCAAAAGCTTTTCTTTTTTGCTTGTGCAAGCAGGAAGATCAACAGCAATCCTCAACAAGGCTGGACAAATTTGCTATCTCTGGCTGCTTTGCTAACAAGGATCTTATTTAGTCTCTGGGGTTCTTAGAAAATGCCCATTTTGTGTGGTCTGCTTTAGCACTAACTGAATGTAAACCCAGCACCCAAGTTCAAACATTTCTTCTGGCACAGTCTATTACTAAATGTTTTACTCTCTTTCTGCTAATGAGAGAACTTTGTAACATGATGGATGAAAATAGCAGTCCAAACATTCATTTTGAGACAGGAAAATCCCAGAAAATGGCAGCTGTAAATGAAAAAATGAATGACTCCAGTCATTCGATCCACCTTTTTTTTTATTTTAGTTTATACATTAACATTATTAAGGTCAAGAGACTGAACAAGGACAAACCGTTCCCTATGCAAAGTCTGACTGGGGCTCTAGCCAGAAAATCGAGGATCAGGTAAGGGTTTGTGTAGCAAGCTGTTGCCCTCAAATCACAGCAACTATAAACAGTGCTGAGAGGAAGGTTCTGCAGCTGTGCTTGGCTGGGAAGCTGAAGCATTGCATCTGTAGAGTGCTGGGTTTAAGCTACTTATGAGATAGAATGAGGTGAGTCATTCTTGGGCACGCTGAACCCCAACGCTCACATTTTGAGATCGAAAGGGAAAGGGTTCCCATTAGTGGTTTGCCATTAGGTCCTGACTTGTCTACCCCTGTGCACCTTTCCACAGTATCCTTTTCATTGCTGCTTAAAAGTGTGACTGGCACTCGTGTGTTTTATTTCAGGTTTTCTTTCACAATGAAGGAAACATGAGCAATTGCTCACCCAAACTACCTAGGATGATGACCAGAACGTCTTGTCAAATTTAATCTCATCTGGACCTCTATAATCACCCTTGCCACAATGAAGACACTTTGGAAATCTCATAAAGCTCTGCTCTTCTTGTCAACAGGAGAACCAAAAGCATAAATCTCCAATCCAGCTGCGAACTCACAAGTGTCTGTTGATAGTCCTATTTTGGTTTCAGACTGTCTGTAATAGTCTGTAAGACAATATAAGGTTCTTTATGAATGCAACACAAAAGTAATGAATTGCTGGCTTTAAAACAAGACGTTGGATGGATATTTAGTAAAAGGAAAAATAGTAGTGATGAAAATGATAATGATATTTTGCTTGAGTGTGTAGGTATTTTTTAAATACAAATTTTTGAATCAATAAAATGTCAAGGAAATTCAAATGTCTAATAATAAAGTACTCCTCACCTTTCCTATACTATCACATTCATTTTTGGCAGCCACATATGTGGAAAATATGACTGCAGATGAATGATCTAAATTGAATGTTTAGGTTCTGTAAGTTCTCTATGATGCGTCACAGTGGTGCAGGGGTTAGGGCTGTTGCCACACAGCAAGAAGGTCCTGGGTTTGACTCCCGGATTGGGCCCAGGGCCTTTCTGTGTGGAGTTTCCACGTTCTCCCCGTGACTGCATGGGTTTCCTCCCACTGCCAGAAACACGCATGTACTGGGGATAGGTCAATTGAGCACACTAAATTGGCCTTAGGTATGAATGTGAGCTTGAATGGTTGTCTGTTTCTTTATGTGGCCCTGCGATGTGCTGGCGACTGCCTTTGCCCATAGTGCGGGACAAAGTGGTAGAAGATGGATGGATGGAAGTTCTCTATGATAGTCCACTGGCTATATTTCATGTTTCATAAAAATCTGTCTCTCGAAACTGTGGGGCCTACCATTGTAAAGTGTAGAATAAATCAAAAGCTTACAAGTTCTCAAGAACAGTGAATCGTAAAATGTTGATAAAGCTCACAATGTTGACCAAAAATTGGATTGAAGGGACGTTATTATGTGACCAAAGAAAAAAGATAGAAAAGGAAGTGCAGCTGGAATGAATTGCTTTCTCTCAAGATCTTTATAGAACAGTTGCAAAAGGCCCAAATTGGCCTGAAAAATGATTCTACCGTTTTCTTTCTCTGAAGTTGAGTTGGCATGCCTCAAGATTTCAAGAACAAAACAAGTGAACAAGCTGACTGACAGATTGGAATTCTATGAAAGTAAGCATGAAATGGGTACTCTTATGTTTTCCAGCACACAGGCCTCACATAGCAGTCATCACAGAAGCCAAGTTAGCTTTACAAATGCTTCTCAAAATCATACATCTGCTCAGACCCAATGAATCTTTAGCGAGCCTTCTTAAGACAGAAAAATGTGGAAATATTATAAATACTGTAGAAGGTGAAGATAAACTGAAAGCGAACATCTGCTATGCGCAGGAACAATTTTTACCATATTCACGTTCTCCCTGGTTGACAAATATTGTGCAATTTATGTTTTGTTGCTGCATTCAAAGTAGCCTAATGTTTATATATGCAGCGAGGCTCAATTTGGCAATTTCAAAGTAAGCACTTGCTAAAGCTGCCAGATTCACAGACTATGATTATATTAGGATTCAAAGCTAGATCTGAGGCCAGTTCTGGGAATGCACTGCAATCTTTCCCTTCTGAATTCTCTTACAAGAAAAACACTCTATTTTTATTCAATTGTTTAAATTTTTTTTAGATGTCTTTTTTTAACATGGGAATTAATGTAGGAATGTCTTCTGCTTTGCAATGAGCTGGCACTAAACACAGGCTTCCCTCTATGGGTGCTTATAAATCAATTAAGAAAAATAAAGACCTAAAAGTGCATAACTCTGTCATCTCCTTTCCTCAAATGACACACTGCTGTGGCGACACGATGCTGTAAAAGCGAGTCCTCCCGCAAAATATTCCATCTCTTGTGAGGAGTCTTTCAGAAACCCTATTATAACCTGGAAAGGGCTGCTTCACTTCTACTTTCAGCATTATTTGCTGAATTTGCATCCCTCTACGTGTGTGTGTGTAAGGCAGGATGAGTGTATGTGCTCTGATTGGTGCAGGTTATTGTGTGTGTGCGAGGAGACAAATTTGAGAAGTTTGGCTGGAGTGTATTGGATTCCCTATGCTCAGCACCATGTAAATTATTCAGTGGTGGGATTTTCTTGGTTTGGGAGTTTATTAGTTTAAGTCCCAATGCCTGTGGTGGGATTTCAGTCCCTTTCATTTTCAACTGCTCATGTAATAAATATCCCCAGACTAAGCTTTATTTAAGTTTTCAACTCTATTAATATTGACAGGTATGAAAAGCTATACTAGTGTGTATTATAAGGATTAGAGTGTGAATATAAAAGTGTATAAATATATCATCATTCTTAACCAAACCTGATTATTGTAGTTGGGCATAGACTATATATATATATGGCATATATATATATAATTTTTTTAATTATATAAATAATATATATATAATTTCCTACAACCCAGCCTATGCCCAACTACAATAATATATATATATATATGATGTTTTCCCCCCACAACAGCATCAGCATGTAAATATTTTTTAAAGACAGCAAAAGTCAATTACAGCTTAACATTATCACTCCCTATTGATAGGAACGTCTCTTAAAATGAATAGTGTGTAGTCGTCTTTGTAGGGAATCACTAGGGTGAATGCACCTTCAGATATGATGATATTAGAAGAAGCGTAAGTGTACATTTACGATACATTAAGAAAACAGCACAACACAGAATGTGAACAGCATGAAATTGTTCTCTGCATTTAACCCATTCGGGTGAAGCAGCAGGCAGCCATTGACGCAGTGCCTGGGGAAGAGTGTATGGGGACAATACCTTGCGCTAGTTCCTCAGTGGTGCCACTCGCAGTCCTGGGATTCAAACCCACAACTTTCTGGAACCACCAGACCACCAGCTACCCCAAGACTATGGATATTCTGTTATGATGTCATAGGAGAAGGCCACAGATACTAATGTGTCAAAGGGGAACTTATTGACTCTTTATTCCTTCTATATTCAAATACACTAGCAGCTGCAGTCTTGAAGGCTGTTGAGTGGATTATCAGCATGCTGTCCATTATGCAGGGAACTTGTCAGCGTACACTGATATCAAAGATAATCACAGAGCATTTGCTCCATTAGGAGAACACACAGCCCAGATACTCTCAAATGAAGTTTCCCTTGCTTGCACACGTTAAGATGCCTGACATCTAGTACCTATAAAAAACTGCAGAGGCTGACCTCTGACAAAGAAGAATGATGCCCTTGCGTCAAGCCCTTCTGACGCACATTCTGGGTCGATTCTAACAGCGTTTAGGCTTCCAGCGAAGCACTGGGCCTCTCTGGATTAAAAGGTTAGGACGATCGGGCTGAGCTTGCTGATCTCCAGCCATTTCTGGCCAAAAACATAATGCAGCTGGTGGCATAAACAGATGGCAAGTTTTTCTCCCACATACACAATGACTGGAGGATTCATCAAGCCTGGTTTCAATTTAAGCTTGTAAAAAGGAATGAAAGATTAGCATGAAATAGTCTACTAAAGACAATGACGCCTTAGATAATAATAAGTAATGAGTAAAGAAAGTGTTTTGCTCTGTGCTTCTTTATGAAAAGAAAAGAGAGAGCTAATCAATAACGAATGGAAAGCAGGGAGAAAGCCCACATCAGCCCCTTTATTCCTGCAAACTCATTAGAAAGGGAGAAGACAGGAGTCAGGATTGCTGCAGTATATACGAAAGTGAGCTGTTTATTTTCAACACATGCCAAAGCTTCAGACTTTCTGAATTTAGACAATTAACGTAACCTCATTATAGTCTAGGTGTAGACCTAAAAAAAAGAATGCAACCAACCATGTCATGATCAGGGAAATTTCACTATGAAAATCCAGTTGTTTCCAATAGGTTATGTAATTAAACAATATTCCATGTTTGGAAAGATGGGCCTTTATTTCTAAAATGTCAATACTTTAATAATCTACTCCTCAAAAACAGCTATTAGCAAAACTCTGCATGTTATGTTCCTCACATTCCATGAAATGAACTACTTGGAAATGGATTAACACTTGGCAAAGAAGCCAAAAATTAGATGGAAAAAGATAAAAGTTCCCTCCAAAGATTTAGTACCACAATAAATAGTGAAATGAATTCATAATAGAGTTCTTAAGGGATGCGTTCTAAGAATCAAGGTCCAGCTGTGGACTGACCACTAGATTTTTAATTAAATGTAACATTAAAGATAACTGGACCATTTCACTTTTGCCCAAGCTGTTCTGAAGTCCATCCACGTCTCAACAAGCAAATGACAGCAATCAAAATCTTTACAAATTTGCCCTGCTCTTTCAACTGATGAAGCGAAGTGAACTGTGAGCAGCTGTTTCTTGCATTCATTAATTCAGTTTTAAAAGCCTGTATATAAATGCTTTGGTAATTGCCTATAAATATGGTCTAGGGAGCTCTATGGCACTCCAATAAAAATCTAACACATTGGAAACTTCTCAAACAAACTGATAATAGAAACGAGGCTCTGCTCAAATTATGTAAACCACCTACAAATGTAAAATCTGAAAAGAGCTGCTTAGAGCCTGTAAAACATTCCAGGCTCAAGACCCTGTGTATGCCAGACCACCCTGAAATTTATGTGGGCATATAATAACGGAATGACCCCAACACCTCACACATTGCTCATTTATAAGCGGATTTAATAAAATAGAGGAATTTATTTTCTTAATGGGCTAAAATTTAGATAGTAAACATATATATAAAATTAGCCCCGTATTAGAACCTAAGTAACAAAATACATCCGCAGAAGACCATAAACTCTGATTTCTATTAAAGTCAGCCACAAATACTTAGTGTTAACAGGTTAATTCCATAGGTGCCGTTTGGAGTTTCAGTTTGGAGAAGTAATTTAATTTTGTTGATCTGCATCGCCATCATGTGGCAAAGGAGAGGAATGACCACAAAGAACTGTCGTGCTTTCATGAAGAATTGCTCATGCTAAAAGAAACCAGGCAGTGTGTGTAGTTTATGAAAGGGGACTGGCAAAAAATATATAGGGTTTACCTGGTAACACTGGTGTGCTTACTAACAAACATGTTTTCATTCTAGTGACAATTTGTATTTGAAAGAGGCTGTTCTTAACTGGGAAATACAGTAAACCATTTTTAAATAATACTTATTTACAAACCACTGAGAAATTAAGAGACCTGATCACACCAGTAAGTCTTTTCCTCATTTTTTGACAAATAATTAATGACAGTACTATTCAAATGTGTACACAGTGAAGGAATAACATGTAAAGAAATGTCTGAAGTCGCTCTGCATTAGATCTCTTGCAGGTCTTGCTTCAAATCTGAATCAAACTGAAATTATTAAATGGTAGTCAAACATTACAATTTTACTATTAGAGGAGACATTTAATCTTCAAAAAGATTTATTTAATCAATATACAATATGAACACAACACTATGACATCAAGGGTTTACAGTTTTGGTGGCCCAGAAAGCCTCCAGCCCTCCTTCTTCCCAATTTTCGTGAACATGGCCAGCGCCCCCAGGCCAAGACATGCTGTTGTGCCAGTCATAGCACTATGAGCTACATGACAACAGGACAAGAACAAAGCACATTAGAGACTTTCCCTATTCAAAGGACACAATACAATATTTATTTATTTGCCAGATGTTTATCTAAAACAGATTGAAGCCTGTAGTAAAGGTGTACAGTGATAAACGCCACACAACTCATTTTCATTTCAGTTTAAGACAGTGTAGGAGATAAGACAGGAGTCTGCAGTGCAAAGCAACAACTTACAACGTAAAGTAAGTGGCGATAACTACAATCCAACATTTCCACCTGGCAAAACATCATGTTAACATTTAATAAAAATACTTACTTCGAGCTCCAAGAAAGATGCCGGATGCACATCCACCAATGAAATAGTTTGTGGGGTCATCAGGAGCATCCCTAGCCTGTGCACTCAGACAAGTGGTCAATCCAAATATTGCCCCCAAAGCGGCTGAAAATAAAGAAAACATTTCCTGCTTATATTTCTGTGTACATTAAATTTATATCGTTTGTAACATGCACTGATTTTCTTTGGTTCTGAAAGTGTCCGTGATGAAAAACAGCCTAGCTGAGAGCGAGTCACAACCTTACACAGAGTGAAATGTAACAGATTTTGTATGTCGAGAAACATGTTGAAAGTTAGTCATGCTCTTGGCCATCTTCATGTATTCCCAATGCAAAATCATTACTGAATTCTAACAGTAATCAGACAGACAGACTTCTCATGACTCACTCTGAAGACTCTTTTTGCAGCATTTGTGTTCATCATGTTTTTTTAATCACTGAGTCATGAGTAAACATAATTAACACCTAAAATAGCACTTTTTTTAAAGCATGTAAGTAAAACAGGGAGAGCTGGCCACCGTGAGTGTTGCATCTAAGCCTCCCCAAATATCCCTCCATATAATTTCAAAAACAGTCCATCAGATTTGATCAGAAACATTCGATAGATATCATTTAAATAAAATCTATTTCAGATGTTGATACATGCTGTTCTAATTCGTGGTCAAAAATAAATCTGTACATCTAAAATAGCCTCCAGTCACTGTGCTTCTTATTTAGATGCATTTATTTTTTGTTTAAGTTGTAAAGTTCATCTGGTTCAAACAGCTATTAAGTATATTAAATTAAAACCATGTTTGTTTAAACACTTTTTAAATCATTTAACAAAAAACAACATGTGTTATGATGTGCTTCATTCTCCCTTAGGAGAAGAGAAACAACAGATACAAACACTCATTAGGAGATAATGTATATTTTGCCAGCGGGAGCCAGTAGCTTTACAACCATCTTCAGACATAGCAAAACATTTCTGATAGAGGACATTAAAAGTATAAACGCAATGAACACACATATCAATTACGTCTAAAAAAAAAGAAAATATACTGTTGTAGTACTACTGGGATTGTAAGAATAAGGCATTATTGCATTATTGTTCCTCTAGTCACATTTGTGCAATAAGTGTATTCTTAAAATATAAATGGACTAATGTAATATGTTATATATTTAGATAAATCACCAATTGTGGTTGGTTTTCTTTCTATACTATTATTCTATAATGTCAAAGAAATAGTGGCACCAAGTCCCATTTAATAAAGCAGAGTTATTCCAGTGGCCCCTCTTAAAAACAAACTGGACTCCCTTTACAATTCTAGAAATCGTTCTTAAAAAGAACCAGTGAGTGTCTGCAAAAAGACAATTAATCATGTTCCAGAAATACATTAATTGTAGAAGTAATTCATGTACTATATAAATAACTATTATTATTATTATTATTATTATTATTATTAGGCATTACTTTGAAAGAATCCCACACAAAGTGGCATGAAATAAATACTCTATTCTACTCTGTTATACTCTAATACACCATTTTGACTCCTACGGTAAAGTGGTTCTATTTGGACAATTAAAAGTGGCATCCAAAAGTAAATGGGGAGTTTTGGATAGCATTACATACCCATTGTGACTGTGCCATTTGCTGCCCTTGCCAGTGCTTCAACTGCTGTCTCAGGTTGGTATGCCACAATATGATACGCTGAGCCAACAAGCCCTGAAAAGGAAACAAACATTTATTCAGCAACTGCTATTTACATTAATAAATGTAGCAACTTGTCCTTCTGGGCCAGAGCTGGTCAGCTCTATGTAATCACAATGAAAGTTGTGTCGAAAAGGGTGTTTTGATGAGAGGATGAAGTGCAACAATCATTCTAGTCATGAAAATGACACCCCTGAAAAAAACAAAACAAAACAAAACCATATGTCTGGCTGTCCAGCCTCACACTTAAGTCTTAACCACACAGTAAAAAAAGCGAGATAATGAGTGGGAAAGGATTCATGCAAAAATAAATTATGACTCTTTTATACATAAACCACTAAACATGCAATAAGTACAAAAATATAGCATATTGTCCCTTTAAATACAGAAGCATCAAACTTTTTAGTTTACACGTCCTGCAAAAGAAATGGGTAAGGGTAAGTAAGGGTAAGTAACAAGTAAGGGGCCAAGCTCCAAAACCTGAAAAACAGCTGGGTCCTAATACTTTTGTCAATACAGTGTATATCTCTACATAACAACAACATGAGACACTTTTCAGCTAGAAAATTACTGTTATATTCCACTGTCACTGCACACATCCTAGATTTCTAGTGAAATCTCGGTAGACAGAGAAATTGTATAATGTATGTATATTCTTCTGGCCAACAATTCTGTGTCTTATTCATTTGTGTGTGATCAGCGAACTTGACCTTCGGTTTATTAGAACATTAACTTGACCTGGAGCGGAACCTACCTAAACAAACTGCTAAAATGTTTAATTTCAGCTGGGAGAGGGAACCTGGACAGAGAAGACCCCTTTGACTAATCTAGTCGAGTCAAGTAGGTTTGTTGTCATTTCAACCATGTACACACAGTTCACAGTGAAACAAAACAACGTTCCTCCAGGACCATGGTGCAACACAAGAACAGAAAACAAACACCACGGGACTTCAAGAACAGACAGGACAGAAGAGAGTGCAAGAAGAAAAAAAAACAATAGCAACAATACAACAGACAAGACATTCAGTGCAATTGACAGCTACAGTACTACTTTACTAGTCTGAATGAGTACAGTACCATGATTGACACAGTATTTCTAGCAGCTGAAATGCACATGTTACATGTGCAAAAATGCAGTACATGAGTAATTTCACAAAGACACAGATAAAGACTATGTTCCCTTTATCAAAAGCACAGTAACTCAGTTGAGTTGTTTCTACAGTGGCTAGCTAACTCAGCTAGCACACATTTAAACAGAGCAGATAAGACAGCCCACAGCGACTGGAGTGTTCACACACAAATAAGTAACTACAGTACGACAGCAGTGTTCAGCCTGCTCACCGATGGCAGTGCCCAGTTTGGTGGTAATCCATGTTTTCTCCACACAGTCTTTACCCTCTTCGAGGTCCCAGTAACCCATCTTGGAGACAACAAGGACACGGACAGTTCTCGCGAGACTTCAGGTCTGCCTGAAGCTGCAGCGTGACTCTAAAGCGGCATATACTGCCTCTTATCGACCGGGAGTCCAACAGTTCCCATATTTTAATTTCTTAACAGCTTTTTGTAGTTTTTGTGCAACTGATATATTGACATTACACTTAATTTCATGGCTAATCAGGTTTACATTTATATTTATGGCATTTAGCAGACGCTCTTAAGAATCTTAACAACTTTTATATGGCCCAGACCGTAATGGCTAAATAACTGGGTCAGACCATCTCCAAAATAGCTGGTTTGCATGGTGTTGGTGGTATGCAGTGATTAGTACCTGCCAAAAGTAAAGAACTGACAACAAGTGAATGGGCCACAGATTCATGGGCTCCATTGGCTCACTGAGGTGTGTGTCTGGTCTGATCCCACAAAAGAGCTGCTATGGTACAAACAGCTCAGAAGGTTAATGCTGGTAGAAATCTGTGTCAGAACACACAGTGCATCACAGCTTTCTGCATTTGGGGCTGCTTTGTCACAGACTAGTCAAAGTGCCCTGTCCACCACCAAAAGCACAGTAGGGATATGTGTATAAGATCTGGGCAGCGAAGCAGTGGAAGAAGGTGGTCTGGTCTGATTAAATACTATATAGTTCTTTTACATCATGTGGACGGCCAGGTGTGTGCGGGTTAAGTGAAGTGACCATTCTGTGACGCTCTGGACAATGTTCTGCTGAGGGTCTTTGTATCCTGCATTTATGTGAAGATTACTTTGACACATTTCACCTACCTAAACGTTGTTTCTGTACCAAGTACCAAGTCCTTTCATGGTAATGATGTTCTCTAATCGCAGTGACTTCAGCCTGACGGTTTGCAAAACTCAAGAAAAAATTCAAGCTGTTCAGTGGCCTTTGACTCTTCATATTCACCATAAAATATTTCATATGATCTACAGACAAGAGTCTCGATTAATATTAAGTTGGATTAAATTTGATTTGTGCAATACAACTATTTAATCTGAGAATTGACTGAATGTTACTGAATGTTAATCTCATTGCCTGTTGCTATTTTATTGTATTTATTTTTATTTTATTTTATTTTAGTGTTACTCACTAAGTCACTTTCATAAAACATTTTGCACTACTGACCTGCTGGTACAGTACACTAAATCTTTACACAGTCAGTGTTACACTGTTATTTGGTTAGAATAATATTTAGAATAATAATATTGTTGTCATCTATTATATTATTACTCTTTCTTGTTGTAGTGAGTATATTAATGAAAAAAGAATTTCCTTCTGGATAAATGAAGTTCCTTCTTATATTATTATAATAATCAAAGATTCGGGTGATAAATCTTGTTAACCACAACCATTTAATGTCACTCTAAATATTGTATTTTACATTTCTTACCAACTTTGTTAATTCTGTTTGTTTAGGTGGATCGTCACTTCCGGGCCGTGGTAGCCACAGGTTGCTCTTGTTGCTAAGGAGCCGTAGCAACGAGAACACGTCAGCAGAGTGGGGAACAGATACAGGGGCTTTTCTGCAAACAGATGTACAGCTGGAAAATTCTTTAAAAATCTCCAAATAGTCGTTTTTGGCTGAAAGTCTTGTCTAGAGATCAGCATCGCAGCCTTCTCAGTTGCTCTGGCTGGCGTAGCGCTGAAAGGCGAGGCTGGGAACGGCTGAAATTGAGCTAGTTAGCAGGCAGGCTAGCTTGCTGAGCTAAGACTCCTGTCAGTGAAAATGAAGTAAATTCTCTTTCTGTGTCCGTGACTCAGCTGCCTGCAGGCTGGGAACAGGGACTGGGAGGGTAAGCTGCGTCAATGCAGTGGAGATATGTGTGTTATTAGATAGTTTGTAAACCGTATTCAGTCCATCCACAGAACCTGAAGAGCAGCAAGATGATGTGTAACCTCCCCTCCGCCATGCAAAGAAGTGCTACTAATTAAACTACCCACTCCTGGTTTGTAAACACACTGCTCGGCAGCTTCTGAGACATGTCGTCTCCGTCGCCCGTGCAGATAAGGGAAGCAAATGCACATCTGGCTGCTTTGCACAGGCGAGTTGCGGATCTTGAGCAAAAACTAGAGGCAACTGAGAATACCGTGCGGGAGCAAGCGGAGAGCCTTATTCGGAAAGACGAACAGCTGAGGGCTGCCATACAAGAAATAACCGAGAACAAAGACAGGTAAACACAGGCATCTCAAACCTCTGAGCAGTGTGACAGTTAACCTAATTGAACTTAACCATCATAAGCTAATTACTGGGACAGGTGGTGGCCTATTAGTTAGTGGCCTATCCTCTATCAGAAGGTTGTGGGTTTGAATACCAGGACTGCTAGTGGCACCACTGAGGTACCCCGAAAAAGGTACCTTCCCCACACACTGCTCCCTGTTCCTGGCTGCCAGCTGCTTCTACTTGGTGAATAGGCTCAATACAGAGAGAATTTCCCACTGTGTGCTGTGCTGCATCCATGCATGAGTTACCTCACTTACAAAGGCCTTCATGATTTAAATTGTGTTGGTGCTGATTTCTGCAGGACTCTGTGTATCCCTGAGTGTGAGCATATCATGCAGTATGTTGTACACTCTTTAAATTCTGGTCATAGTGTGGTGTTACCGCTGTAACATTCAAACCTCATATTGTGTTGGTGCACCACATGCCAACAAATAACGGCTGATCCATCAACACTTTACAAGACAGCAGAAGGTAGTGTCTGACACCAAGACTAGATGTCGATCCTTTAAGTCCTGTCAGTTGTGATGCGGGGCCTCCATTGATTGGACTTGTTCATCCAGCACACTGAAAGAAGTAATTGCCATTAGGGAATATTATTGCCATGAAGGGATGTACAATGTCAGCAACAAAGTTTAGGTAGGTGGTACGTGTGAATAAAACTTCCACATTAATGAGTGGATCTGTGGTTACCCATCACAACATTGCGTCATAGTGCAGGTTATCACTTATGCGTTAACGGGTGCCATTGTAATGAAATAACGTGTCAGTGGTTGTAATGTTGTTGTTGATCAGTGTATGTGATCACCATGTATCCCAGAATCAAATTCTAAGGAGTATGATATGAAATGTTGCTTATCAACTATGATTTCCTTAGCCTGGTGGAGATAGGAACCAGAGGTCCTGCACAAATATAACCATTTTATTTGCTATCCAAAATGACCAGTGAACTCAATACTCATGTTTTTTTTTTGTACTATGCTAATTCTGTTTTTCCTCTTTTTCAAGGGAGATTTCCTACCTCCATGAAAAGCTTTGCCATTCAGAGGAATCCATCCAGAAACTCCAACATATGGTGAAGGAGAAGGATTCCCTAATTGGCCAATTGCAACATCGCTGTCAGCTGCTGGACAACATCTGCAAAAGCCGTCCCTTATTAGACAGCATGCTGGCCCAAATGGCAGAGGCAGAACGGATGGGGCCTGTTATTGACTTGAGCAAACCCACAGCAGACACGTCGCTCACTGATGGGGAGTCCAACTGCAGCCCCAGTGGCCTCTCCAATCACAAAGACTTTTCACTCAGTGAAGATGATGTTGATGATCAGGAGCTGGATGGTGTAGTCTTTGGAACTACTGTATGAAAAGTAGAATGGAACATTTGTTTTTAAAGGTTTGTGTTTTGGAAAGAGCAGATTTAAAAGGAATGAGGTGAGAAAGACTGTGTATGCCAAGGCTTAGTCTGCATCTGATTCAGCATTGATTTTCCTTCCATCTGTGTCTCCATGCTGTACATCTACCCTTCATTGCAGTAGCATGGATATGATTCAGCAAGCCATTTCCAGAGCCGTTAACAACAATCTGCTGGGACAGCCTGGCAAACCAGGCTTTATATTTCACAGAGATTTATTTTTGTTTTAACCTCAAAAATCAACCAGTTTTAAACAGACAATGTTAAAATTGTTCAGAATGTGTATCGAATGGAAAGAAGGGACCCGATGGAAAACATTTTACAGCGTATTTTAACATAACCTGTATTTGCCGCATGATGTTGATTACCACAGACAGGTTTGTTTTCTTCTCAGTACAGCATCTGATTGTAATGTAATGCCTTTTGTAGTGTAGTACCTTTTGCAAGGTACTGTATGGGAATATTTTATACCATGTTGGCACCAGGCTAACGAAGGTCTAGTCTGGCATTAATGATATTTTACCCAATGATCCACTTCATTACTTTTACTACTTTTAATTTTTCATTAAATACTACACTAAACATTTTGGAAGTACCTTAATCTTTTAGCTATTTGAGCTTTCTATTGAACTGGTCAGCAGTAAGTTAGTTAAACTAAACAATTCCTGTAAGAGATGGGAAGTATAGTTTTAGATAATTTACACAAATAAGTTGAATTAATTCCTATTCTGTGTAAACTATAGCGGAGTTCATCAGTTTTAAATAATAATGGATCAGACAGCTAATGTTAAGTTGTATTCATAATAAAAATAAACATTGGCAGTTGGATGGCCTAGTGGTTAAGGCATCCGCCCTGTGACCAGAAAGTCCGGGTTCGATCCCTAAGACAGCTAGGCACCACTGAGGTACCCTGAGCAAGGTACCGTCCCACACACTTCTCCCCAGGCGCCGTGTTCCTGGCTGCCCCCTGCTTCACTTGGTGAATGGGTTAAATGCAGAGGAAGAATTTCGTGC
>JBBPDB010000039.1:13135882-13157826 GCA_037974465.1 Brachypetersius altus
GAGGAAGAATTTCGTGCTGTTCACACTGTGTGCAGTGGTGTGTTCACGTATGACCGAATGATCACTTTCACTTCACACTACATTTGAAATATCCCAGTACAGACCATAAATTGAATATTGTGAGTTTTGTCTTCTTTTTAGTTTCGTTTTCTGCATCAGAATTATTGTCGATGGTAATCAACCACATGCTATGTAGCAGATACAGATTAAGTTGAAAATGCTGGAGTATTCCTTTTAAGGAACTGTAGAACAGGAGTGATTCTAGGAAGGGGGAGAACATTTAAAAACTGAAAGTTTATGGTCTTGAGTGAGCAGACTTTTGTTTATGGTTCAGCTGATTATCAAATGGTTACTGTTTTATATAAAAAGACATTACTGTTACGTTGGGCCTAGTCAGTCTTATCTGCCAATTTGTGATTTAATGAAGTAAACCACTGCTATCTGGAAAATATGACTGCAGATAATGACCTCAGCCACTTTCTGTACTTGCAGTTTTATTCATCTTCCTTTGATGTCAAAGTCCTGTTTGCCTGGGCATGGCAGTGATTTTTGGGTCACAAGTTTAGAACTTTTTGAAATCTATTCTATGCAAGCTTAAATACACTGTGTGCATATCATTTGGACAAAAGGAATGACAATGGAGGTCTAATCAGATTTCAGATTTGTTTTTCAGAAAGGCTTATTCAAGTGGAAAACTTGCACACATTCTGGTAGGGTCCTATTTTAAACATTATAGCTAAAACATCGGTTCAATATCTTCCTCTTTGTTTTATGCAAAGGTAAAATGTGCTACTGCATCATGGCACGGTACTTGTGTTATCAGGGCATGTGTGTCTTGTTACTGCCCAGGGTGTGTGTATGCTACCTTTTATTTTTTACAAAGTTTAATGGTGCCTCAAAAACATGGTCAGTCGTCTATGGGATTATTTATTCTGATTATATCTAATAAACTATTTTGTTATTCTGTGACTACTGTTTTACAATTTTCTATCCAAAAACCAAAGGCGGCAACTTCAGTGATAAGTTTCATTTTAACTTCCAGATTTAAACAGTGGTTGGCGTAGTATGAGTAACCCTACTGTCCACCACACAACAGACTGTCCAAATCCCAATCTGGGCCACCATGCTACACTAATAGTCATTGGACCGCCATTTGTAAGATTAAACTGGCAGTCCTTCTGGTATATATAGACAATGCATATCTGCCACTTTTGACTTCGATTTGATGACAGCGAACTCTTGAACAAAGAAATCCATCCATGGATATTTCACATTATTCATATAGTGAGTTACTAACATTCCACTTAATGATGGTTTTACTTTAATCTTTATTTATTCTTTATCTGATACAAAAACATTTTTTGGCATAAAGGAAGAGATTCTCCACAACAATGTATTAACAATGTATCTCAATCAGTAATGAACACTGATTTAAAAAGAAAGTGCTGTGCACTGCAGATCATGCACCCACAAGCCAACTGCAGCAGATCATCAATGTATCATTGTGGCAGCAGCACCTTTCCTCTCCCAATGCAATTGTGGAAGCCCTTGGTGCCATCAGGTCCTATCGGCTGGCGCGTCACTTGCACCCCCAGGCTCCTTGTTGGACTAGGTGACATGGGCCAGCTTTTCCCTGGATGAAAGGCTTGGGCAGCATTTTTACGGCGTCGGACCCACGGGCTCCCCATGTACCCTGTGCTGTCCTGTGAATAGTCCCCAGAGCACTTGTAAGTTGAACTGCTGGCTGAGAAAGGAGTGCTGCTGGTTACACCCAAACTCAATGGGGACGAAGCATGTCCTCCGGGGAACAGCTTGCGTGGCAGGAGAGGGCTCCCAACCGGACTGCCCAAGGGATTCCTATAAGGGTCAGAGCGGGAAGTGGTCACACGAGGAATGGCCAAGGGGCTGCCGTACATGGAAATTGGGCGGGAGACTCTCCGGTTAGGCCGTGGCGATGCTGGTGCAAAGTCGGACTCAGAGGAGCTGCAGAGCGCTGAATCCTCCAGGGTGTAAGGATGTCTCTTGGCCTTCCGGTTTGGCTTTTTGGAACCATTGTTCTCAATGCCCTCCTCAGACTCCTCCTCTGTGCGCTCCCAACTGATCCCAGGTTTCCTTGTGCCACGGCTACCAAGGAGTACTACTCGTATGCTTTTCCCTCCGTGCAGCTGCTCCTCTGCTTTGAGGGCATCATAGGCTTTGCGTGCCCCATCCAAGTACTCATACTCCACCACCGCACACAGTTTGCGGCCGAGTTCAGGGAACTTCTTGGTATAGCGTTTGAGCTCAGGAGGGATCTCCTTTCCTGGGCGAAGGATGCGAAGGGAAGTGATCATACCGTATGCACTGAACACAGACATGGCAGTTTCCATGAAACCCTGCTGCAGCTCTACTCCACATGAGCTACTCTTGTCTGTCTCAGTACAATTGATATTGTCTAGGAAGTTCCAAGCCAGTAGCACTTTAGTCGTAGGGGTGCACAGCAGCCAGTCAGGAACAGGGGTTCTCCGTCGCACCTTGGTGCACGCCTCATTCACTTCAAGCTGCTGGGAGGTACGTGCTGCAGCCAGGGTTGTACGCCAGTCACGGGTGAGTTCTTTGATCTACCAGAATATACAAATTATTTCCCCAACATTATGTAAAGCTAGTCATTCACTAGCGTTAACTGCATGTATGGTTTTACCATTAGCCTTATGTACTTGGACTGACCTTTTTGAAGGAGGTCATCAACTTCAGACTCACATAACCTATCTTGTTCCTTTGAATGTGCTTCAGAAGGAAGGCATCGCTTTCCAGGTTCTCATCAGAGAGGTAGAACTCAAGCTGCGTGGCTATTTTCTGCCTCAGTTCTCTTGGTGGTGGAGTCCAGGCCTCACCCTCACATCCTTCTTCCTCAAACACATCAGTCAACTCTGCAGAACTTCTGAAAAACAACGATCATTTCTGTCTTGAAAACAGACCTAGAATATGTTTAAAAAACCTAAAGACACCAGAGGCCTTACCCGTCCAAACTATCGTTCAGTCCGTCGTCTGTGTATGAGAACGAGTCTTTCGACAGAGCCCCCTCCTCGCAGGGGAAAATGTCCGTGAAAGAGGGTGAAGACATACTGTTTACAAAGAGAGCTGTTCACGCATAATACAGGGTCTGGGGTTAAAAAAAACTGGAGGTGTATGAAGTTACAAGCGAGTGAAACACCACTACTCAAACAAGCCCTGTGAAATGTGCCCACCTGTCGCCTCCCCCGGCGGCGCTCCCGCTCGAGCCCAGGTGAAGCCCTTTACGGGTGATTTTAAAACCTTTACGTCACGGTTGGATATGGCGCCAAATGGGTTACGTCATAAATAAAAAAAAAACGTTCCTAAAATTCGTAATGAAGCCAAGTATCAACAACAACAACAATAATAATAATAATAATAATAATAATAGTGTTTATTGCATTTGTTTGAATTGCATTAACACTAACCCACTTTCATAAGCCATTTTGCACTACTGTTTTTTTTTTTTGCTGCCCTTTGTTTTGCTCCACTTTCTGCCGTAAACATGTACATTTGCCATAATTTATTAATAATAATAATGGAGGCGTGAAATCCATGTCTTTCCACCCTTCTTAAAGGTCTAATAGATTCCACTTCACTGCAGGATAGGTATTATTCAGGGGTGAGCTGGGGTGTCAAGCTCTAGCCAGTTTCTAGACGTGTCTAACGGTGTGGATTCCAGCTGAATGGCTACTGCAGGGGGTCCCAGGACAGACAATAGTGAGACCACCATGACCATTTTGGCCCATTTTTCCATGTAGCTTCCTGACCTTAACTCAACGTTAATTCTCTTGACATGTAAGATGCAAGAGGCAGTCTGAGGCAGAACAAGACCATTCAAAGAGCAACATACTGTCACACTCGGTTTTTTTTTCTACACTAAAATGGTATTTCATTATAACATGTAACATTTTCACCGCCAGGTGGCTCAATTTGCTCATTAATGTCCATGCTTAAATAAAACCTTAAATTAGTTCATCAGATTTGACAATAACACTCTTATACTGGCAGTCTAAAATGCATGAATCTTCTCCTTTACCAAGAATTATTTATTTATTCATTTTGTTGTTTTATTTTTTAAATGTATTTAATTAAAACACTATTGGCCTCCAACGTTTCTCCAACAATACAAATGTTGCATTATACGTCCACTAGGGGGTGTCACGAGTCTGTGTTTAGATTTTCATCCAACTTAAGTAACATGTCAAATATAAAGTATGTGTAAATAATTTCAGTTTTGGGTACACAAGATTCCAGGTGAAGTGTTTGCAAACACACGCAAAACAAACAAATAAGAAATATCAACAAAACTTTTATTAAGCAGTGTTATTCTGCATAATTAATCAAATCTGTCGAATTATTAATTGATTGACCTTGTAGAGAGAG
This sequence comes from Brachypetersius altus, assembly GCA_037974465.1. Taxonomy (NCBI): domain Eukaryota; kingdom Metazoa; phylum Chordata; class Actinopteri; order Characiformes; family Alestidae; genus Brachypetersius; species Brachypetersius altus. The sequence goes on from JBBPDB010000039.1 coordinate 13,140,302, forward strand.
TATATGTGGGACCAGGCTGAGAGCACAACAACAACCTGCACCATCAACAAGGTATGGGGAGCAGACGCCTATAATTAGAGCTGCTGGAACCAGGACGGGGAGTCATGAAAGTTCCAGGTATCAGGGATAAACTCCACCACCTTCTAGAGCGTCTGCAGGCTGAGACACACAGAACCTGCTGCACAACAACAGTGCAAGCAATAGTCTTGGGATTAAAAGTTTTTTAGACTTTCATAAGAACAAGTGTTTATAAAAGCCCAGCCTGTGTCTGCTGGAAAAGTCCTCAGTAACATCATGTTTCATATTTCGATATGTCTTATGTGAAAGCATCTCAGAGCTTTCAAATGTTTATAAAATACCGATTAATTTCTAATAAAATGTATTTGCACATTTTTAAGCCTCATGTATGCACTTCCATATAAAATAAAATAAAATGATTGGCCTGATGAAATATTCTCAGTTTTCAGCAAGGTCTGAATCCAAAGGCAAAAGAGAAACTTAGGAAATTCCGTCGGGTCGAGAGTGACATAAACAACGAGACAACAAGGTGGGGTGGAGGGGGTTTAGCCCACGTGGGCTCCAAACGGGAGTCTCTATTGAGAGCCAATAGTCCGACAGAAGGCGTGGCTCGCTGATAAGTTTGGACCAATGAAAAGAGAATGCGTTGGAGCAGACCATGCCCCCCCCCATCCTGATATAGGCTTTAGGTTTCGGTGAGAGCCGGCAGAACACTCTGACGAGCACGAAGAGTGAGACTAAGGAACAGGATAAACTCGAGTACAACGAGACGTGTTTGGATTACTATCTGTCTTTGCCTGGACTGGAATTTGTGATCTTTTGGGGGAGTCCTTCTTGAGACGTTTGGATTACTATTACTAGCATCTCCGCACAACATGACTCTGGAAGAAGTGGTTGGATGCGATATTGCTGACAAAAAGTAAGTTTGGCTTTGAGTTGTCTTATTGCATGCATTAGAAAAGGCACTTGCATGTGTTTAAACGCAACGCGGGTAGCTGACGGTGCTTTGCATTTTCTTTTTAGGATGGACACCGTGAGCCAAGCCTTAGAAGAGCTGCTGGTAGCAGCACAGAGACAAGACTGTCTGACCGTGGGGGTTTACGAGTCTGCAAAGCTGATGAATGTGTAAGTACATATAATCTAAACCTTAAAGTCATTGAATGGACTATCTTGTTGAATGCCAACACTTGAACGTGCGTAGTGGACGCAGGACTGATTTGGGTTCTCCTGATTCTCTCGCAGGGATCCAGACAGCGTGGTGCTGTGCGTGCTGGCCACAGACGAGGAGGACGAGGACGATATTGCTCTGCAGATCCACTTCACTCTGCTGCAGGCTTTCTGCTGCGAGAACGACATCAATATCCTCCGAGTGTCCGGCTTGAGGCGCCTCGCTCAGGTCCTGGGAGAACCGAGTTCCGTGGACCTCACCACCAGCACCAGTACCACCAGCTCCAGCAACAACAACAACACAGAACCCCGAGACTTCCACTGCATCCTTGTCACGGTAAGCATCGCCTTTTACCTTCTTTAAAAATGATACACGACAATGAAACGGATCTAGAATAAACCTTGTCTCTAGACAAGGTAGTAGTCTTGTGATTGTATATATACCAGTCTCTTTTATTTATTATTTATGCATTTTTTTAATGTTATGATCTGTTTGTAAGGTGTCTTTGAGTTCCTAAATAAATAAATGAATATTAATAGTAGTAGTAGTAATAATAACTGTTGCTCTTGACTGTAGCCGGATTATACAGTGTAGAAGTGCCCCCTTACCGTAATACACCTTGTATTCGTAAACGCATTTTTTGCACGTAAGCCGTCCTTACTGGCGGAGATATTATATGCCCTTTTGCTCATTGTTTCGTTATGATGCTTTCAATACCAATCGACTAATTTTTTTTCTCTTTTTTTGCAAATGTTACAGAACCCTCAGTGCCAGCCTCTGAAGTGCCAGGCGCTCCAGGAGGTGGGCAACTACTGCGACGAGAGCCGCTGCAGGAACCAGTGGGTGCCGTGTCTGTCCCTGCGTGAGCGTTGAAGGCTGACAGACCAGAGGGAAAAAGGAACAAGAAGATGAAATGAGCGATTAAAAACCGCCATTGAAAACCCGAGAATGCAAAAGGGGGCTTTTTGTGTTTTTGGTCACAGCTCTGCACCAGCCAGAGGAGACAAGGCTGAAGAGAGAGAGAGGGAGGAAAAACTCAGCAGTGCTGATTCCGTCCTCCGTGTGAGGGAGGCAGTGGTGGAGGAGGGAGAGAAGGAAGAGGAGGGGGAGGAGGAGGAGAAGCCGTGATGGAGCTGATGGTGGAGGAGCTGCACGCGGGGGCGCGCGCTCGGTTTCAACGAGGAAAAGAAACCGAGAGGAAAGAAAAAAAACCCCAAAACAGCGTGCACGACTCATGAAGCGAGTCTGGTGTGTGTTTTGTGTCTTTCTTTTCTTTGTGGGTCACCTGCTGACCCGTGGGACTGAGAGAAGTGTGCACGTGTTCGGGCTGCTGTAGGGCCTGAGTGGACTGCAACTGCTTTGTGTGACTGCAAGAAGGAGGCCAGTGTTACAAGACATTAAGTCTTTTGGACTCACTTAATACATGGAATCCCATTAATGGACGTTTTTTTTAAAGACTATAACTTATTCCCATTAATTTAAACAGAGTAATATATGTGTGTTCAAAGTCATGTGAAAAAACTCATTGCTGTTTCAATAAATTATTTTCTGGAAATGGAGCATTTTGACTATAGTGTTTTTATATGGGAGGCTGCCTGGGGTTAATGCAGCTGAAACAGAATCCTCACACATATTTTCAGACTCGAATTGCCTAAGGAATAGATATGCAAACAGGAGGAGGGTACATTATATTCTCAGTTTGCAGAGGGAGTGTCTTCACATCCTAGTCTACTGGAATCTGCGTCATATCCTCACTGTTAGTTGCAACACTGCTGAGGGAACAGGGACTTTAGGTCATTCGTGTACTGCTTACTTTGGCAAGCTGTCCACAAAGTGATACAATTCAGTTCTCTCACTCAAGCTCAGAGTGTTGTTAAATGAAACCAAGCATGATCTGGGGTGCAGAAATGCATTCAAAACTGGACTAAGTGGGATGAGAATGAAATGAGTATATAAGTCCTGCTGAAAGCACTGGTAAACGTGCAGTCTTCACTCAAGCATTTATGAACAGGGGTACATTCAGGGGTCAACCAGTCAACACAGAACTGCAGGTTACTTAAACAAGAAACATGTAATTGAGATTTAAACAATTTAGCTGAGGTATGGTCATAATTCAGGGGACATCAACTTTAACAACATATAACAACAAACAGACCACAAATGATTCAAGAAAGAGGTTAACAGTCAATACCACAATATACACAGTATACAGTGTATCAAAATTCCGTTTTACACAGGCCCACCTATGGTGCATTCTGTCTAAGAAATAAATATAAGAATATAACAACTAGGAACTAGAAATGACCCATAAATATAAAGCTAGTCGTTACCCATAAATTCTAATCGAAACTAAGGTTTCTATTTTAACTATCTATCTGTACAATAAACAAAGACAGGACAATAGACAATACAAAAGTGAACATGTGCGAGTGGTTCAAGGAGAATGTGAGTTTCAAGTTATTGCCAGGAATATTAGACAAGACAAGACAGAATCGTGCAAATTGCACTTGTGCAAATTTAGCATGAGGTAGACCATTTGAAGTGTGTTGTGCAACAGTCCCATTTGTGTGTCTTTTGTGTTTGTTAGGTATTTGTTCTAGTAGAACAAAATAGCATATTGTGTTTGGGTCCAGTTTGTTTAGTTGATTTTTAAGTTCTTTGTGTGTTGTTTGTGTTGGTGTGTGTGTGTACATGGAGTACTCACTAGTGTGTTGAGGTGTGTGTGTTGGTGTGTACACTGAGTGTGTGTGTGTGTGTACATCCATGATCAAGGATGTGTGTCAAAATAACCTCTGCGTTGAGTGCTCATATCACATTAATCCTAATTTTCCTACCTCTTTTTTATGCTACAGAGTTTTAAAGTTGAACATAAACACAGTAAAAGCGCTGAAATGTACCACTCTCTTCTCTGTCCAAGTGGTCCATATATGGGAGCCAAGCTGCAAAACAGGCTTTGTTGATTTTACCTCTTCTTGCAATGTCACTCAAACCAAGACATTTGCATGAATCTACACACTCAGTTGATATTTAGCCCAGCCCATTCACACAGAAGTGTTTCAATCGGGAGTACTTTCAGGAGCAATACAGGGCAACCAATCAAAAAGGGGGAAATTTACATATATCAGTCTTACGCACAACAACAACAGTCTGTTTACTTCTAATGGATAAAGGAAGATTGGAAAATGGAAACCTCCAATGCAAACCTCCTAAGTAGACCTCAGGGAAGATACATAAAAATAAGGTATAAAAACATACATGGGCGAACGTGGATGAAGTAAGTACATAAAAAAATGCAGGACATACATGAACACAGTGTCTTCATTGTACATATCCTATTCAACACCAAAAACAAACTCCCTAATGATGAACTGTAAACTATAGCTGAATAGACTTTGTCACTGAAAGCAGTTCTCCCACACAAGGTTAACATCAGAAATAAGTGATCTTACATCTACCTAGGCCTAATTTATGGTGCATGATGAATGCACTAAAAATATAATCAGATGATTGGAATAAGTATACACACTTGCTGTTCTTGTCCTACTCTTTCCTGTCAGCTTTGACTGGGAGGCTCAAAATGACACTAATGAACAGGTTAGCAACACTTCTCACTCTTATACTTCAGCTTTTATTTGAATAGGCAGTTCAACAGTAAAACAGGGGCATAGTCACAATTTAGGAGAAGGACACTTTATACTGTATTTCATATACAACTAGGTGCTTAATTACATAAAACAATACACAATGAAGGACACATGTCCACATAGCCATGTCTCTGCAGTAGAAAAATGGAACATGAACAAACACACTGTCACTGATTGTAAAAAAAAAAAAAAGCCCATTCACTATCTCAAACAGCATATAAAATGGCACTTACACCCCTCTAGACGTAAACTAGCTATTGCTTAATAGGTCACTGAATAACACTTTTCTCATATAAACTCAGATTAATCTGAAATGAGCAATCTTACATTTAACTAGGCCTTTTTTGTGGTGCACCAGTGCACTGGGTCAGATGGATGAGTAAATGAGCATCTAGGTCATACTGAAAGCTTGTAATTTGTAATAAAGTGAGGCATGATCCACACTATCAACATGCACAATCTTATAACCATTATGTTTGATGTAATACTTTATGTAAGGCTTTAAATTTCAATCGCACATTGTGTTAATGGTTCATCTCAGAGCGTGTCATGCCAAATCAAGCGTAACATTTAGGGCATCAAAACCATATCAGAAAGTATTCACGCAGAATAAAATTGTTCCATGGTTGTTTTTCTCCACTGAGTGTAACGTGTGCACGTCTGTGTCTGAGAGAAAGTGTTTGTGGGCTTCCCCCGAGCTAATTATGTATTCCGTTCTACTTACGTAGCCTATCACCGATTACGCATCGGTATCTCCGGAAACGTCATTGACCAAATAAGGGCAAATCTGTGCCTCTCTCAGAGCTGTGTGAAATTTGAACGCAACACACTGCCTTCAGAAACGCACTCAACGAGGATGGAGCTGCTTTTTTCTAAATGGTCCAACGGAAGCAGCACGACTCCCAGCAGCAGCAGTTACTCAGCAGGTATGCGAGGAATGCGGAAAAACCTCCTCTGTTCCTCTAAAGGGCTGTGAACGTTAGAGAAAGAGGTTCCTCTCAGGGGGCACAAAAATCCCACACGAATCACTCTCTTAATATGGTCATTTATACTAGAGCCTACTGACAGCACTCACTCTCTTAATGTGACAACATATATAGTCATTCACTGAGAGTGTCCAAACTGAGGCGTATCCCTGCTACTTAACCCTGGACTGTAGCTGAAACGTATGCCTTGATGCTTATCAGCTATCCCTTCTGCTTAGCATGCCATGTAGTTGTGATCAAAGCATCAAGTGCAGTTATGTACTGGCTAGTAGAATAAAGCTATGTAGGTTACACAGGCTGCTGGATAATTAATCCATCCAATATGCTTGGGGTGAGTTGGAGTGTGATCCATCGCTAATTATCCAGCCTGACCTCATCAACACTCCTGCGGTCTAAAGCCTTCCCGGAAGAGCAAAGGCTCTAACTGAAGAAAAGAGTAACCTTTAAATACCAGGACACATAGGTAACAGAAACAAAATCCAAGGCTATCTATAAACAAGGCCAAATATATATAATGTGTGTGTGTGTGTGTGTGTGCATGTGTACATTTTCTAAATGCTTGAAACTAGTCCTGGAATACATAGTTATGCAGACACAGAAGGAGGAGAGAGGGAGCTCAGGTCCTTCACAGGAAACTGTTCAGTTCATGCTTTTTTGCACAGACACAGTCCCAGACTTAGAGACATTCTGCCTGGCCTTGGATGATTCCCCCCACCTCTCTTCCTGCACATAAAGCCTTGATCTGTGTGTGATCTGTAATGAGTGTGTGCCACCCAGCCTGCTGCTATTTCTGCACCCCAGCCTGACTCCCTCGCTGAGGTCAGCAGGTACGCGAAGTCTGGCAGAAGCTTTGGGCTCGTGCACACGGAGGCCCATTCCCACCCACAGAATGGCCCCTTTTTTTTACAGCCCGCCCCCCTCAGATGAATTTTGAGGCTGTGACAGAGGCAGAGAGTTTTATGGTTCTTGTGCCGTCCCATGAACCCTCAACCAAATCATGCAGGCTGTAAAAGCCACATCTTTGTGAATGCTCCCATTTTGCAGCTCACTGTGTGATGCCTTTAATCAAGCCAGCTCCAGTGCTTTATCTCACCACCATAAACCAGTAGCTCATGCTTAATTAAACATACCAATTACTGGTTTATAGCAGATGCGGAGTGAATGTTCTAGGCCAAGAGGAGATGGAGCTCATATGGCACTGCAATGCTGCCAGAACAAGGATGTGACTAAAAACACAGCCAGGAAATGAATACATGTTGTGTGTCATCAGTTTCAGCCGAATATTGCATTTGGAAGAAGAAGAATCAAGAAGCACAATTGTGCATTCGTTTGATGGAGCGCTATCCAAATACTATGTGTCAAGGAAGCATGGTTCTAAACAATGCAAAGCTGCCTTGCTGGTGTTTCCTAGTAAGCACAATATACACAGACTTAATTAGAAGGCTTTATTGACCCTAGATATACAGTTTTTTCTTCCAGAAAACATGTTTACCTGCACACTCATCACCTGGACCCATAGTCTGTCTTCAGATATGGTGTCTTTTGTACATGTACAGCCTTTAAAAACATAGGGTCTAGAAGAGGCCTGAAAGAATCCCCTTACATTCTCCAAAGAAGCATTTAATAAATGGTTTCTTAAAGAAAAAACAAACATTTTAGCCTAATTTCTATTTCTGAAGCATGCAGTTGCTTACCACAGCATATCATTTAGAAATGTTTCTCTTTACTTAGCAATGGACAGACTCTAAACACTTGAGTCTTTTTTTTACACACAGGGAAAAGCATTTCTCCGCGGTGAGAAACTGTATGCTACGGATGTGGCAGATCAGTACTGCTACACAGGTTTCAAAGCTTTTGAGCTCCAACCCATCCGTTGAAAGGTTGCTCTTTTGTGGCATAGCTCTAACAACACATTTGGCACCTTTTTGTGAGTGTTGGACAACTATGAGTCAAGCATTCATGGAGCAATGGACTGAGGTGAGGGGAGGGGGCTTATACACTCTTTCTGAATTTATTTTAGGGGTGTGATGTCCATGTTCAGTTTGGGGAAAAAACGTGAGAAGATTATACAGCAAAACAGGGCGGGGTGAACTTTGATAATAATAAAGTGCTGTTATACACCAGACCAAACCCAAAGTGGCGTGAGGCAGACAATGGCTCGCAGTGTGTTCCAACCGTCGCTGCTGGAAAAAGTGTGTACATGGGCGCAGGCTCAAAAGCACAATAGCAGTCTTCATGAGCGGCTGAACACTGAATGAAACTGGACGACTGCAGGCTGGACCAAGAGAGAGAAAGCGAGAGAGAGAGAGAGTGAGAGAGAGAGAGAGAGAGAGAGAGAGAGAGAGAGAGAGAGAGAGAGAGAGAAACTGGGAACAGAAGGCTTTTTCTTTTCCCCAGTAGCTATTACTCACGCCTTATGCCCGAAAGCTTCTGACAGTATAAAGTTCAGAGGGCTTAGCTATTAATAGCCTTGCGCAAGTGGCTATTTTTAGCCCTACAGCTCTTCTATTTTTACCAGTGGGAGTGGTGGCCTCGTGGACGACATAAAGGCTCTGCATGATTCGATAATGGACTTGCCCAAAGTCCTCCGCCTCATTTTCTCTTCCCCTCAAGTGGCTCCACTTCACCTCAGCTCATCCACATTTCCTGGCTCTCCGGTTTTAAGCCATGCAGGGCTGCTGGACTGGCGGTTATGGAGAAGGCAGAGCATGCAACAGTAGCCCAAATTACAGGTTGCCCCCCTCCTCCCCTCCCACTCTCATCCCAAAGCCATAACCTCCCTTTCATCTTAGGAATGCTTCTCCACCTCCTAAACTAAAGCAGAGCTGTGCGCTTTGATATATGCCAACTTCAGGACAACAGGAACGTCCCCACAAGTCTGACCTGACCTAAATCTAAGGACAACACTGGGTTGAGTTTATATGCTCAGTTCTTGCATATGTGTAATTTAGCTTATATAAAGTGCCCCCACCCCATCATTTTCCTCTAATATAGCACAATAATAAAGAAAAACTCAGATCTAAATACTATGATTTAAATGTAATCCCAAAAAGTATCATTATAGGAAAAAATGTCTGGCTTTAACATCTTCCATTTCCACTGACTTGTTTTACCACCTTTCTTAAGTTATATACTTGTACATTTGCCTGACCCCTAGGCAGGCTATGGCACTTCTCCTATCCACTCATGAACTCTGTCTAATTATGCTATGAGCTATGGGCAGTATCTATTCTTGAACAGCTTCACATGAGTGAGTATCCGATGGGAATAGGACATCTGATGTGCACATGATGATGGAGCAACAATAAAAGAGATGCCAGTTGCATCAAGATGTGCAACCACAAAGCATGGCTCTAGTAGTGGGAGTGTGATGGTTATGACGGAAAGGAAATCTAATTTGAGGCCAAATATCTGAGCCATCCACAGTGTGAGATTTAAAACATCCATGATTCCATTCCAACCGTGAGCTCGTCTTCTCAGAGGCGATAAAGAACTGGGTGATCTTTTAGTTATATGTCTCCTTTCTCTCCTTTTGAGATACTCACAAAAAATAAAGTACAAAAAGAAATATTTTAGTCTAACTTTTAGTTCTGCTTACAGGTTTTCAGCTATCAACTTCTATGACTGGGAAAGCAGTATGAAAGACTGAAGTGGCAGCATGATTAGAGCTGTTAGAATCTGTGGCAAGTTGAAACTTGGGAAATGACAGCAACAAATTTCCAGAGATGCTCTTATTAACTTGATTACTGGACAAAATACTGCATTCGTTCTAATATGCCATTTCATAGGCATGCAAAAGAAATATAATTTAAAAACAAAATGTGCTCTAAATTGATATATTTCAAAAGTTTTGTAAAAGCTTGTCCAACCTCACAACAGTTGCTGCAAAGGAAAGCGTTTGAAGGCGGAGCATGTATACATAAATCCGCAAAATATAGTGCAGTGATGAGAGACCTTTTGTCCTGATCACTGCATGAACTGCATTAACAGGAGAGAGAGAGAGAGGGAGAGGAAGAGAGAGAGAGAGAGAGAGAGAGAGAGAGAGAGAGAGGGAAAGAGGGAGAGGGAGAGAATGGTAACAATTAAACTCAGCCCCAAATCCTGGGTGGGCTCATTAAGTGTTAAAGGCAATTACCACCCTGAAAAAAAAGAATGCGCTACATTTGAACTTGGCCTTCAAAAGTCATTTATAGCAAAGAGATCAAGGGATAAATCTCTGCGTAGGCTCCAGTGGGACGGGCCTTTGTAGACGCTGGGGTCTGTAAAACAGTGAGCGCAGCCCATCAGAGTTTTCTAATGCTATTATTGTCACATTTCACAGCTTAACACTTCAGTCTGTTTAAAAAAAACCCAGAGTCTTGCCCAATGGCTCATTTGATTCTGTGTACATATGTGTTAGGCTGGTACCTTAGTAGCAAACAGAACAACAAACACAGGCCTTGGCTGTCGGTAAATGTACTTCTCCAGAACTCAATAAACTGAAATAATCACATATGCAAACATGCTTATTACGCCGACTGGTGTGCACAAATATGTATTCTTCCTCCTCAGCCCGTTTTGTGATGAACTGCAGTGAACTTTGAGATGCTGCTGAACTGCGGAATTCCAGCCTCGGGCCTCTTTGACACAACTGAGAGACCATTGTTTGCCTCTCGGTGCATTTGCCTTTGTTTGGGGCCACGTGTAATTGAAGGTACGTGTAAAACCAGCAGGAAGCTTTAAAGAGCCCAAGCGCTGGCTGACTAGTTTCATTTGTGGGGGGGAGGGGGGGGTCCTAATGCTATCCAACTTGACAAATACAGAAAGTTGAAAGAAAACCTCAAGTGCAGCCACTCTTAACCTCTCCCAGCTCCACGCCCAGCCATCATCAAGAGGTGGTGGGTTAGACCGTGGCGACCCAGCATGATGGTGGAGGTCAAAGTGAGAGACAGTGGAGTTTATAGGGTGTGGTGATACTCTGAGACTATAACTGAACAGAGAGAGACAGACAGAGAAAGGGAGAAAGAAAGAGGCACCGTGTTAATTACAAGTTAAAGCCACAGGGTTTCAATTGCTTGCAACAAGCACATGCATTCGAGAAGTGGTGTTTTTACACATATTTACACAATTCTAATATGTCAATCAACTGCACATGAAATTACGTGTTTTTACCAAAGGGAGTAAATAGATGAATTTTGCATGAAAAAACATACTGCTGTTATTGTAGTTTACGCTACTGTTGCTGCTTACAAGCTACATATTGTCATTCTTTAAAAAAAATTAAAAAAAATCTAAATGGCAACTTTACATCAAAAAGGCAAAAGCATTCTGTATTCTTAATGTCAATGTGTGCAAACATATTCTATTCCAAGCTTTAGAGATAGAGAAATTAAGCATTTCTATTGTCTCACTCATGGAAATTAAAGGACAGCTGCTGTTTTCACACAGGATAGGAAAATGTTTTTTTGGTGCCGCCATTAGACATTCAATCCATCACAAATGAACTACAATTCAGTTGCTTAAGGCCAATATTCACATGTTATTACTGAGAATACAGACCCAGTCAGAAATTGTTATCCCTAGCAGTTCAGCTGTTGGTCAGAATCTACCACTTGCTAAAAATGAGGCCCGTGGCCTGTGGTGTTAAACTGAAGGCCAGGCTTGGAGCAGTTGTTTAACAGTTCCTGGTTGGAGCATAAAGGCACAGACAGTAAGCACTTATTGTCAATTGTGTCATTTTTCAAAGTTTCTTTATGATAGGTTCCAAAGTTTACATACTTACAACATAAGCCAGTACACAATTAGTCTAAATGCATCAGTCAAAGCACAGTTTAGTCATAAAGTCATAAATTGTTTAGGTCTTTACCTTTTATTGTCTTGAACGTAATGGTTCTCATTTCCTTTGCAGGTAAATGATTCACAGTTTGAAAGAGGAGTTCCATTAAGAAGGAGAGACTTTCAGCCACAACGTGGAATTCTGCTGACAAACTGATCCACACTGGCAGACATTTATGGAATATTAGGAAATGCTTTGTGCTCTCAAGGTAACTCAAGGTAATCATTTGGCCAAATGCAAAAACTACTGTTACTGTTACTGGGAATTAGAAGAACACGGGGCAAATGTGTCTTAACTCCTTAAATGGCCAAAATTGTTACATCATAATACTTATTATCCACTTAAAACATCACAAAATTATCATTATATCATAGGAGTGAGGAACAAAGACCTGCTGGAGGCTTAAGATGAGACACTACAGGTAAACAGAGTTATCTCTGAGTTTATACAATAATATATTGATAGGTTATTACTGATATTCACACAAATGTATGTTTGAAAAGATATTTGGATATCAAATTAAGATGTCAAAATAGAATATTATCTGCTAAATATCCAAAGATACAATACTGTTATGTACTATGGCACTACAAAGAAAGTATTTTACAGAAGAGATGCATTAAAGTAAACATATATCTGTTGGGTTTGACATTTGTTATTATAGTTTAAAAGAAGACATTGATGCAAAGTCTTAAAAATGAATGACAGGGCCAAAATCATTATTTCGGCCTATAATCAGAGAAATTAGTAAAAACTGTGAAGCGTATTCTTTATAGTTTTTGCGAATTTGTTGAAATGAACATAAAATGTACAGACTTGATACAGAATGCAAACTGAATGTAGATGTAAATTGTTGAAATAATAAAGTGAAACGACTGCAGTACGGCATCAGGGTAAACAGACTGAATAGTTATCACAACCTCAAATCTCAGTACCTCTTCGATTTCATGACGTGTGCTGCTCTAAACACATCAGGCTCTTTTCCTCTTGTTTCTATGGTGATTGTCCTCCTCCCCAACCCTCCAATGTCAAACTTGACAAAAAGAGAGACACACCCCATCCTCTTTATTTTAGAAATGCTGTCCAGCCTCCCCAGCTGCCCTGACATCTGTTTTTATCCTTCGGGACGTGTGTCACAGTGCTCTCTGAAAGGAGCTCGCCCAGATCTTATTCACTCTCATTCAAATGTGTTTCCAAAGTCACACAATCATGACCTCCTTTGTGCCCATCAATCCGAATACCAGCTCACCAGGTTAATTGGTTTCAGACAATAGTGCAAGTGCATGGTGTAATGGCACCAATGTGCTGTCAGCTTTCTTTAAGCTCAGTGGTCTCTCCTTTCATCTGTCATGACTGAGCAGCCTCATGCAAAAAAAAACATAGTTATTAATATAAAGTTTATTGCATATTATGTTTATAAATTGTTCACCAATGTATTTTAATGTACCATTACTGTCAGAGATCTCCAAAAAGTTAACTTTACAAGAGAGGGGAAAACATTTATAGCATAAAACTGGGATCATGTATTTTCTTATACATAAGATCCATAAAGTACATGAGATAAAATACTATGAAGGAAACATGCAAGAAAAGTGAGGCCACATATAGACCCTTGCTGCTGAAAGTCTTAGGGGCTTAAATATACAAACAATGCACAAAAGAAATGCTCAAAACTATGTTTTCTGGCAGACAGTATTACACAGTGAATAGGTACGCATTGAATTGAGTTTGTTACTATATAAATAAATAACGTGACAAAAGTGTTGCAAAAAATATGTAGACTGAAAGACAAAATAAGGACAATTTTTTCTGTGGAAATAATGCACCGATCAAATTAATGCATCACTTTTGTTTTATGTTGTAACAAGTTATTCAGACAACATGTCTTGCTGGTTTCTGTCTGGCTAGAATGCATGTGCTGTCATTACCATAATAAAGACAGAGCTGAAACACCTAATCAACCCCGCCACATGGCTGAGTCAATTCAGCAGGCCTAAAAATACACACTAACCCCTGAGTCCCAACCTCAGTGTCCCCCCCCTCTCTTCCTCCAGACCTGTCTCCCTCACCAGCCTGCCAACACCCTCCTCCTCCTCCTTCTCAATCTCCTCCACATGCTGTCCCTATTTTCTGCGCAACAAAGAGAAATTGGGAAGGGGCGGAGTTGTGGAGTTGGAAAGACAACGCATGGGATTGACCTCAAACCGTTGGCGTTGCCCGACACTGTGACATTTGAGGAGCAAAGGGTGCTCCTGTGCTTTTCATGACACACTCAGCAGCTTCCCAGAGGCTGCTGGCAGAAAAAAAAGCACACTATTCCTGTTATGTCTGTATGTTTGGCCTAAAATAAGCAGGAAAGGAAATGAACGCATACACATGGCAGTCAAAAGAGGCGGCCTAGACTGGGTCAAACTAAGAGTAGCTGGCTGGCTGGAGAGAGTGATAATCTGCTTATTTACGGATGAACACTCACACACGCACACACGCACGCACACACATTCGTTTTTATACCTTGTCAGGACATCATTAATGCTGTTGCTGAATCATGATCACTGTCCAAACAAAATGCATGTCATCATATTTTATATAATAAATCCTTTTTTAGTTATTGAAATTTCTGTTGATGTATATATTTGTGTGTGTGTGTGTATGTATAATGAAATATGCTCCATACGTAAAATATATTTTTTACATAAAATGTATCTATGTTAAAATGGCATCTTCCATAACTGTTATATAGAATCTTAATGATATCAAATCAGGAGCCTAAAGCATTTTTCCCCTGTTTTCATTTTTTAAAAATCTTGTAAAAAGGTCAGTTAGTCTAGAAAACATGAAAAGGCACACACACTCATGTGTGCAGCACCTCTCTGACTCACACACCCCAGAGGCTGGGGAAAGCGTCTGGACAGGGGGGTGTTCCCACCAAAATCCATCATAACAGTAATAACCCCACTGATGGAGCAGACCGCAAGAGCTAAACAACAACTGGCCAGGCCTCGCTGCCTCTGTCTGATCCCAAACGCAGTCTTCACATCTACTCTTTAAGCCCATCATTCATGCGTCTGTGCGCCCACGCACACGGACGAAAGCGCAGAGGCTGGAAATGGGAAACCTCCAGTAAAACGCTGCAGCAAAACAACCATAACAATAAACAATAAAATTTGCTCTTTCTCAGAGGGAGACGCGGTCTTAAGCTGAAAGTTTTACTCATCACTTTCAGTCACACAGTAGGCAGCCTGGACCCCCCCCGAAACGCCCTACAAAATACGCAAACAAAAGAAGGCTAGCCAGTTATAAATATAGCACAGATTCAAATGTCAAAGCCTGTTTTTGGTAAGAATAGGGAGCTACTCTTTCATTATCCATATATACATATCCACATTATACATATCTTTGGTTGGACTCTGGTTTTATCAAAATGTCAGATCGTTCTAAAATAAGACACACTTAAATGATCATTTCTGGGGTTATCTTTGTGGAACTAGTTCCTTTGTTTAGTCAGCAGTGTGAACCTTTAAACAAGCTGTTTGGAAAGACTTAAGGGCCTTTCCATTTGCATGTTTAACTGTCACTGGTCAAGGGGTCAAGTCTGTGTCTGAATGAGAGCTTTCAGAGCCATTGGGCTAAACTACAAACTACATGGTCAAGATAAATTTACACATAAATGAGAAGCACTAAGCAAAGTTTAAAGAATAGTTTCGGTCTGTAAATAGAGTAAGACATCTATGATGCCGAACATTTGCATAGCCTTTGTTTCAGTGTACAGAATTTTTACACATTACTTAGAAAGCAGAAGTGACACCATTGCTGAGGCCTTCAATTCTGCAAGATGACCCTTAAACAGCTGGTGTGGTCTGGTAATGTGGCCTTGAGCAGAGAATGCTGCTGCTAAATACTATTCCTTCCAAACCACTGACACAGCAGTGACCTAAAGCATTTATACCTATAGGTAGAGAACAAAACACCAGGGGAATAACTATAATTCTGGAGAGAGAGAATAAAGACAGAGAGGGAGCGAGAGAGAGAGCGTTGGGCTTTAAGGCAAGCAGGTGGAAGTGTATCCTGTAAGCCTTTTTTTTGTCAAGCACACAGCCACTCACTGTCATTTACCAGCGTCCCTCAACAAACACACCTGCTGCTGATATCACACACGTACTTCATTGTGGAGCCTCTGCTAGGACTCACAGTCATTCGACTTGTTCCGACATGAACTTGCAGGCAGTAAATGCGCCTCAAACAGCTGCTGTGGGACTGGCTTAAGCTGTCTTGAATGTATAGCTCATTATGTACTATAATGTCTATACAGACAATCTGCAACATCTATAAGACAAATGTAAGGGGGTCCACTTTTGAAGCCCATTAATCTTCCCATTATGACTACAGACAGTAAAAGTGTTTGGTATTTTAAACGTCTTCCTACGTTATTGAGAAATTCTTTTTAAAAAGTCAGAATCTGGTAATAAGCAGATGATGATACATTTTGTTATAATTTATAGAGTATGTGTTGTGCGTAAAGGCTGTTTTGTGAAGAGACATCCTTTATATTTAGCCATGTTTTTGTTTTTTGTGGACACTGAAACAGAGAGAAAAACAAAACCTTTTGATACAGAATAAACATCAATGTAAATGAAATGATAAATTCTTTATGTAACTACCGATTTGAATAACAGAAAAGCAATAGTAATACATCTTGACTGCTAAGCCTTAAAGAAAGGATTGGGCACAAAATGAAATGTATGTAAATTTGTATACATTCTATTTGCGTAATCATTTCTTTAAAGAAATAAATTTAGGAAAAAAAATTGGGAAAAACTAAAACAAAACACACTGTGCCTGCATTGGGCCTGTGCTGGTATAAACTAGATCAGAGTTTAGCCAGTGACACTGCGAAATACTGTGGGAAAAAAAAGTATCACAGCATATTGTAGACTAGGATTATTTCATCAGATTATACAACGCTGGAGGCTACAGAGCTTTGCACACACTGACGCTCCCTGCTGCTGTGCAAAGGCCAGAGATGCAGTGAATGTGTGTGTGTGTGTGTGTGTGTGGCTGCAACCTGGAAGCCTCAATAGTTTGGGTGCCTCAGATGTCCACCACAGTCACAGCTGGTGGGACAGACAGGCTTGACTGAACAAATGCTGCCCTCCAGTTTGCACCCCCCGCACACCCCCAAAAAAATCACTCTCAACTGACCCCCAACTGGCAGTTGCCAGGCAATTAGCTTCGGGCCGACCCAATTCAAATCCAGTGTCTGGCCTGCTTTCTGTTTGAGAAGGTTCTTGCACTTTTTCTTGAAATTTACTGGAGCATAGCAAGTCCTCCTTCAAGAGAATGCTTCAAGTTATGCAGTTATCTCATTCTGTGGTACAATTTTTATTAGTCCTGGGTATCAAAGCCCCCTTTCTCTCTAAAAGTGGGTAGAAATAGCTCTGTCTTTCTCCTTAAACTGTCTCATGGTCTAGACAAGAAAATTCAGTAGATGATTATCTGAGGGAAAACCTCCCAGCAATAATCAAATCATGGTAACATGGCAGATTATGATCAGGGACAAAACATTCTCATCCAACAGCTGGATCACAGTGTTTTGTCTAGTCTGATAATGCTGTTCAGCCCAAATATTTGACCATATTAAAAGTACTTAAGGTACTTTAGATTTGCTACACTGCTAAAATAATGCATTTTATTAACTTTATTCATTAATTTTGTGTTTCAGAATACTTTCTCTTGGAAATAATTGCCTTGATGTGATATACACTACAGGGTCTTCTAATTAATGTATTCAGCTACCATTGCTCTCATAAATCGTGAATTGCAGACACACGCACACACACACACACACACACACACACACACACACACACACACACACACACACACACACACACACA
>JBBPDB010000039.1:13159353-13176953 GCA_037974465.1 Brachypetersius altus
ACACACACACACACACACACACACACACACACACACACACACACACACACACACACACACACACACACACACAGTTTGTATAATCTATAGAAATGAGTTTCCAGTAGAACAAGGTGCTCTGGAGCAACTGTACATGGGCCTAAGATCATCATACCAAATACCAAGCACTGAACATAGTAACTTTATTCAGAGTGCCTTTGTGACCGTAAACAGACATTCAGAAAGTTGCATATGGGCCGTTGAATCTATAGACTTGCAAAGTCATATCCAGAGCTGCTGACTCCATGAAAGCAATCTGTCAGATCTGAAAAGGCTTTATATAAACCCATGGGTGTGTATGTGTAAAGACGATGTGCTGGGGAAAGTGACAAATAGTAAGACGGCTTTTTCAGGTGTAGTCAACACACAAATGACTAATCACAAGTGACCTTGAAACCCCTGAAAGAAAAAAAATGAAATCAATGGCTCTGACTCATTTAACAGAAGAAACTCTCAGCTCCTGAGGGGGAGAAAAGAACTTACAGTAAAGTGCTGCTAAAAGGAGCTCTCCACAGAAAAAATATTTGCATGGATTTGCATGGCTTTGCATGGTCCCGGCCAGACGGCGTGTGTAGCGCCGCCCTGGCTTTCCCTGCCCTGTCTGTGTCCCCTCCCAGTCTGAGAACCAAAACATGTGCAGGGGCTGAAGCTGGGACCTCCTCCCTGTCTCTTTACGGCACACCCTGGCCCGCCGTCTATGTCTGAGAGAGAGAGAGAAAGTTTATCAGTCAGCGTTGACTCAGAGGGAAAACCCAGATGCATGTGCCAAGACGGCCAAAAGGAAAGACTTTCTAGACAGGCTAAACAGGACTCAGACCACTCTATTAAACTGAAATCTGTGTGTTTTGCACTGATGCAGGTGGCCTGTCTGCTTTTCCTTACTGTCTCCCCTCTCAAAGCTCCTGCACAGACAGATTGCTCATGGCTTTGTAACTACACGACAGCACGCCACTCCTTTCCCTAAACAGAACAGTGTCTGGGTTAACCCTGCCATTCCTTTTTAGCATTGCAATCTTAAAAAAGCAGGCAAACATGGGTTCTTTGGAGTAATACTGCTTGGAGGAAGAACCACTTTATGTTTTCATCATGTGCTTTTTAAAGGACTATCAAACTGAGGTTCTTTAGAAAATGTTCCATCAAGGCAGCCTTATTTTCAAGAGAGTAGTGAGTACAAGTTTCACTCTTTCGTGAAAGTCCCTATCTGATCTTTCCTACATCCTAAGGGCAAAGAAAGCAACACCGAAATCCCCCCCTACTGCAGATTTCCATTTTGGTCTATGTGTGGAGGCTGGGAAAGTGTTAAAGCATGTAAAAATGGCTCAGCGTCAAGAGCTTCTCACAATAACCACACAAGCTGCAATGGGTGCCAAAGCAGCAGTTGGATAAAAGCGGCATGTAAGGAGATCTCATCAGGGAGAGCTGAATCACATCATAGCGGGCTCAAAACTGTCTCATGACCTCCCACAAACATAGGGACCATCTTATGCAATGCCCAACTGACTGATGAATCATGTTTAATTAGAGCTATTTTCATCAAGG
This sequence comes from Brachypetersius altus, assembly GCA_037974465.1. NCBI lineage: Eukaryota > Metazoa > Chordata > Actinopteri > Characiformes > Alestidae > Brachypetersius > Brachypetersius altus. The sequence continues at coordinate 13,160,932 of JBBPDB010000039.1, forward strand.
CAATAACGCTAAATTGATTACTATTGCTGAGAATAGATTGGCAACTCACGTCTCTACTTACATATGGTGAGGCAAATATTCCCTCATACACACATTTTAGTGCTGACCCACAATCGTCGCACTCATTTCAGAGAAGATATGAAATGTAGTGAATCATTTGAAAACTTCAAAGACACTCACAAAGAGAAGTAAAATCCCACTGCTTATGACTGAGCCCCAAAGGGTCTGCTTTGCTGCATCATACATGAGTTCCCCTTCTTTATCAGAGTTCAAAAATCGACTCAACAAATTCCCAAACGATACTTTTATGAGAACACCTCAGTTTTGTGAATGTGCTCGTGTCAGAGCTTTTAACCACGGGTTAATCCCCAGTGCAGATAGAGCACATTCTGCTTTCTTCCTGCTCTAGATGGTGGCAATCTGTTGCCAGTAGTGGAGACTACTGCCACTCCAGCTGTTCACCTTGAAGCAATATTTAGGAGAAGCAGAAAAAGAGCTTGTTCTTGCCATGCACTCATCAAAATAAAAGTGAAAACAAGGGTTCTGTGTAGCAGTGCTATAGCAGAGCTGTTCAGTTGGTGGCACTATAAGAATCAAGAACCTGTGAAGAAACTTCCCAGTATATTGTAAAGGTTCTGCACAGACTGAAAATATTTTGGTAGCACTTAATGGAAGGGCAGTATTAGCAAGGCTGCTTGGCACCTACAGAGATCAGCCACAAAATTAAAACTTCTGACTAGAAAAACAAATAACATTGATTATCATTTTTATAATGGCTCCTGTCAAGAGGTGGGATATATTAGCTAGCAATTACGTTCTTGAACTTGATGTGTTGGAAGTAGGAAAAATGAACAAGCATGAGGATGTGAGTGACTTTGACATGGGCCAAATTGTGATGGACTGACGACTGGTTCAGAGTATCTCCAGTCCTGAGGGGCATTGTGCAGTGGTTAGTACTGCTGAATCAGCGTCAGGGTCATGGGCATCCAAGAATCATAGAAACGTCACTTACCTGGGGAAGAGGGAAGGCTCTATGGGAAGACTGGCAGGGGCAGCGTGATGCTCTTCTGGGAAACCTTGGGTTGTGTAATTCATGTGGATGTTCTTTGGCCATATAACACTTACCTAAACATTGCTGCAGCAATTGCACCTGTTCATGACAAACGTATTCTCTAATGGAAGTGACATGTTTTAGCAGGATAATGCCCCTCACCACCATGCAAAACTGTTCATTGAAGAATTTAGGAAAGTTTAAGGTCCTCTCAATTTAATCTGTGGGATGTACTGGACAAGCTAGTCTGATCCATAAAGGCTCCATATTACAGGGACTTAAATGATGTGCTGATCACAGCTGATTTGGGGACTTGAAGGGGACCTACACATTAGTAGTCAAGTGGTTTTCATTTTATGCCTGATCGGTTGAAGCCTTTCATGACAACTGTTGTACTACATAAACCTTTATAAAGACTTGTTCCAAAAAACATTCCAAGATCATTTGTCCTAAATGTTGCTTTTGTCCATTTCACCAAAAAGAAGTGTTAGGAGAATGGATGCTCGTGTTGCTGTTGGGTTGACTTCTGAATACTGCCCTTAAGTAAAGCGGCACCAATATTTCCTATGTGAGTGTGAGTTTTCTGGCACGGTTTACATTTGCAGAGTTCCTTCATGAAAATTCTTGTTTTCTTTCCTTGAAGAATAAGCCATTCATAAGAACCAACAGCACAAATGGAGACACTTTGAAAGAGCCCTTGACCGAAAACATGCTATGCTAGCATGCTTGACATCTTAAGGGTCGAAAGTAAAACCTCAACTTTAGTCATACAATGAAAGCTCTCTTATGAGGTTGAATGATAAGGATGAGCTATCCTGTGGTCTTCTTTTTTCTCCACCATCTAAACACCCCTCAAAGGAAATCTTTCTCGGTAATGATAACACACTCTGTGAAAAAAATTGCAACATGACCAGAAGGATGGCGATGAAAAACAAATGATAAATTACATAATTTGCACATTTTTAAAGAGGTGACGGCTTCTTTGGAGGCGATGTATAAAGCTAATCCACATCATATGAGTTTGAAACACTTGCGTGACTTGCAGAGTTATCAACACATAAATCAGCCATCAAATAAGAGTGAGTAATCCACAATGCATTGCGTCTGGGATTCTGCTGTCAACTAAGTTATAAAATTACCTGACGCACAGGTCCCTGGAGGAACTCTGTTGCTTATCGCGTGCAATCTGAGGACACCATCTGATCCATCACTCTGTGCTGGTCTGCAGCCAGGATTTTTTTCTGTTCACACGTATCGAAGCCAAATGATTATGAGTTTGTGCAATAACAAAAGGAGTCCTTTCAAGTTTTGCTGTTACTTCTGATGAAGTCCTTTTTAATGAATCATGCAAGGCATCAACTGCAGATGCCATTGATCTTTCATTTTGAACACTATTAAGATTTTGTAAATAGTCCTGAGTGTATGAGTGTATCTAGAAAAGATTTCCCCCTAGTTTCCCTTTTCATTGAAGTTCTGGACCTGTTATGTGGGAGTCCCAGTCACGTGAGCCCTTTGAAAAGCCACATTAGAGTGGCTTGTCAACAGTCTTAAAAACTCCCTAAGAAACCCAGCATGGAACACTAGATCATTTGCATGTTACTGGTGCAGAAGGTTCTTTTTAGAATTTTCTATCTTCGCTCCCAGTGTAGACATGTGGTTTCTAAGAAATTGTTAGACAGATGAAAAGTGATTCGGATACCACTGGACACATGAATCATAATTTCACTCCGTCGGTTCTTTTGATGGTCACGTGCAGCCTCGCCTCTTGTTTGAACCAACAATGTGATAAAAGAGAGGCTAAGTCAATATTTTGACATGAGTGCATTGCATGTGTGTCTTAGGAGTGTTTAACTGGCCTTAATTGCTGTATCTAGATACAATCATTACCTGATTTATGTCAGACTGGACATTTTACACAAAGACCTTTCAAGCTAGTCCATGCACAACAAAGGTAATCTTAGTACATGTATACAAATAGCTGGGTTTGCTTAGGATCAAAAGTATTCAGGCGTAGTTGTTTCACATTTAGAAACCCAAGGTGTGCTTTGGTGGTGCTGTCACACCCCACATGCACAGAAAACTTTGTTGATGCAAGTATGCTGACAGCCAATGCAATACAATGACATTAATAATGAGTCACAAGAATGCCATTGCCCAGTGAGGAATGTCTGCATATTTGTGTATTGATCTTAAGCCTTAAATCTTCATTCCTCTGAACAATTCTTAAACAGACCTTTTTGCAGACTCGTGGAGAAAGAACTCCATAGAAACTCCAGAAGAAAGAAAACTGATGGCTCGTGGACAGGTGTACAGTCAGTAGAAATGTCAGTGCAGGTCATGCAATGTGAGGGGTCGGGCCTTTTCTCAACCTTTCCACCTGCCTTACTGAGGAATCCTGCAACAGACAATAGACAAAGCACTGGACTGCTCTACTCTGCTGTTAATTTGAGGCTGAAACGAATCCTGTTCTTGCGCACGTCACATGGATCCTCGCTGAGGTGTGATCCATACGGCCGGAGGCTAAATCTCACTCCACCTGAACACCTGAAGAGGGCTGACAAGTAGCTTATGACATCGCAGCTTGTAAAAAATCCAATAAACATACGGAAGTATGCCTGAAGAGTTTCACATTATGTAGCTCTTTCGATTAAACTATCCAGTCATCCCACAAAAATGATGACAAATGCAATCTGTATGCGCCCAAAATCAAAAACCCCAAGTCACCTTGGCTAATGTACAAACAACAGCAAATTGTCAGTAAGAAAATACGTTTAAAGGTTTGCTAGCCACACTATGACTAATAATACCCTTATAAACAGCTTTTGAATCCTCTGAGTCACCGTGTTTCTGCAGAATGTGTAGCAGAGCATAGCGTAACTCCTCTTGACAATAAATCACTGTTGTGGGGATGTCCCCTTGTTTTTCAGAACTCTTACTATATGCTACTTGCTAGATTACTATATACCAGTTCCAAAAACGTGTGTTTTCTTGTAAATGGCCTTAAATCCACAGCCATGGATTTATTATGTTATAGCACACAGGCTAAAGCTTTATTGTGTACTATATCTGCTTGGGATCACTGTTTTAATTTGATAAAAACCAGTTGCATTTCAGAGATGTGTAAATGATTCTTTTATGATCTATGTATTCTCCAGCTTCACATGTTTCAAATAACTGTGAGGAAGTTGTACAATTAAATGAAGAAGTTTAAACCCGTTTTTCAGACCTCCTCCTGGCCATTCTGCCAGTAGAACGGAAATGGATTCCTCAGATATTTTCTGTATGAATAAAATCCAATCACATATGCTAATTCAAATCCTTATTGAAATAAAGCGAAACTATTTTCAAATGTTAAAAGGTAATAATAATTCTTAAAATCCAAGGCTCAATGGAGGCTCAATGTTATACAATGTGAAATTGCTTTGCATGAAAAAAAGGAGTCACGATATGTCCAGAATGGTGAACAGACTGTGGATGATTCCACAATAAAACTGAGGAGGAATATGCAATCTAATTAGCCGAATAAAAAAGATAAACTCTATAATACGATACTATAAACAAAGGATCAAGTATTATTAATAATTTATGAATTACTTGATTTCAAAATGTCAAATTTTTCTTAATTGAATAAATCATCTAAAAACTATAGTTCCTATTTTTTAATGTCCATGTTATTATTGGATAAACAGCATCAATTATTATTAAATAATTCTTCCAAACCTCTGGTCCTGCTGTACTACTATCAGGCTGTTGATTGGACAGTGATCCAGACAGAGCTTTGACCTCTGCATGAAAATGTCATTAGGATGAATGTGGGGGCAGGGCAAGTCACTGGAGCAGGACAGGATGAGGGTGTTTTCTTTGTTCTGACCTCTTCAAGACTCCCCTCCATAAACAAACTCTTTCATTCACTCTCTCACACCACGCGTTAACTGGTGTCCACTGCTTTAATGAACACAGGAAGAGAGCATTAAGGCTGAAGAACCTGAGCTGGTTATGTATTCATGACCCCCAGACCTACAGACAGTTGGAAGCAAGTGTGTGGTTCGGGTAATGATATGAGATCATTATAAAGAATGGCGGTGCAACATGGTCTTTATATTTAGAGCATTTATCCTAAAGTCAAAAGTTAGTTCAACATAATGGTCTAAAAATTTTCTAAACATAAAGTCATATTAGACCATCGCTGCTAGTTTATCACAACCTGATACCATAACCCTAACCACACACTTGCTTCTGATTGTGTCCCATTGCTACATTTGATTGCAAGTGTTTAAAATTCTGAAAAGAACATTTTCTCCATTTTTGAGGCAAGAGAGATAATTTAGGCAGGTGGTTTGCATAATGACAATGTAAGAAGCAAGCAACATACTTTGGAGCTACATTCACTTTGTAGCTTCAGTGAGCTAACAGACTTCAGACACTAAGCATGTCTTGGTAGACTGAGTGTATTTGTACATGGGCATGACGCTGTAAAACTGTACAAGTTCTCAACAAAAGTCTTTTGGATGACATCCCCTGCTTGTGTCACATTAAATCCGCATAGACCACAGTGAGAATGTGGAGCCTGCATTATGTGAAAGGCTTCTGGGAATCCAAAGACAACACTCCTAGTTGGTTCCTTACTGCATATACAAATCAATAAGCACTGTTTAGGCCTGTGAATTGGGCCTTTTTCGCTGTGGTTGTGCTTGAATTATAGAGCAGTATTTTTTATACCATGCGAACGACAAGCAGTGAACTCAGAGTCTCTCGCTTTCCCATTGCACATGTCATCTGTTGAAGGAGACACACCCAAGACTCCCCTTCTTCCTCCTTCACCCCGCTTCGCTTCACTCTCTCTCTCTCACACACACACACACACACAAACACATGCTCCTCCAGCTGTTGCAGCAGGGGTACTGGAAAGGAACTCTTCAGGAAGGTTTCCCAGAGCTGTCAGCAGTTTCTCCTAGTTCAGTTCAAATAAATCATCCTCTCAGCCCAGCAGAGGCATGTGGGAAAGCAGTCTAGAGCAGGGCACTGACCACCAAGGTGAGGGCAGTCTGGGACACAATACTAGGCATATAGTTTAATTTCAGGTAAAGCTTAAAGCAAAGCTTCAGCCAAAAATCACATTTACACAGTTTTTCCCAAAGCCCAAAAACAGTCGATCAGCCAAGACATGTACAAACATCAGCACTAATTTAGCTAACATGTAACAGAAGCTTATCTCTCTCCAATTAACATTTTATACAACGCATGCATGAATCATCACACACGTGTCTTTAACCTTGTCGTTATGTAATCTCAAAGAGACTAATAAAAATTGGACCAAAGTACACTGCATTGCTAAAAACAGTAGCAGCAGACATCTGGAAGGCTAAATGTTATCCATTTGTGGTTCATTTTTACAGAAAACTTTGTTATGCAGCAAAAGAAGTGAGACAGATTTCAGATTACTCAACAGCAAGCAGGTGACACATGCAGTTTGAACAGCACTATGCTAAAGTTTAATAAGTTTTAATCTAAAATATAATGGGGCGGTTGCTGGGCTGGTAGTTAGAGGGTTGCCTCTGCGATCAGAATGCTTTGTGGGTTTGAATGCCAGGACTGCTAGTAACACCACTGAGGTACTTGGGTGAATGGGTAAAATGCAGAGAACGAATTTCACATTGTTCAAAATGTGCTCTATACTGTATGTGTTCACATGTGACTATAAGGGGCCACTTTACTTTGATATGTAACTTTGAGCACTACGCATGTCCTACCAATAGCCTACATTTGGGCTCAACAAATGTATTTTTTGCCAAAGAATTCCTTTTAAGGTCATAATGCATTTACAGCCAGTGCCTTATTTGTCACTGAAAATATTGCTTGCCTTATGAATGTGTCACAGTGCTGTTTTTAAAAATGCACTGTGAACATCGAGCTTCCTTCCAAACACTTTTCACCAGGGCCACATGCTAAAAATAGGAGGGAGGGATTTCCTAAAGCTGCGAAAGGCTGAATAATCTGCCGCTGAGTTCCACCCACGCCTGTGGAGAGCAACACTTAAATACATGCTTTAACACAGACAGCAACTCAAGGCCCACATTCAGGGCAATTGACTGTCATTAGCGTCGTCTTGGGCAAACAGTTCAGGCAGACTGTGAGGAAGACAGTCTACTATGGACAGACTGTAAATGAGAAGGTCAGCAAATGCTAACAAACATGCGAGTGCAGCTTTCGAAGTATCAGATGTATCCACAAGTGCAAGTGCTGTAGCTTCACAGGGCTTTCAAGGACCGTGCAGCAATAATAACATCCATAGAATATGTGTCATTGCCAAGGTTTAATGTTAGACAGGTTCTGAACTTAGCTTGGGGCAGATTCTACCAAGTTCTCACTGTGTTTCTGCAAAGTTGTGCCCCTAAGGTCTTTCTCCCACACTTCGTTTCTCTGTCACTTCCAGTTATTCTCTCACAATGTCCTAAAGGTGTGGGAACAATTGTCCTTCCTCTCTTTTCCCACCCCTCTCCGACTGATGGTTGACCCCCTCCCACCCCTAACAGAAGAAGCTGCGCAAAGACCAGTAGTGTGGATATGCAAGAGTTCCTGAGAAATTGGTTGAAATTTCCCACTGCCTAAAGTAGTGGTGCCCTCCCTCTTGTTAGAGACATCAGTCTCAGAAAGAGTGCAAAGCAGGGTTATCCAAACATCAGCAAGTCAAACGGACTTTCTGAGGAACACATATTAACAATCCTTCACTTCCAAAGAAAGAAAATGCCATTTCTAAAGAACAGGAAATGAAAATGTACCAGATTTATTATTTAAATTATAGACACAGGTAAATTAATTATGAGATCAAACTCGATGTTTTTTTTCATGCATCATGTACCTGCTTGGGTCACTTTAGGGGTGAGTGGAACTATGAAGTTACCATGAACCGCAGAAAACATGTCATCAGTGCTATAATTTCTGTGAACTGTTGACTTCTGTTCAATGGCTACATGTCAGTCTGACTGAATGTGGCTGAAAGAACCCTAAGAAAAAGCTCTTGGAGAACATTCTGACCCTTTCTGAAAACGTGTGTGAAGGTAGGCTTCGAGGAATCTCTGCACTGATTAACCTGAGCCTGTAAAAAATGCTGCCAAAGATGAACCACCAGTGAACACTCCCTCATTCAGTGCTTGTGCTCTTTGCAGACAGATGGTATCACGCCAGATCAAGCAGCGAGAAATTGGGGCCCCAATTCCTAGAAGACAACTTTGGTGAAGGAGTGACCTTTACCCCAGAACAGTGTCCAACTCCGGCTCAGATAAATGACAGAAGATGACAGCAATATTAAAACACAACGTGCCCAAGATATAAAACTCTCTGCAGTTCAGGTACATGTAACCTAACTTGCATGCAATTGTTGATGCATAGCATACTAGCGGAGTTCAGTTCAGGACAGTATGAGCAGTAATGTGAGAAATTATTTTGAACTATATTCTGTGGGTTAAACGATAGCTATTTTACTTAACATTTGCAAAGAGGTCATATTCAAAGCATCTCAATTGTATTAGCTGACAGGTTATTTATTTACATGTTCCAAGTCATTCCATGTTGTTCCACTCTCTGAAAGTACACCAGGGCCGAGTAAACTTGCATGCACTTGTTAATGTTTGGCTCAAGAGTGGTTCAGGAGTTAAATTCTAATCAGAAACTTTATTGATCCTGGAGGAAATTGCTTTAAACCTGGGGGTAGGCATGTGATCAGCTGTTAGAATATCAATTAATTAAACAAGCAGAATCAGGTTTTGCTTGTTTGGAATGAGAACCTGCAGCCATACCAGTCATCTGCGGATAGGACTGGATGTTCCTGCAACAGCTTAGTCCACCAAAGATAGCACTAGTTGCCTAATGATGAGTCTTGGATAGAGACAAACATTCGTCAAGTATTGTCTATTGTCTGTTATAACATTTACAGTATGTATTTTGATTACTCCCTTGGAAGCCATTCATCAGTGGCATTATGCTATAGAGAGGCTACATAACGGGACTGTGACCGGAAGTGACCATGGCTGCAGTGACAAAGGGGTATTGTCCAGGCACTGGCCTGATAACAGTAGTAAGACTTGGGAATCAGCTTCATGAGGAGAGCCCAGCATTGACCAGCATGACAATGAAGCGGACAGAGCCAGGAGAGAGGGAAGAATAGAGCTATGAAAAGTGTGGCACTATGAAAAGTGGCCAAGGTTATTCTGCTCGAAAGGTTCTCACTTCTCCATCTGTCTTTGTCTTCTTTTCATCCTTCAGGAAGGAGGGATTTGGGTTTTTTTTCTGAGCCCCTGCAACCCCCTTGCACAATGGCAGGAAAGAATAAAGCAAAGTTATAGAGCTCCTCAAAAGGAGTTTCTGAGGACAGTTTATTTGTAGGCTAATTTATATGAGAAATTCTCAGAAACCTCTGTTCACTTTTGTCCTATTTGTACCTACATTGGCTTTTTTCTGCCACTTCTAGCAGCTGTACACTAGAACTGACTGAACTCATAAAAGCGCACAGATACAACAGCAAGGGAGGGCTTGCAGGGATACGATGTACTGGAGAAAAAAACAATCTAGAACACTGGTGTTGGCCGCAGTCCACAGTTCAGAACCTGATATGCCGGGACACATCTCTCAAAGACCTTTCATAACTAAGCACAAGTATTTGGCGCTGCAAACATCATAAGCTCCTGGGATGGTCATGCACAGCCAAATTAGAAAACTGTGACCTATGCTATGTTAGAACAGGACAGTCTAAAATAAGCCATTAGCATCAAGGAGTGCAGGCACACACTGTGACTCTTAGCTTGCATAACCTTGATAAGAACCTGGTAACCCAGTCATTTGTGTGTGTGTGTGTGTGTGTGTGTGTGTGTGTGTGTATATATATATGGGTTCCCCTTTTGAGTCTTCCAGCTTAGGGAGTTTTTGTAACAACATTGGTTGCAAAATGCATTATGCAAATAAAAGTATATATATATATATATATATATATATATATATATATTTATGTTATGCTGGCAGCATTTAACCATGTATTTCAAAGGTTTCAACGGTTTGTTTTTCAAACATGATGCAAAGCCTCCAGGCTCAGTAAAAGTATCCCTGGTGGTGTCTAGTTACTACCATTATTCTGGTCATGACCGGAAGTGCGACTACTAACAGTCACGATTCGCGTGAGACATCACGATGTGGCTGACTGTCTGAATACTGATCACACTGCCAGCGTGGGACTCGGCTCCAGCGTGACAGACATAACAAGCAGGGCAAATCCCAAAAGAAGCCCTACAGATAAGCCCGATAGAGCGGTGTTTCCTAAAACAAGCTTTGTGAGCACTAAAATAGGTATTTATGGTGCTTTAAAGCGGCATTACAGCGCAACAGGGCTGGATGAAAAGCAACAGCTGGTTGTAAACAATTATTTTGCAACTTCACACTCCACATATTTTTAAAAAGAGAATTAAAACTCATTAAAGCAGTTCCCAGTGCCGGTAGACAGAGACTTGCATGTTCAGGCAGCACCACGTGCTCTGGCAGCGCCACGGCGGTTACTGTGGCAACGACGTCGGCGTGACCACGCGTTGCTGCTGATGACGTGAACGTGACATGTGGCTCCGGTTTGAATTTGGGTTAAGAATAAAAAAATCAAACATGCGTTTTAAACTTAAATAGACTTAAATTAAACTTTAAAGGACCTCCTGTTTGTAATTTTTTTTTTTAAAAAATACATACATGCATAAAAACCTCCTGTATAACCTGATCCACCCAATGCAAATCTAAACATCTAAACTTTTGCCACCTCCAGCTCTGCTTCCCATCTTTTCAGTCAGTGCCACTGTCTCACTACCGACCATGCAGCTAGTCTCATTACAGACTAGTACACCTTCCTTTTTACTCTTGCTGGTACCTGCTGGTCACAAATCACTCCTCCACTCTTCTCCATCCATTCCACCACACTCCAGCCACTCTTCTCCACCCATTCAACCACACAAATCACTCCTGACAATCTTCTCCACCCATTCAACCACACAAAGCACTCCACTCTTCTTCATCCATTCCACCACACAAATCACTCCTTCACTCTTCTCCACTCATATCACCACACAAATCACTCCTGACACTCTTCTCCACCCTGCAAGAAAACGTAACATAAATGAGGTTCCATGTCATACAGTGCATATTCTAAACCAGTATTTAATAAGTCGGATTATGGCCTCCTATGTGAACAGAGCCTCATGGCTGAATCCACCGCCTGCACAGCTGTGGGTACGTCTCTCTGCAGCAGAGTGACAGATGGAGGCATGCATGTGTCTGGCAGCACCATCAGGGCAGCCTGCAGGGTTCCCATACTCCTGAAACGATGTCCCACCTCCTGATTGGTGCTTTTAGGCATTATGTAGTTTCTCCCTCAGACTTTTTCATTTAGTTGTCCTAGTTCTTTGAAACACCATAAAAACTGTAGTATCCAACAGAATAAGAAAACACTCTATTGACCAATGCATTAATCACAAGACAGGTATTTATCTCATGGATCAAAATCAAAAAGGATAAAACACTCACCATTAAGAGTAAGAAGCACAAAGATATAGAATTTATACAAATAGAAATATTTGTTATTGTTTGTGTTAAAAAGTTGTTTTTGTATTTCTTTAATTAATTAATTCATTTGTTCATTCATTCATGTGTTCTTTCTATTTTTCTTTTGTGCATAATTTGAAAATGGTCAAAGATTTTGGTTTTCAGTATTGCTGTATTCTGCTGAATTGCTTTATTTTGCATTTTAGATCACGTGTCATAGTAAGTAAATGATGCAACTAAATGATGCAACTAAAATCTTGTTGCCAGTAAAAATGTAGCAGTCAAGAAGAAGGAATTTAATAGATCGTTGTTGTCATTAAGCAAGACAAAGAAGGCTTTCCAGGATATGTGGTTATTCCAGGGTCTTTTGTGTAGTAGGGAACTGGAGGCTTTGGTCAGGAAGGAGCGGTCCTCGATGAGCAATCCAGGAGCAATGTCTGAAACGCAGTGACAGAGCAGATAGGAATGCTCCAGCATGCATTCTTCTCCTACCGTTTTGGAATATGAGCTCACTCAATACATTCTGTTCAGGAGTCACATACTGGAAACTGTTCATGAGGTTGTGTGTACTAACCTGGATCCTGTGTTCAGCCACACTGACCCTATGATCATGTCAGCCAAACACTTGTCAGGTGCTGTGGGGTAAGCTAATACCAGCTCCTGGGTCTTGTTCAAATGAAATGTCACTATGCCCTCTGGCTCTATTGGTTCAAAGCCAGTGTTTCACACTTATTTTTGATGTTGTGGAAAAAGCTGTCAGGCAGTTAAACACTTTGTAAAATTAATTTCTCATTTAATTGTTTTCTCTCATCTTTTTTTTAATAAACCACTAGTTATTTAGTAAGCACTATAAAGAAAGTATTTTCTATTTTAATGATGAGAGTAAGGAATTAGTGTGGCTCCACATGCAAAGCCTTGCAGCTTAAGAAGTTAATAGTGAACTGTTCATTTTTGTAGACATTTATTTAGTACCGTTGTTTCTGTGAATAGTGCACTCAAAGAAATAAACTGTGTGAATTATGCATAGCATTTGAAATTATGCCATACATTTGTGTTTAAGAGAATAAAAAGAGGTTATTACCAGCACATAAAATGTGCTAATGCTATTAATGTTAAATCTTTTCTTGGTTCCAGTGTGTTCTGTTATACAACAAATGGCAGATCGAGTAATTTTATGATCAGCTCTTACTTTCCCAGTCATCATGTTCTCTCACATGAATAACCTTTGGCCTCGAGAGCTGGGAACAGGCAATGTAACACCAGCCTTTATTAGGATCAAGCATGCCACCTCATCTCCATAGACCTGTCTTACCCATGATGGTATGCTTGCTTGCTCTCTATGACCTTTCACAGATTACTGAACAGAGTAGATTTTCACACTGTAGTGTAAAATTAATTTTTTAAATGTTTTAAAACGCAATGAAGCAAAAATGTGGCCACAAAACGAAATGTAGACAACAAAAACTAAGACTTGGCTTTTGTATGTTTGAAATTTGTTATATTTCATCATAGCATTATATTGAATTTATAAATTTACAACCACTTAATGACATGTATGCATGTTGTACTCTTAAAAATAAAGTCTAATTAATGTTTTTGAGAGATGCCTCAGTATAACCACTTCTTACTGTATTCAATGGATAGTTAATTAAAACCAGCTTTGACCAATGCTGAGGTGTGAATGAGCTCCTGCTGAGGTGTGAATGAGCTTATTTTAACCACACATTCAAATCAAGTTAGAAACAGTAATTTTTACAAGTTGTTCAGGCCATGCAATTCTTCTTTCACGGTCAATAACTCTGCTTCAAGATGGCCTTGAGATATTCAAGGACGTATAAATAATTGAGGCATGTGAAGAGAAGGAACCTGAGTAACTGCAACAAAAATGGAGATTGCGAGACGTGGTAATAATACAATGCTGCAGACTAAAGTCCAGCTAACCACATGTCTGGTCTGCAGTACACATACACTGTGCCTGTTAAGACAAAATACAGCAATGGAAATTACTGCAGACCTAAGAGTAATATATTATAAGATATACTGCGTATATATGTATATTAAACGTATTACAAATTGTGCTGATACATCTAATCTAAAAAGATTAGAGGTCAATGCAGGTTTTTATAACTTAATCATTACTGGTGCATATTGTGCACTCTCCTGTAATTGCTGTATATAGATAATTGGCATCCCATTTGGAAGGAATTCTCCAGGGTCTGAAGGCCCCATGAGACTATGTAAAAGGTTTCTGTACACAGAGGCCATGGGAAAAGGACAGCCTGCCCCGTTTCCTAGTACATGATGTGCACCTAGTGCAGATTAACGTGCAAATCATGTTATCTGCACAGCAAGAAGCCCTACAGAAAGCCTGTTCTGTTCATATTGATGAATGCATTGACATATGTGTGCAGAATGCTACAGAGTGCACAGACTACCGCTGCAAAATAAATTTGCAATTGTTGTAAAATGTATGAGTGAATGCAGCACAATGCATAGGCTAATGCTGTGGGCAATGAATGGATTAGTGCAGCACAATGCATGGGCTAATGTTGTAGAATATCTAGGCTAATGCAGCACAATGTATAGACAATGCTACAGAATGTGGAAGGTACTGCTATGCTGCACAATATATAGGTTGATAATATAGAATGCATAGGCTAATGCTGCTCAGTGTATAGACTACTTTTATAAAATTCAACAGCTAATGCTACACAATGTATAGCTTAATGTTACAGAATGCACAGGTTAACGCAACTCAATCAATGGATAATTTTAAATATTGCATAGGCAAATGCAACCCAATTGATTGACTAATGCTGCAGAATGGATCGGTTAATGCTACAAAATGTCTAATGCTATGGCATGGACAGGCTTATGCTGCACAAAGTGAGGAGTATGCTATAGAATGTGTAGCCTAACGCTGCACAGTGTATAGACTAACTTTATAAAATACAACAGCTAATGCTAGACAAGGTATAGCTTATTGTTATATAAATATACAGGCTAATGTAGCTCAGTTAATTTATGATGTTATGGATTGCAAAGGCAAATGCAGCACAATATAATGACTAAAATATATTGACTAATGCTGCAGAAAGCACGGGCTAATGCTGCAGAATGGATCAGCTAGCGCTACAAAATGCATAGTCAAATGCTGTGGAATGCACCGGCTATGTATGGACTTTGCTATAGAATGTGTAGGTTAGTACTACACTAATGCTATTGAAAGCCGGGGCTAATGCTGCACAGTGAATACAAGGACCAAGGCTTCATGGAGCGTGTGGATATTTGCAATAGACTGTTTCTGCAGTATATTTTTGAGTATAAAGTCATGTGGGCACCTTTCCAGTGCTTTTGCTTTTGCTTTTTTCCTGCATAATAAAAATCCCACCCACTTCTCCTCCCCACTTTGGAGCTTGTAAATAAAGTTCAGAATATCCCAGAACATTCTGTCTCACTCATGCCCTCTGTACTTGCAGCATGGGGTTACAATCAGGCAACCGATCACATGGGCAGGTATGTGCCAAAACAACAGATCCGGGAGGGTCCTTTTCCCCCGCTCCAATCCATGCACAGATGCCTTTCTCTTGCACAATATGTCTTGCAAGTTTATAGGAGAGTTTTTGTATGTGTTTGCGTGTGTGTGTGTGTGTGTGTGAGAGAGAGAGAGAGAGAGAGAGATCATGCATGTTTCCATAGCTGAGTATCACACACTGTTTCAGGTTGCACTCCAAGCTCATGTGTTAAAGGTTCTAGGAGCTAAATATGAGTCCTCAATTCAAGGAGAACACCAGGGACCAGACTGAAAAGCATACTGATCTTTCCCCCAGCCAAAAAAAAAAAAAACCCAAATCATCCTAACCTCAGCAACACATTCCGTCACAAGTTGTAACAAATAACTCACCCTTTAGCACAGAACGTTCTCAAAATGCAAGATACTGAGACGCCTGCACAGATTATATGGTGTAACCTCTTTGATAATTGGGGATCATTAAACCTGTATAAATAAGCAAAGGGTGGGGGTTCTATGCCAGGACAATTACTGCACATATGTACCTCCAGCTGCAGCTTGCACCTTCCAGCTTATCTGTCTTGGTCACTGAAGACATTTGCCTTATTGCACTGGAGCCCATGAATCAGGGGATGGGTGCATTATCACCCAAAAAGCTTTTTTTTTAACAACTATGACAACAGCATTGTTAGAGCTGTGTGCAGTCAGTAACAAGAAGGTTGTTTTCTCCAAAGTGTCTATAAACTGCTGTTATTTTTCTTTTTCTAATTTTAGATATGCTTTAACATAAGCGTCTTTGTTTTCTTTGTTTATGACTATTGTGTGTGTGTGTGTGTGTGTGTGTGTGTGTGTAAAAAAAAACATAGGGCAACACCTGTTTGCGCCTGTGGC
>JBBPDB010000039.1:13189100-13202966 GCA_037974465.1 Brachypetersius altus
AGAGAGAGAGAAAGAGAAAGAGAGAGAGAGAGAGAGAGAGAGAGAGAGAGAGAGAGAGAGAAAGGACAATAATAGTGATGTGCATTACTAGAAGTGCGAGAAAGAGCTAGAACGAGTGCGAGCCCCTGAGGTGGTGCTTAGACATAGTGTTACGTCACTGAGCCTGCCCACTGTTGATAAGCTTAAGATGTAACTGTACCGAGTGGGTTCTGGAAAAACTATTTAATGAGGGAAGAGTCTGAATCGAACAACGAATGAGTGTGGAGATATTACTATCCTTTGTCACATAAATCATTTGAAGAAAAGAAATGCACGTTTTGTTCTGTTCCCTCTTGCACAATGATAGACACATTAATGCGGGAGGAAGCATCTGTTGTGTATATGTGAGTGTGTGTGCATGTGTGTGAAGAACATGTCTTTAAAAACCCACAGCAATCTATCTCATTCCTTGTACACATGTACCAAAGCTGGTAAGCATTTGGTGTCCCAGTCTGCACTGTGTTTATGTGTGTTACAGTGAAGAGGGAGGGCTGTGTGCTCAGGCTAATTGAACTGATTGAACTAGGGATTTGGTGTGTCTACTGCCTGCCTGCACGTAACTGGGCCAATGCTGGCCTGGCCTTGTTTACAGCCTGCAGACAAAGGCACTTAGCAGAGACTTTCTAACTGCGGCCAGGCCTCCACAATCGGCCACACGTGTCTAAAGCTCTGGGTAGACGTTCACCTTGAGTGCTCAGCAACGATGAGCCTGTCCCTTCCACTTCAGAACTTCAACCTTTTTGAGGGAAAGCAAAAACACCAAGTAGGTTCAACTGTGATCTCACACTGATTCAGTTTGATCCAATCATTTGCATAATATGCATGCATTATGAATTCTCCCACTATGATTTGATTGGATTATTTTAGCGAAATCCATTCACTTATTTGTCAAAAAATGCAAATGGGACTAAATTAATTACATAATATTGGCATACTCACAATATAACCAACACAGCAAGCTTTACAGTCTTATCACATACAATTTCAAGGTGTCATAAAAAAACAATCAAAAATATTCTTACAGTCACAAGCTCATGTTCAACAATAATCATTTCAATCAGTGCAAGTAGACTTAGGTGCAGCAAAATCTACTTGCATCCACATTTGTGTACTGATGTGCTTTATTTCTGTAAAGACTCGGCACTTCTGGTTGCCCATAGCTGCATTGCAATTGACCTCTGATCATCTAACCATAACAATTTAACTTGGTCTGAGATCAGCACTGGAGTGCAAGTTATGATAATGTCCTCTGATAACTCTGTTCTAAAGATTTCCCCAGCAGGGAGACTGGAGTCAGTAACATCAGAAGATTAACCCGACTGCCCTAATTACTCAGACCTCCTGCCGCGTGGTGGAGTGACAGCTGCAGGTTCCTGTACTCAGAAAGAAAACCGTTATCAGGGCTCAGACAGCTGGTCCAGGATCAACTGCCCCAGGAATCATTCCTCAGTGAAACAAAGCAAAGCATGCTAGCAGGACTGATTTCAGATCAGCTCGTAGAGCTGACAAGCTCCATGCGGCCTTTTCATGGCTTTCTTTGAAACAGACAATATAGATGCTGTCATTCAAACAACAGCATCTGTTTGGGAACTACCATATTAATTACAACTTCTAGAACTCATTAAAATCTGATAGAGGCGAATCTAATGGCTGAAGAACAATTACTGTAGTTACTTCTAACATGGTATCTTGGAAGGTGATCCTCCTTGAAGGTGATGATATCTATGTGCATGCTCAAAAACACCACCAGGCCTCAACTTGTCAAATACCCAAATGCAAGATGATACCATGCTACTCTACTAATTGCAGAGGGCCCTACACTCTGGTGCAATCTGTTTAATGTCTGGCTAGGGAAAGCACACAAAAAAACTCTTGCAATCTAGCTTTCAGTCAGTCAAGGCTAGTAAAGAATAGGGGCCTGTGCCTCTCACCACAGCGGGCCTTTCCTGGTAAAACCTTTCAGTCCTAGAAAACCGCTCTCTCATTTTTTCCAGGGACAACATACAGGATTCCAAGAATCAGTCCTGTTGGAGTAAAACCCTTAAACTCACAGTTAGACAAGTGTGTAGCTTATCTTGATTTGTTACATATACAGCGGTGACTCGAGCACACGGAAAAAGCTGAGACTTGCACCAGCTTTATATAACCTAACAGCATGGTTTGGTCAGTTTGTCACATGTCTGCATTCTTTTACACGCTGAATGATTAGTTTTGCACGTTAACTCTTGCACACAAAAAGACTGTCATTCACTCTTTCCTTCTCAACAACTCACTTTGTGCTGGAACTGAAGGGTTTCTTTTCACATGCATAGTCAGTTATGCACAGTCAATATTCTATACACTGTAAATAAGAGATTAGGCACACAAATTGGTCATTAAGCTTTGATTTAACTCACAGTGGCGGAAAATATGTAAATCAATATTGTGAGGCCTAGTCATGTGCAGGCATTGCTGTAGAATAACATGCATTGTGTAAAGCATAGCGGAAATGTCAGCATGCTGCTCTACGTGGTCAGTGGGGAGTGCAGGCAGGGTGGCCGGGCGGTGAGGCCCAGTGCGCAGCCGCTAATGTTCATCAAGACAGAGGGGCTGTGATGAGGAGAGGGTGGGGGAGCCCGAGGTCTAATGAGAGACCACCAGGCTGAGAAGAAACTCCCAGCTCAGTTCACAGCTCAGTGCTAGCCCCACCTGTTTGTCAACAGCATTTGACAAGCTCCTCCTAATGCGGCCTGTACCTCATGCTGAGCCACGGGCAGAGAAAGCAGCCACCTGGGACGTGGAAGTAAGAGAAAGATTGGATTCCACAGCAGGAACCATAGATAAGATAAGAAAAGTGTTCCAGGTAGCACTGTTCGCAGAAGCATATAGCTACATAGTAAACAATATGTGAGTATGCATGAGGGTGTGAATGTGTTTTTAGTGGGTGGAGGATGAAGAGGACTCTTAGCTTAAGTCCATTCAGGTGAAAAAGACAGAACAGTGTTGGGTTGTCATCACTGACTTGATGTTAGTTTAGCTTAGACCAAGGAATGTTATGTATGATGCTCCAACCTTTCAAAAATGTAAACCCACCCTACCCCCACCTCTTTTCTTTGTTAAAATGCTTAAATTGTGAAGACACTGTCATCTCAGTGTGTGATTTTAATGTGTCACAATCATTATTGCACAATATTTGTCCTTGAGAATGAGAATGTTTAACACAACTAAGTCTGGGAGTAGAAGTGACCATGTTGGTGGAATTAATGCACAGTTCATTTGAACTTATATTTTTTATATTTTTATATTTTTTGCTTATATTTTTTGGCTTGTGGTGAAAAGACATACTTTCCAAAAGAGTTTGTTGGCATGCATGTGGCATCTTGACTGTTTTGTCATTCTGAAACTGTGTTCTCTGACTTTCGTCCTTGTGGTGGCTACTAAAGAAAACAGCATTTTCAAGCTGGTTCATGATAGCTACTCAACTTAAAATGCCCATATCAACAGTTAGGGAAATCATTAGTATCCATTCCCCGATTTGTGCAAGTCACCATATTTTTGCCTTATTGCAATGGAAAATGCTTATAGTTTCTAGGATTTGTTACTAAGAACATATTCTTAAATTTACATTTTTGGAATTTAAGCAGACACTTTTATCTAGGGTCGCACATTTTTGGGAAGGGAAGTAAAAAATGTGTGTGTGCGTGTGTGTGTGTGTGTGTGTGTGTGTGTGAAAACTGTACTACAGAGTTACTGTAACTACTGTAGACTGTTTGTATCTGCACTGTTATCTGTAGTTGTTGGTGGACTATACTCTGATGTATAGTCCTGTCAGGCATATTATAGCAATGCTGACAGTGTTTCTCACTGGCTGTGAATTATGACTCATTGTGCTAGGCTAGTACTAATAGCATAAGAGCAGATAAGACATCAATAAATAAATGTGCAATCAAATTTCTGCACGTGTTCGATCAGTACTTAGGATGGCAGATGAAGCTGAGCTGTTAGACATGCCAGTGGTTCTAGGAATAGATCTGGCTTTGATCATGAGTGAAGAGAATATACCAGACTTGAGTGAAGACCAGCTGCTGCATTCTGGGTCAGTTGCAATGGTCTGAGATTCCACATGGGAAGGCCAGCTAGGAGCAGGCTGTAGTAAATAAGTCTAGAGATAACGAGACTGAATAAGTACCTAAGTAGCCTCCATAGAGAGAAAGGATTGAATTCTCCAGGAGAAAGATAACTGCTCATCCAGAATAGCACTAAGGCTGGGCTGAGATGCAAAGATGACCTGCAAACATAAGCAGATGGTCAGTCTTGCTATTCTTTTTGGTTGAGCATGCATCTGGACCCCAGTAGTATTAAGCGTACGACACTTGCCAAATCCCTCTTGTGGCCTTTTGTATGATGAAATCTTAGGGAATCAATACCCAAAGATAAGGCATGAGCTGAATGGAAAAAGTCAGTGGAAAACAGAGACATGGTTGATAAAGTATGGAAGCTGATAAAGCAAGATTTTCCATACTGGATGTTCTCACCTGTGGAAAATGACAGAAAAAGGTTTCTGGTTGAATCAGTGGTGCCTACTAAGGATATAATAAGAGGCAGTGAGATAGTGAGATTCCTAATGCACTATGGTGTGTCTACAAAGGGATTATCCCATCAGCTGAAAGCGTAATTCTTGTAAATTTCTGCGGTGCTCATGTGGGTGAAGGTCTCAAACCTCAAGCATAACTTCACACCTTTGAAACAGCTGTCAAACTCATCACTGCCTGTTGAGGAACTTGCTAATGAAATTCTGATTTCATGAATTTACAATGCTTTCTAAAGATGATGCAATTAGATGACAGTCCAGTGCAAGTGAAGTGTCAAAGCACCCAACTGCTGAATGCTAATGCCTTTGTGGTGATATAAAGGTTAAATACATGAATAGAAACTGGAATATTTTTATTAAAAAATGGCTCCAAATGGTTAATAATAGCTGCTTGATGCCTGTAGACATTATGTGTCTGTCACATGGCTGTTTTGCAGTGTCATAGTGACATGTTTTGCATGCATGCTGTCCTTTCTAAAGGTGCCATGCTCCTCTGAACAGCATGTCTCTCTTATGACAATGCACTCGTGCTTCCTGTCACACGCATGTGGCGACATGTGGCTCTCCACATCCAGTGCGATGTGTACAGGAAGCAGCACTCAACACCAATAGTCTTTCAGTGCAATTCAGAGAAAGAGGACATTAGAAAAGACAACAGACTTTCACACGACATTTATGAAGAAATCTCTCACTTTCCTTAACAGCCAAATGATTCTGCATTAAAGGAATAGATTAGAAGGAGAACAAATACAGTTACAAAATTTCCTCCATAATTCAGAAGTATGCCATAAGCATCAATATTTTCCAGGGCAAAACTACAGAAGCAGACATTTTTCAGATATCTTAACTGAGTGGCTGCATTATGAGTGGGTTATGTATATTTCCCCCATGCATTAATAAACTTGCCACTCTTTTAGAAACACCTATCTCTACAGTGCTGGTGTATAATTTTAGACTGTAGTCTGTCTGTTGTCATGCACAGTCGCCTTTAGCTCAAGCCATTTATCAGCAGCCAGTTTCTGACCACTTCTATCATGTATGTTAGTTACATAATAGTATTTGAGGTGTAAGGTGTTCACACTCCAAAACTAAATGTTTAGATATATGTGATATAATATGATAAATGAAATACAATATATGATGTAATGTGATATGATTTTCAATACATGATATAATGATATATGATATGACATATGATAAGGATATATGATATGATGTGACATGATAATATATAATATATTATGATGTGTTGAACACTGGAAGCAATGACCAGCTCTTTCTTTATTATGCAGCTTTTGCAAAATTACAAAATCTAACAAACTACTCCTTAATCTTACAAGCATTTAACACTAAATATGCAGAAATTTTAATGGTTTGTCAAACTTTGCTAGGGAATCAATTGTCTTTTCATGTGACATAGTAGGGTCTCCAAACAGCTGTTAGAAAAGGCCATCCATAGTTAACTGACTAAGTTGTAGATATAAATACTTTGATAAATTATTTTACTACTCAGAACTGCATTATGCAGGTACAAGTCAAATTAATTCATGATTATTGATTCATAAAAATGTTTTATATAATATTATCTTAGAATACCATATAATAATTATCAATATTAATGCTGGCGTGTGTGGTTCTGGTGCGAGTGGCTGAGTTATGGGTACTGGACTACTCCGTTACAGACAAGCTGTTGTTAGCCATATATAACTGTATGCAATTAGTTTTGCTCACTGCAAGGTGTTAAAGCTGGCAAGTCAGGGCAAGTGAAGTCCATCTGGAGTGCACAAACAGCCCTGTCAAGGGTTTCTCTTTTTCATTAGGTCATCCTATTACTCAGTCTCTCATGACCAGCGGCTGTCCAACCTTGCCATTGACCTCCCTCCCTCTCACTGATGACACACTGCTAGCTGATCATCAGTTGTTTCTCTCCCTGTGACAACCACTGAAACCACAACAAAGGCCTCAGGATTCAGAGGGCAGCCCCTTCTAAAAGGTGGTCAGGGGCTATGCCTGAAACCACTTTGTAAAAGTCTGTGCCGACACTGACCATAAAAGGTTAACAAGGATTTCTTTTGAGGGAAGAATGACAGACAATAGCAGGCTGCTGAGCCAAATGCGCATGAGCAAAGACAATGAAGTCAGTTTAGGTGGTGGGCTGAAGTCCCCTTTATGAAAGACACACTGTCAGCACTTAGCGCCTCCCCTTTACTTGCTCACAGCACTTAACCCCTTGAACCCTCAAAGCCTGTACTTAGGCCCACTCATCTCTTCCTCACTCTGATAACAACAACTCACAATAGTTCCATAGTAGTTTCTGAACATTCCATAGACGTTTTTTGAATAATAAGTCATAATATTAATAGCTGGATAGTAAACCTAGGGGTTAGCTTATGGCTATTAATATTAGAGGCTGAGACCTCTTTACTTCAGTGGCACATACTCCCAGGAAGAATTGTTGTGACTACTTTTAAAAGCTACTTTATTTATTTAACACATGTAACAGAAACTGTTCTTGTTTTCTGCAGACAACATCAGTCTTGCTTTGTATGTATGTCACTGCAGTACACAGTGCTGCAATAGTCTGTATATTAGCCTTATCATTAGGAGACTGCTTAATGATATCACATCCATCATATGGCACGGGTCCAGGAGAGTATAACTGGCCTTGCTGGATAGGCTAGACTTCCGTATCTCCCCATGACTCAGCAAAAAGCTAGCTAATAGAGGCACCTATCCAATGATGCTGAATTAGGAGCAGTTTGAAAAGATGCAGTGGCTATGCGCAACTCAAAACAGGCACATGTCTGCCCTCCAGCTTGGTAGCATTGAGTAATAGGGGTAAACCTGGTCAGTGAACAACTGTATTAGCTACTGTATTAGTTCCTACATTATAGCAATCGGTTTCTTTTGTTTGAGGTAATATTTGCAGAGAAAATTGGCTTGCTAGCTTATCTAATGATTTTGGTTTTTGATCAGCGCTAAACATTTATGTCAGACACTATTAACAAGTTAACGTTGACATACATTTTAGACATACCAAAATAAGAAGTGTTTACAATAGGCCATCACACAAATTTATAAGGAAACACCTGTACAGCATGTATGTAGGCCAAGTGGCTTCATGTCACTAGTTATAGAATGCTGTCTTCAGCTATAGGCCATTTTTATATATAGATGGATTACTGGAGCATAAGCCATAAGATAAGTAACTGAACTATAACCACAGAGTTTAGAGGTTAATAACTGGTCCCCCTCCCTCAATTCTGAGCACTGCTGGCACATTTCCACTGGTTTTTCCAGCAGTGAGATCAGCTGCACAAAATGTAGTCTGACATCACACAGGGAAACTGAGAGAGCACACACACACACACACACACACACACACACACACACACACACAAACAACTCCTGTTCTACTCCCGGCTTCCCGGAAAAGATGGGCTCCTGTGTTGGAAATGCAGAGAGAGAGAAATGCAAAAGCAATAAGAGTGTGTATGTGTGTGTGTTTGTGTGTGTGTAAGGGGGACAGATGAGCTCATGTGATGGGTGAGTAAGCGTATGAGCTCATTACAACACAAGCTCCTCTCTGATTGGATAACAGCCGTATGCCGAGAGGCTGCAGCAGCTAATCAGAAAGGAGGAGAACGATAGAGTGAGCATGGGTGAGTGAGGTATGGATGAGGTGTATGGGTGAGGTGTGTGTGTGTGTGTGTGTACAACTTTCAAAACGTAATAGTGAGTAATAGAAAGTAAGTAATAAAATATTTCACTTTATGATTGTAAGAGTATTCTGAAATTATTTCACCTATTTCTAGTGCCCGAATCAAGTAAAACTATTGTAGTTTAATCCTTGGAACAACCCCTTTTTCAACTGCTGCAGTGTTAATCAGTAAGTTGCAGTAAGGTCATTTTGCACGATAAAATACTTAAAGCAAACATAATAGGCAGAAACGGACTGAATTATCTTACAGAAAACCCATAATGAGCAGGATTACATACACTGGCAACAAATAACAAAGATTGCCCTTGTGTGTGTGTGTGAGGTGATTCAGTCACCCTTTAGCGAGTTCATGATGACTCTCACACACTAATGTTTACACACAACATAATGGCATGCCTCGTCTGAGCATATCAACAGACAAACAAAGACAAGCATCTCTCCAAGTCGTCAGCTATGGGAGAAATCAACACAAATACTGTAGCTTCAAAAGGAAAAACACAATCTACATCATCCATTACAGCTTCTTTTGCCACAACATTGCTGCCAGCCTGACATGTTTGTGCTTATCTAACCTGATAAGTCTGACAATAAAAACTCCAACAAGTGTGCCCTTACTCCAGGTGTCAAACCAAGAAACATTTGGTTTCTGAATTTGCTTCTTTCCAAGGTGGGAGACTAATGTAGCTAACACATAATGGAAGCTCACCAGGAAGCTCTCCATTATTGTGTATAAACCACACAAGCCATTCTGAGAGGCCAAGTTTATAATGAACTAGGAATGCTAGTTTAAGCAAGCACTCTGGACACAGTTTCTGCATCTCAACAAGTTAGTATAAATATATCAGTTAGTGGTTTTGCAAGCCACTAGATATATTTATATTAAAATACAATATTTTCCCTGTAAGGAAATTAACTGTTGTCTTTCTCTGACTCAGTTGAGCTGCTAGTGAGGAATGAGGAGTGAAACGGGAGGGAAAGAAACCAGCTGTAAAACAGTTCACACCTCAGCCATGCTGTGATTAATCTGTACAGAACAATGGCAGCTTTCTTAATATCAACAAATCTTTGGCAACTGCCACAACTGTAAACACAAACACAATAAAAATATAAAGATTGACTTTCTTGCTTGCCTACAAGCACAGGTACTGCCTGGTAATAATTAAGCACAGGTACAGCCTGGTATTAATTAAAATAGAAGAATCTCTTCTCTGGTGAGAGTAAAAATACAGATATTTAGTTTCAGTAAAACTTGTGTAAAATCTTACCTACTTACGTAGGTATTTTCGGTCTCTGTGAGTTACTTATTTGTTAGCTACATTAGCTTTGCAGCTCTGGCCTTGCAGCCAACTTCAGTATTCAATTTTTCAAATATTTTTCCCATTTCTTTAAACTGTCCCCTTAAGGTTTCAGAGCCATTTTTCTGGGTTTTCCAGTCTGCTTGTGTGCTTCCTGCCACTATAATGAACATAACTGTTATGTGCATGAGAAAAATCGCTTAGGTGTATGATGGATTATCTGCCAATGTTTTCCGCATTTTTTGGAACCTATGATGAGCATGAGATGCTCACATGACTATGAAGGGTCATGTGATCAAATCAGGGTGACAGGACCTAATGTGATGAGTTCACGCAGACCGTGCAGTCATGTGATCCATCTTGCATTCATTTTTAAAAATTATGCATGCACAGAATGATCCCAGTCATCCATGTTTTATTAGATTAACTTTATTGTGCACCATGTTTGACATTTGTATTTTTTTTCTATTTACAGTCATGCACACAGTAGCTTATATAAAGCACAGGCATGCACACTAAAAATATACAAAGAGAACGAAGTTCTAATGGTGTAATTAGGTCTTTGGAGCCACATGAAGGCTGACCATGAATAAAAATTATAGAGGCTATTTTTGACACAGAGCATTGCTACATTAAACAGTGGCGCTTATGTGGAGATTATTAATAGCTGCAGAGCAGGATTGCCTGTGGTGAGCTTTTGAATTCCTGGGCGGCTAAGAGTCCTGGCTTGAGCCAGGACATTCTCATACTACCACCCACCCGTCACATACACACACACACACACACACACACACATACTTACGCATATACACACACATTTATGTGGCTATGATGTGCGGTTGTGGAGTGAATTTTTTTGAAAGCCATTGTGAAGTCTGAAAAAGATGAGCTAGTCTGGAAAAATAGTGAAAATGTGTGTATGTGTGTGTGTGGGTGTGTGAGGGAGACTACCACTGTCTGGAAAAGCCCAAAAATGTTCCTTGCCATCGGCCGGGGAGTGGAAGGGGGCCTCATGTCTTCTTTTTTCATGTGGGTCAAATGATTTTCAGTAGCAGTGTAATAGTCTGATACTCTCACTGTTGTAGAAAAACCCAATATCTCCAACTAGAGGAAAGAGAAAGCTTATGTTAATGAAGTGGTGTCATCTCCAAACAGATGAATTAACTAATGTTCATAACTTTATGTACTGAAGTGAGATTTGAAACGTCTTAGACTGCTACTAAAAATTCTTTATTAAATTTTTCATGAAAACTTTTATCATCAGTTACCAAACTTAACAAATTTAAGTTAAAAGTAGAATTACTGAAAAAAATCCATGCATTTCAAACCTTCATTAGTAGTACTATTTAAGATACTCACAGTAAAGTAAATGGTTTAATTAATTAGTTGGATGCCATCTCACTTGGGGCAGTTGGTGGCCTAGTGATTAGGGCATTCGCAATGCGATCAGAAAGTCCAGGTTCGATTCCCAAGACCTCTAGGCACAGCTGAGGTACCCTGAGCAAGGTACCGTCCCCACACACTGCTCCCCGAGCGCCGTGTTCCTGGCTGCCCCTTTTTCACTTGGTGAATGGGTTAAATGCAGAGGGTGAATTTCGTGCTGTTCATGCTGTGTGCTGTGGTGTGTTCACGTATGACAGAATGATCACTTTCATACTACTTTGGTTATTATACAAATGATCAATATTAGCAACAAAAACAGCAAATACCACAATGAAAATGTAACACCAGAGTGTAATTTAGCAGCCAAAAAAAGCATGTTAAATTTTGAACATAAACACATACAGTCCAATGCTCATGGATGGTGGCGCCTCATGAAAGTTTTCATTGATTTTCTGGGTGTCAAAAATCACACAGAAGTTGCTGTCATGGAGGTGATCCACAGAAATGGCATCAAAAAATCATACACCTGGCAGCATGCTTTCGATGTGTAAGAATCATAGCTGAAAGGCTGTAAATAAATGAATTTATGTAAATAAATGAATTTATGTAAATAAATGGGTCTTTTTGGAAGTGGGTGTATTAAATGTGTGCATGTCTTTATTTGCAGTGAAAAAGAAAAAAAAGAAAAAGAAAAAAATATTGTTACTGATAAATTCACTATTGAAGGAATCCCAGAGTGTTAAAAACAAAATCATCAGATTTGATGTGAAGGTTCTGCTACATTTTTGATCCAAATGGTATAAATAGTGCTTGCAAAACGTTCAGGTCGGAACACTCTCAGCATTTCTGATGCACACATGCAGCAGGAAGCTGTGCTGTTCCAGAATCAGTTTACTTCTTAGGATCCTCATTCTAAGGTTTGAATAAAAGGGGTCAGTCTAATCTTAGATCAGCTGCATTTTTCTTGGAGTGGTGCAAGGACAAGAAAGTGTCTAAGCCTATTTAACACAGACATGATCCTTGCTAAGTCCCTTTAGCAAAGGGATAAAGAGAGCAAGAACAAGTGAATCACATCACTAGAGGGGACACTTTTCAGAGTTGCACATTTAACATATAACTTTAAAAAATCATTAAAATATTTTAAAAATCATTAAAATGTTTCAAAAGTGCAAAACATTGGCATTTATGCGAGATTCCTTTTTTAATGACACTACTCCGCAGTTCTCTTTATTTGACTTGGCAGGGTCAAGTTGTCCTAGTACACAAAGGCGATGAAAGAATGAGATCACTCCATCTACTGGATGTACCTTCTGGAGTACCTCAAAGCTGCACAGGAAAAAATAGGAACAAAACAGTATGCTTTTGTGAGGCAAGAAGTAGAGATTTTTAGAAAGATGACTTGCAAAGATGACTTGAACTGTATGAACTACTAGGAAGCTTCTGAGCTGTATCAAGACACTTGAAACAGGACGTCAGTGTTGCCTTGCCCTGTGAGCCATTTCCCACTACAGTCCTCTGTTCTTTAAAACAGTTTGCTGCATTTGAAAACCATTACCAATATGTCTATTTATTCTAAGAATAAGTAGACTTATAGGGCCATTCCAACTAATTCCCTGTGTAGAAAGATGGATGGACAGATGGATTGATGAATGGATGAATAGATAGATAGATAGAGTGATTGATAGATAACAGGTATTGTTACAATAATTACAAACAATACAGCACCACACACTAAACTGTGCTATGCTACATATATACTATACATAATGTGCAAGATGTGTGATGTCAGGTTACAGGTTGTGAGTCTGTCACCAGAATCTGATGGTGGATGGGAGGATTGACCTCAGGTGCTGCTGACATGAACAGCACAGCTGTGTGAATCTGTACTGAAGGTGCTCCTCTGTTTGTCTAGTGTGTGATGCAGTAGGCAAGACATTATGGCCTGAAATTTTCTTTAGTGTTCTGTAGTGTCTGCTATTTCAAAGGAGTCCAGGTGAACAGAAGCAGCTTTCTTTATGAGGTTCTCTATTGATCTTGTTAGAGTCTCTAGGGTGGCATTGACTGAGTGACTAGATAATCATGGTTTTGTTTGTACATTATGTCAGTCTCTGGGCTTTGCCATCACACCCATATTTTATCTGAACCACATAGAGGCTGCTGCTGGAAAGCATGAGTTTCATCTCATGCACATGGATAGAAACACATGTTCACGTGTGACATGGTTATCACTTCTGAGCTGCAGAAAATAAACACCACTGCCTCTTAGCATTTATCAAACATAAATAGTTTCACTCTCCTCAGTTTCAATGGGTTTTCTCAAATGTATTTTTTACTCAGTTTTGCAAAGATTCCACCAGTGGGTCTGATAACGAGTTATCTTATCTTATTTTAGTTTTCTTTCCAATTTAATCATGTCCTATTCTACTCACTAGCTGGAACGCCACTATTCACATGACACTACCAAACACTGGGGGGCATTTGATTTTCTAAAGGATTATATCAAGATCAATAACTGTTCATCAAATTGAAATAAATGATCACCCCATCTACTACCTGTGTCAAATGTGATATACCAGTGTGAGCAGAACGTTACATGTAACAACTGTTACATTTCATGATGGCTTTGTATAACTGATGAGTCATTGCCTAACTTACTAAGCAAAATACACTGTTGACATCAGTCGTATTATGCATCAGCATACAGCATCTTTAATGAGTTAACGATTGGATCTGTGGAAGGCAGATTGTGTTTCTTCTCCATGTTGGACCCCATCAGTGAAGCACTTACATTTACATTTATGGCATTTATCAGACGCTTTTATCCAAAGCGACTTTCATTCTCTAACTACAGGGGACAG
>JBBPDB010000039.1:13209858-13229145 GCA_037974465.1 Brachypetersius altus
GTATATTGTAGTATATTTTAAAAAATATATTTATATATTGAAAATATATTTTTTAATTCGACAACATAAATTCCAATTTACTGCAATATATTTCATTTCCGTATGGGACCCCAGTGCAGACTTTTTTCCAGACCTGTTTCCCAGGGCCTGTGCCAGAGCGGATCTACCGGGCTGGCATCTAACTGACTATCTGGCGGCACTATTGGTCGTGAACTATATTCATATGAGCTACACTAAAGGGTGGAGGGGGTGCGTGGCGGCTCGCTAGGTGGGGCAATGCCTTCAAATGACCCCCCCTACCCCTCCCCGTTGATGCCGGCACTGCTGTTTCCTCTGAATGTTCAGGACCTTTGACTGAATGTGGAAGCTGTTTCCGGTTCCAGGAATGGACCACAGAGCCAGTCACTGGTCCTCTGGTGCATACCAAGTGCACATCAAGCAGCGTGATTGGCTCATTTTGACATGTTATTTTGTCGGAAAAGGGGACAGAAAGTGATGCAAACGCTTTTGCTGAGATTACCATGAAAATGCATTTGTGGTCCCAACCGTGAACATCTCTTTGGTTGCTGTGATGATGTGTGGAACCATGCAGTTTAATCCATGTTCAGAAGAAATTCTCCTGTGCGAACACAAACCTGTAAATAAACCCAGAATCAGTCCTGGGTGCACACTTATGTCCAAGCGTTCAGGCAAGCATGAAAACAAGAATCTAAGATTCCCCCACAAGTTACGATTTTCATGCAAGAGTAACAATAAAAACAATGATGAAAAATACAACAGTGGAAAACAAAGTGTCCTACATGATTTAAATATTAATATTAATTGCACGCAAATTAAATGTAACATTAACACCAAATGAAGTAAATTGACAGGCAGTATTTATGCTGATCTGCATGTGCAGCTGATGAATAACACCACCATTTATTTCAGAATATGGTGCAATTGTGGAGAGTGAACTGCACCGAAACCATTCTTAAAAAGAAGCAGTTTGTTTCAGCAGTTACAGCAAGAATGCGGAACGCCTCCCACACATCATTTAACTATGCAGCGCCTCGCAGGGTGCGACACAGCACTCTCCCATGGATTGAAGTTTGGAAACAGGAACCTGTTCCTCTGGGAAGGCAGCAGGAGCGGCAAGTTGAGCTGGTTCAGCAGAGAGAAGGAGATCATGGCCTGCAGGCAGAAACTGCACATTTGAAAAAGGGAAAGAAAAAAGACAAAAAAAGGAATGAAAGAAAAAAAAACACAAACTGCACAATGGTAGCTTTTGTCTTCATTGCAACATTACGGTGTGCTGAAGAAAAGTAATGCATTGAATTTGCTTAATACAAATATGTATGTAGTTTTCGACTCTGTTTTCCTAGCCGGAATGAAATAACAAGTTGGTGGTTTGTTATTTTTTTTACGGGGGAGTTGGCCTAATGGTCTCTGACACTACTCTGTAGATTATGTAGTGGGATTGTAGGTTAACAAGGGGGTTGGTATCCTCCCTCGTCTCCCTACAAACCGCCTAGTGGAAAAAACAGAGTGTTCTTGTTGTTTCACACAGTTCACATGCTTTAAATTAGACATTAAATTCCAGCACATTATGTGCACATACTGCAGCTGCATCAAGCTATTACTCATGCTACTTCTGAGCTTGTACATATCTGTTTCTGTGAGTGTTCAGTGTCCTCACCTAAACATGTTGAGGCAGCATTATACAGCACCACCAGCAGTTTGAGAACAAGTCTTGGCACACTTTGAAGATCTGCAGTACTAAACTGAATTCATTTCAGCAGTGTGGACATTTTCATGCTTAACTAGAAACACAAGCATGGTGTATTTTAATAATAATGTTTTAAAAGTTTTCAGCTCACTGAAGAAGATAAATTCATTCTCAGCTAACGAGACTGCAATAGGATAATGAGATCAATCCTTTGTGTTTATATGAAATCATTTAGAAGTGAAAATAGTTTCTAAATGGTGTGAAAAGATATCGCTGTGTACAGCCCTGCTCTGTAAAAAATGTTTGTCACTGCTTGACATGAAAAAAGAAAGGCTGTGTTTATACCTGTGAAATCCGAATGCAAATGGGATGTAAACGTTATTCATTATGTAATCATTATAACACAGTGCAGGTTCCCACCAGGGCGCTGTTGAGTGTGCAGCAAGTCTACAAAGCCTTTGTGTGATCTGCATATTTTATAACAGCTGCATCTCACAACAAGAATGTGACCTTTCATTTGTCTTCATTTGACTCAAACAGGGCTGCAGGTACGACCCCTAATTTGTTTAGACTTAGACATGGTTTCACTCGAAGTATTTAAGCAAATGACTTCCTTCAGGGAAGATTTTCAGGGAATCCTGTCCACGGGAAACCTTTCCCCAGGGTCAGGTATTTGCATACAAATACATGCACGGGCAGAGCATGCTTATATACAACCATGTCTGCACGCACACCAATTAAATGGCTGCTTATAAACTCTTTTTGGGACTGATCTGGGCTTAAATTTCCAAAGTATGTTTTCCAATCAGCTGCTGACAGTTCAGTAGCATAAAAATGTTGTGTGCTTTACTTTATTACCCTTTCAAGCTAAGGGCTTGTTTATATTCATGCATTTTCCCAGCCCCTCATGAATAAAACATCGTTGCACTCAGATTTCATAGCATTTTTAAAAGTGAAAGTATTCGTTTAATAGTACTTGGTTTGTTCACGAAGCCTGAGAATAAATATTGTGATGCAGATATGGTGCATGCTTAAAATGTCAAGATGTCACATTTTTTGTCACCTTTAAAACACATGAAACAGTTAGTAAACCAGGAGAGACATTTAAAAACTGAATTAGCCTCCAGTTTAAAGAGTGGAGTGTTATATATTTGCACTGGTTTGATGCTGGTGCCAGATCGACTTTGAACAGATGTTCCCGCTCACCTGTCATTCGAAGAGTTAGGCCACCATGGAACAATATGCTTGTACCTTTAACCTCTACTGCTGTGCCAGAAAAGCTTCACCTGCATGCCCCTGTTACCCTACCCTTCTGATAAGATTGCCAATCTCAGCAGCACTGTCATCTCTCTCCTATGGACTGTCATCAGCTGATGTTCGTTGAGTCATGCATGGGTTTAATGTAAAAACACTCCTTAACGTGTGCTTCACACCTGTCTCACAATATACTTTCTTTTAGGATGCTGATGTGCAAAGGTTAATCTGCAGACACATATTTCAATCATCAAGAAATTTGGCTTTTTTCAGCTTCTAGATGCTCTGCACAGCAAGTGTAAGAGTGCAGAGGAGTGTGTGTGTGTGTGTGTGGGAACAGAAGAACAGGAGAGAAAGGCCAGCTCATTCACACTGTCATGCTGCTCTGCAGGTGCTACACATTTAGGCCTCCTGCCAGTTTGCCCAGAATCTTCCGTTTCAACCAGAGCCCTTTCTCTCCAGGCTCTTGTGTGCTGCATGTGAATCATCCCACAGATCAATTTTAGCCACGAAGATTGGCTACAAGATTTCTATACTGGGTGATCACTGCTTGTACCTGTGAGCTGAGAGTGCTGTCGAGAGTGCGCTGCATGACTACAAAAAACAAAACAAAAAACAAACTCTGTGACACAGATAAAGCATCAAGGTCACCTCCTCCTCCCGTTTCTTATTTGAATGAGAAAGTTCAGCTTGATGAAAGAGAATGTGCATGTGCGGGATGCATGGGAGTGCGTGTGAACTGGGTGTGGGCTTTCAAAGGTCTCTGCCGCTTTTATCCAGGAAATCTATTTGCATATAAGAGAGAACACCTGCAATTCTACTGGTGAACTTTATCAAAGTCAAGTGCACTTGAACTGGGTCAGCAAAAGTTAATCTGGCCTTGCTTTCTGATCGTAGGCTACTATTTATAGCAAGCTCAAACATGACCGTAAGGATTTACCAGCAATGTGCATTTTCTATGAATAGAAACTTAGATATGAGCACCAAGTAGAAATCATAACAAATTAACACCCACTCTCAGCAAATGTCAAACTGCCTTCAAAGGGCAATAAAAACAGAAAACACACATTCACTGGTTGCATTTTGAGTTTTTCGGGGTAGAGTTCTCCACGCAGAGTGTGTGAACTGTTATCAGTCAGTGTGCATGTGGGATTCAGGGTGACTGATCAGCTTCAGTGAAACAGAAGGAAAAGAAAACAGAAACAAAAGATAAACAGGCTGCCTGACTTGTGCTGGAGCCTTCCTTGAAAACATGCTAGTGGTTGTATAATAGAGGGCATAGTGAACAGCCAAGTGGTCCATAGTACAAAAACAGCCAAGGTGGGAGAGAGAGCAGGAAAGAGAGAGGGGGAAAGGGAGAGAGACGGAGAGAGGGGAATGAGTATGAAACACAGAGAGAGTGAGAGAGAGAGAGAGAGAGAGAGAGAGCATAGAGGAAGTCATGGAGAGAAGGAGAGGAGGGAGAGAGAGCGGGAAAGAGAGAAAGAGAGAGCGGGAAAGAGGAGGGAGTGTGTGTGCATAAGAAAGAGAGAGAGAAGCGAGTGGTTCTTCCAGTGACGGAACATGTGAGCCCCTCTGCATGACCATATAAGGCCAAAGGGAGGAGCCAAAGGAAGAACTAGGAAGTGATGGTCCACATGAAGTGTCACATGATTTCCAGTACAATCTGGAAATCTCCCTCAACAAGCCCCCCTCTCACCACACTCACCCACCCACACACGCACAAAACACTGTGTACTGGCAACTCATGCCGTCCCCAGTGAATTTATCCATCTCAGTGTCATCAGAACACAATTTATTGATTAGCTGAAACAGTGAAACTGCAAAAAAGTGAACCAGTGTTCAAAGCACTTGCAATCAGATCTCTTACAAATGGAGTAATCAGGTTACGGGCAGTTAGAATATTAAGCAACCTAATGCAATACAATGCAGGCCTGGAACAGAGAAGCATGCCAGTAAATTACATCAACTCACCTAGGTTGCACATCAAGGCCGATCGTTTGGCATTAGCATAACGACTATAGTGGCATGTCATGTTCACCCAGTTAACTTGGGAATTATAATAGGTTAAACTGCGTGTTTATTTAACAGAGTGCAAGCTACAACAGGCAGTAAAGAACAGACAAACAATAGAAAACACAAACTATAAACAAACAATAAATAGAGAACAAAGCACCAATTTTGAGTTGCATAGAGTTGCATCTGCTCATGCCGCCATCTTGGATCAAATTATACTTACCCTTTAAACTTTTACAGCTTGTTATTCAGTCACCGCATGGAAAGCAATGCAAAATGTGTTATTGTAAGGAATTGTAGTGAAGTGTGTTTGGGAGACAACACACCAGGAGGTAAATTTGAAAGTGTTTTAAATGTAAGACTTATGAATTAGTTACAAACTACAATATGTAAACAAGAAATTGTAGCCTGGTTCAACATACAGACCCATGCAGGTCTGCAAGATTGAAGAAGCTGTCTGTCAAAGCCAAAATTTTAAAGCCATAAACTCTGATTCTTTGCTATGCAATCAGAGTTATTTCATGATAAGGTTTGTTCTGGCAACTTTGCACAAACATTCTGGTTAAGTACTGTAAGAGTAACTTGGAAAACGTCAGGGTAAGTTGCCAAGGCAGCTTGTGACGTAAAGTTGTGATTGCAAGCGCAACAGTCCTGGGCACAGGACCAAGGTTAGGGCCTGACTCCCTGTTCCAGTGCACAAAATAACACACACTGTTCTGAGCTAGTGTCTGATACAGGAGACACAGACCATTCAGATCATTCTCGAGTCACAACACTTATGACAGCTGATAAATTTTTGGACTTTTGGTTTGTTCATTTATAGGGTTATCAGTTGTATCTGTATGCAATCCTTGAGAATTGTTTGGGGTTTTTTTTTCATTGAATGCACACAGATACCTTATTCTAAGTGTCTCCTCCCATACTCCTTACTATCAATTAGTCTGTGCTGACACATTTTTGAAAACGAGTAATTTTCATCTTATTAAAAGAATGGAGGTACTGGAGGTGGAGGTATTGTTTTTTAAATGTTTACTCAACAATTAACGTTGTTTATATAAAAGGCATTGACATCAGCAAGGATCTGAAGATGCAAACAAAGTCAGAGCGGAGAAATGCTCAATTCTAGAGAAACTTAAGGAATCTGAATTGTTGTGGCATGTCTGAAGCTCTCTCACAGAAAATTTTAACAGATGTATTGCACTGATGCTCAAGACATTGTTTTAAAATAGTTTTGAAGTTTTGGCTCAAAATGTATTTTTAAAAATACAGTCATAACACAAAGGTACAAGCACGATGTACATGCAAGGCAAAATAGTCCCCCCAAAATCTTTCGGATTTACCACTATTTTCTTAGTATGAACATAAAACTGCAGATTTGCTGTAATAAATATGAGTTATAAACTTTGAGACCCCTGGTTCCCATCACCACCACTATAAAGAGCTCTACAATGCACTGCATGACTTATGTTTATATCTCAATGACTTAATAATGCAGACTTTTTTCCGAACTCCCTAAAAAGTCCCTACTGCTTACTTTGCTATTTAATTAGCTAGCTAACTTACCTACATTACCCAGGGCTATAAAATATGACTTGACAAAGAAGATACACAAACATGAATATATTTCACTGTGGTTTGTTGATTCAGCTTATTTAATTAATTGTTTTATTCTGTGAGTCTATGAGTCTCAAGGCCAGTGTTTGAAAGCTGGCAAAACCTAGTTTAGCTGCAGAGATGAATTTAAGCTCAAGGTCACTTGGTGCTTTGGCATTTTGCTAAATGTGGAAGAAACCGAAAGAAAAGCGAGATCAACACAGTTGACATTTTCAGTCTTTCTAACAGTAAATAAGAGGGTCTACCCTATCAACCACAGAATAAAACCCAACCTCTGGAATCCCTCTTCTTTACCTCAGCTAAGCGGCCCCTGTGGGGTCACTGGTGGGAGCTGAGCTGTTAGCACCCACTCGCAGCGTCACTCAAACCACAGCACATTATTCCTCTACGACTGTCACTCTCTCTATCTCTCGTTCTCTCTCGACACCACTGTTTTTCTTTCCCTCACGCGCACACTTCCTCCCACCCGAGAGGCAATCCCCCTCAGTGGTGAGCGCATCCACGTCAGTGTGAACGCGACTCTCCCACTCGAGCAGCAACATCAAATACCAGAAGCATTTACCAAGCAAGGTCGTGGCCGATTCGGTTACTGACCAACAACACAAACAAAAACGCCAACCTAATACCACAAATGCCACCAGCGTCTAAACCAACATCGCCAAAACCGACCAGTCACAACAGCAGCAACCCCCTACACACGTCTGCGTTGGCTTATTCCAGTGTAAGTTGTCGTGAACAATTAAACAGAGCATGAATGCAGGCATGAAACTGGCTATTTTTTAGAAAAATTAAATACAGTCAGTTGCTGCATGTAAACAAGAAATTGTAGTCTGGTTCAACATACAGAAAAAATCTTAGTCATAAACTCTGATACTTTGTGATGCAAAAAGTAATCAGTGTTGAGTTCTTTCAAGATAAGGTTTGTTCTGGCAACTTTGCACAAACATTCTGGTGAAGTACTGTAAGAGTAACTTGGAAAACGTCAGGGTAAGCTGCCAAGGCATGAATCTGACTGTTTTTAGAAAAATGAAATAAAGTCAGTTGCAGTCATTATCCTAGTAGCAATGTGCAGCTACTTTTTATAGAACTACTATTTTATGACAAAAATAAGGTAGACCATTAATGCAGAACATGACTTTGAGGACAGTTGTCAGTGGAATATAATTGTTGTCAATTCAGACTGAATTCCCTTTAATGCATTACTCCCCCAAAATAGATTAAGTAACAACTTCAAAATCTCATTCAAAACGGTTCATTCAGTGTCCAAGAGATTCAATTTGCATGGCAAACTGTGGGCCTTTACCGCATCATTCTTTTGGGATCTACATAATGCACTATAGTTAGTAGGGAGTCACTTGAGCCTCAGATGCCATAATTTTCTGGACAAATATGTGTCCAGAATTCTGTCATTCAATGATGCTCTGAATGGCCTCAGATTCCAGAACATATACCAGCCATACTGCAGGATCAGTCTCTGAAAAATGTTGATATGAACACAGAGGGGCTGACCATGCACCATTCAAGTCCCAGTTGCTTGACAATGCTGTATGTGCGTACATGCGTGGGTGTGGGTGTATGCAGGTGCAGATGATTGTAAATGCCAGTGTGGGTAGGAGTGTGTGTATGTGTGTGTGCATGTGTTTGCACTTGAAATGCATCCACTTTCATCTGATTTGTGCAGTGTTGCCCATGTTAATTCAGTACACATAATAATAAAAGCTTAGTGAGCACCGTTACCAAGGTAACTGCTCTTTTGTTTGAAAGAAGGTTTTCCTCGAAGCATTCAAAATAAATATACATTTTGTTTTTCCTACTTCCTTAACACAGAGAGAACGACTGTGCTAGTAGCGCCTGTCCTGTCCAGCACGAGCTGCAATGATAAGCTGAGTCACTGAGCCACTGACATTGCAATCATGTGTAATTAATTTATAAAAATTAATAAAAGTGCTGTCCTCTATAATCGTTTCATTTATACGATACAAGTACCCTTTCTGACAGAGTGAAATACATTACAGGAAGCATAGGAGGTAGTATGACGTGTATCTCCTGCAAAAAAACAGTATTTTATACATTTTAGACAAACAAACAAAAAGATAATCCAAAGTACATAATACACAATTCATGTACACATTTGGTGCTAATATCAGTCATGGTATAGTGTCATAAGCTTTAAATGCAGTTGCTTAGGGATTCCCAGCCAAGGCCTTGAAAATGTTTTAAAATATTTGTTCATTTTTTCAAGTATAAATATAATACTGACAGAAAGCATATCACATGAGGATATTCAGGACCAAGACAAAGAAAGTGCTGCACATGTCACTTTAATGCACACTGAAACATATCTTATAGTATTTATTGTTCATTTATAGACACACTTTAGTTGTTTAAAGATTTTGTTTATGCTGCCCATTATTTGATCAGTTTTCCTTTAACAGTTATTTGATTTCATAGAATGCTTGGAGTAAGTGCCTCACCCCAGGATTGTGCTAGGAACATTTCAAAAGGGCCCAGTTCCTGTAGGCTGCACAGTGCGCAGAGCTTCTTGAGGAAAAACGTACAGCCTATTCTCTTCCCAGAAGGAAACGAGTAATCTGTGTCTGATTTTATAAGTCATAGAGGGCCTGAGGCTTCTCTGTGTTCTGGTCGAGGCCCGCCTGCCTGACTGCCTTTGCTCCTTTTCCAAGATTTTGTGGCCCCTGGGCTTAAACCAGCTATGCTCTTACGCACTGGCTGCTGGCCACCTCCATGAGCTACTGAGCCTCCTCTTCTCTCGCACAGTCCTGAGTCTCTCTCACACACACACACACACTGCCACCCTCCTCCTCCTCCTCTCCGGACCCAGTGTGATGAGGTCAGCAAACCAGCTTTGATGTCATCAACATGTGTGTATGAGTGAGTGTGTGTGTGGTAGTGGTGGTGGACTGTGTTGCCCCTCAGCAGTAATGGTTTGATCTGACTCACCTTTTCAAAAGCACTCTTCCTCGCTTTTACAAACATTTGAGTGGGGCTAAAATCCAAAAGAAATGAATGCAATTCACACATGGATGAATATTCTTAAGTTCATTGGCAGGGGCCCTGGGAGTGGGGGGTGGTGTTGGGGGGATGTTGTGGGGAGGGGGGTTCTGGACTTTGTGGATTTTTCCAGAACACACAGATTGCCAGTCCGCCCCTGTTCATTAGTTTTCGGATAATTCTACAGGCTGATATAGGGACGAACAAATGAAGAATAAAACTTGCCAAAGAACACAAATGATGCAAATTGCATTTAATGCTCAAAAATGTAGTCCCATTGTTCCAAGAGATTAAGATTCAAGATTCTTTATTTGTCACATGCAGTCCACTCCGTCATGTATAACCATAATCATCCTTATAAAATGCTATCAGTCTGCAGCATGAGATTCTTCGTCCTTTGCAAGGAAATTTCTGTAAAAACGCTATTTCTGTCAACACTTGTCCTAAGTTTACAGCAAAGAGAGATGCAGTGTTCTCATGTGTTGAGGAAGTATTTAACATTTGTAGATGACGGGATGGGGAATATCCCGTCACAGAATGATAAACTGCACTGATTTATGAAATGAGTTTAGGTTCACTGATGCTGTTCCTGCCCATGCTGAATCACCGCCCTCCTCTAAACCCCAAATGAACGTCATCAAAGGCTAAAAGTTCGATGAAACATATTATGACTGGGTGAATCACCAACAGATTG
This sequence comes from Brachypetersius altus, assembly GCA_037974465.1. Lineage (NCBI taxonomy): Eukaryota > Metazoa > Chordata > Actinopteri > Characiformes > Alestidae > Brachypetersius > Brachypetersius altus. The sequence continues at coordinate 13,220,157 of JBBPDB010000039.1, forward strand.
CTGCACTGCTTTCTCCTATGCACCTGCTCCCCAAAACCTCATTTACTGCTGTCTTCTATTATAAAAACAAATGACATATAAGAGGGAGGACATAGGCTCTGCCCTATTTACTATGTAGCACACTATTTTGGAAGTCTGCCGTTCTGCTGTGTCCAGAAACCTAGTGGAAGATCTACTGTGAGTCTTCACAAGAAAGTCTGTCCACTCGAGAGCCAGCTTGGTACGTTGTTCTGGGAGTTATGTCTAGTCATACAAGAACATAAGTAGCATAAGTAATATTGTTCTGTCTATAGAACATGAACATGGCGATATGTCCACAATGAGGCCAGCATGCCAGGTGACTCTTTTACTGAGCATTGTGATCCCCATTAAATTTTAAACCAGTGAGCTCCTCCTCCTTTATAATGTCTCTGTGTTGACAGTAATTCAGTGCATTGTAACAGGTACAGACTGCATCTTAATTCCTAGCGCTCAAATAGTGCATTTTTACAGACACCCACAATGCATTCTGTCACAGTGAGAATTTATAAAAATAAGTCACAAAGTGTATTTTTTTTTATAAGGCTATACATGTGTGATGTAGGTTGTACAAACGTTGTGCACAAATCATTTTATAATTCATTTTATAATCAATAATAATCAGCAGGATTAGCTAGTAGATACTATTTTCCACATATTGTATTCTGGTTATATCACATAGTCTGCAAAAACTCTTTGACATGATTTTTGTCAAAGAAGGCCAATGTTCATATTTGGAGTAGCTACACAGCAGGCTAGCAACATAGAGCACTGTCATGTTTAGGTGACTGGTTAACTAGCAAATTAGTAACATTATTCCAAGAGACTCACTTTTATTCCCATTATGTGCTGAAATCAGTCACCTGAAATGAAATTATTTGCCACGTTTTATGCATTTTGACTGTTTCACTCTATTTTTTATACAAAGTTTATGTTTGTTACATTTACGTTTACATTTACATCATTTAGCAGACGCTCTTATCCAGAGTGATGTATATCAGTGCTCAAGTAGTCCATATCTGTTCCTCATACCTATAGAGCTAGACTCTGATTCCAACCATGTTACTGTAAGTCACGTTTCATACCATAACAAATTCTGTCAAAAAGATAAAAGTGAGATGAATGATGCTTTACATCATGTGAGGAAAGTGAAATTTGGTTTTACAGTAGCAAAATTTGATTTGCACAAAAGTTTCACTATGTAAAGCCAGCCTTGTCCGTGTGTATGTGTTCTACAGTTCTCCTGCACGTCCCACTTTGTACAACTGTAATTACTTGCATTTGTAACACAAGCTGACAGAGAGGAGGGAAAAAACAATGAAAGGGAGGGAGACAGATAGAGAGTGGGAGGGCTGCACGCACACGTTCAGCCGATAACTGCTCTGAAGCAGCAAGGAGAGGGAAAAAGAGAGGGAAAGAGAACAAGGGAGGAAGACGGAAATTGTGAAATTAGCGGGCACGCTGAGAAAACAATGGCTCTAAGGACTTTAAACAAATGTGTTTTCATGCATAATGCCTAGCAACCGGTGATAAAACTCAACTAAAGTACAACAAAACTACCAACTGTAACGGTTCAAAAGAAAAAAGAGACGAATGGGCTGTGGGGAAAACTACATCAGTAGAACTTACAGGTTCTGTGTGCACAGGTGCCTTTTTCCAACATTTGCTGTCTTTTCATAAAGTTTTAGGTGGACAGAGCAATAGGACTACATACGATTCACTGAGCGGAACTGAAAGGCTTTGTAAACAGATGAAATGTGAAGTGTTACTGATTACCAGTTGCACAGTTTCGGCCCTACATTTGCTTAAAAACACTGACCATTCAAAGGTCGCTTGTTTAGGAAGCCCTGCCATAACCTTCAGAGATTTTGATTTAATATAGATTTAAATAAGAGTCTACATAAGTGTGCTTGGCTGCAGGTGAATATATGGACATGGTCCAATTACAGGCTGTTAAAGAAACAGTTCAGTCAATAGTGCTAATGTTGCAAACCAAGAAAGCCAATCATCACTGATAAGTAATTTTGATATGAAATCATGTTTACTGGTGATCCACTCATTGTTAACAACATTACAATGTATGGCTTATTATTCCTTTCATATATAAACATGAATATGTTTTTGTTATTCTGTTTGAGATCATGGAAGAAAAACACACCATAATGTGGGCAGCAAGGCATTTCTTACAAAACTTCATATTCAGAAATCAGCTATTAGGCAGCCTTTAAAAACACATGTGCACAAAGGCGGCCTAAAGGGCACATTTCTTAGAAAATGCAGGGCCTGAAATTTACAGCATCAATAAAATGACTTAACTGAGGAGAATCCATTTCAATCAGTTTCCCCCCTACAGAGAATGGAAGTCCCCTTATACAGCAGTCTCAAAACTCAACAATGCCACAGTCAGGTGGCTTGTTCTAATATGTATCACCTGACATTTCTTCCCATCACTCAGCTCTTCAGCACTATACAAGCAATGACAAGCAAGCCATTTGTTTAAAGGAAAATAAAATCTTGCTAAGGGCGAAAAAACTTTCATGCTCAAATTTCTTTTTAAATGTGGAGCTGTGGTATTGTGCAAATGAAACTCTCTTGGGTGAATTCGATGGAAGCATACAAAGAAGTCATGACTTTTGTTAGTTCATAGAAACTGTCACATTGGCTCTAGCTGATGTTCCAGTTCTGCAACACACATAATCGTCTTAAACACAAAAAAGTCTTTACAATAACAGGAATGTCTCAGAACTCAGAACTGACTGTGGAGCTTTGCCAGCCGTTTCTTCTTGTGGCTTTGATGCTGTTGTTTATGAAAACAGACCAAAATACAGGGCATAGCTAAAACCATGGCAGCTTGAAGCTCAAAAGATGACATAGATGACAGTAAGCATCAAAAACTACATAAGCATCACTTATCAACTGTGCACAATGCTAATTGGTCCAGGTCTGAGCCAGATTTTCTCTTGGGCTGGTTGATTACAGTCGCTTTTGCTGTTCTGGTGGGAAAAATTTTCAAAAATTTTCAAACAATTTTCAAAAACCTGCTTTCCTGGGGCTATATTGTTACCTCCTCTGTTATACATATTTTAATATAGAATGCACACCATATCTGTGGTTAGGGAATGAACTTCACTTTGGATAAAAGGGTCTGCTAAATGCTGTAAATGTAAATGTAAATATCTTTCATTCAGTTGTGTGAAAGGTTTAAACATCCCTGGTTTTCTGACAATAAGTACAGATTTAAATGTAGAATTTTATGCAATTTTTAATGCATGAAAAATAACACATGAAGCAATGGGGCAAATGTGTACAGATGATAAATTGCTGACTTATGCTTTGACTTTTTTTAGCTAAATATGTTACTTAATGCTAATGAAAGCGTGCCTAACAACAAAGAGGGAAGCAAATAACATTTGCAAAGATGCAAAGAAGGTGTAGGAAGGGAAATGGGGGCAGGAGGTAACGACATCATGCTCTGGTGCATGCCCCATGTGTGGGAGAGAAACAGAAGGGCAGCCCTTCAAAGCGAGCCAGGCTGTGTATCAATGGCATTGTCTGTGAGCTTTGAGTGTGTGGCCCAGGGCGTTGTGTGTGAGAGTGTGTGTCATTCTGGCTCATTGAAAGAGCAAATGAGTCACAGCCAGTCCTAGAGATGAGTGTTCAGTCCACCCAGCCGTTCATTTACACCCCACTACAGTATGCATTAAGCCTTCTGCCTCACACTCTTTCTATCCATCTTAATTTTACTCTCTCCTGCTTTCTCACACGGCTCTCTATTGTGTTCAGAGATCGAGTGGTTTCAGGATAGCTTGAGCTGCAGAACTGCATCATTATGAAGTGCTTTACTTACAGTATGTCTCTTAGACCACATAATGTTACCTGCTATTGATACAAAGAATGTGCTGCTGCAACTGTATGCCCAACTAGGCACCTTTAAATAAACATAACATGCATTCATTTATAAGGGAAGTGAGTTTTTTATGCTTAAATATTAATTACTGTGATTATAGCTTCATTAATAGACTGCCTCACAAATCAGTTGCACATATGCAATCATTTTAAAGAGGTGCTTTGACACAGTTTTATGTTTGATGCCTAAATAATATCACACTTTCCCCAAGACACAGACTACTAGTGTTTAGCTATGCAACATAATATATAGTACGTATAGGTAACTGTACATCATGCAATGTCAATAATTATTGAACAGTTCAGTGTTGTTTGAGGACTGTGTGAGTTAGGCATACGGTTTATAAGATGCTAATTGGTCATTAGCTATCAGCCTCATACCTCCAGTAGGAAATTTGATTTTTCTACCACTTTAAACTAATCACCTGGATCAATGCACCTTAAATCACATCCACTGTCCTTATGAATTGCCATGTCAAAGTCATCAGCAATTTATGGAGGTTGTGATCTCTTTCTTTGTAATGTGAATGCAAGTCTTTTTACACGTCTGCAGAGTTGCAGTGCTCGGAAGTGCAAAGACCGTGTCCCGAGCAGTCACTTTAACACAGCAGGCCGCTCAATCCACCATGTCTGCCGCAGTAAAAGGAATTCTCACAACACCAGACGTTTATTACAGTTGACCAACTTTAGTGTGGGTGGGGGTGGTGGGGGGCATGGGGCTATTTCACACCTTTGCTCAAGAGAGGAGTAAAATGGAGACTCACACAAACAAAGCCCACGACCAAGAACGCCCCCCCCCAAAGAAAAAAACATGGACAGAGAATGAGAGCCTTTAATTATCTCCCACTGACCTTTGTTTCAACCTCTTGCCCCCTGCTAGAGGTTCAGCTGTGCAGGTGTGACAGCTGAGTCCAGTCATCGAATATCCTTCCCACCAGAACAGCAACATCTGCTAATTGGTTCAACAAGCTGTGCGTACTGTATCTCATAAATACATTTTAGAAAATATAGGAGAACTAGTCTACTGGTCAGACACTGTATTATACCTCCACTGCTATACATATTTAAATGTAGAAATTAGCGCACCACACTGATCATTCAGTTGTGTGAAAAAGTTTAAACACCCCTGGTCAGGACATGATCTTCTGAAAATAAGTACACATTTCACACTGTGAACACACTGAAATGTAGCATTTTATGCAAATTGTAGTGCTTTTTTTTTAACATACTGGAAAGTATAACATAAAAAGTGCCATACATCGTCCAAAGGATAAGGATTGTACATGTCATAATTTTTATTAATACATTCAGAAAATAAACAGTAGTCATTCTTTCCCCAGATATATTTATTTTTACTCATCTCACCACACGATAAATGCCTCAGAGGACAACTGACAACAGAAATCTGTGTTAGTAATCAAAAAGAACATATTTACAGCATTGATATCAGAGCCTTTTCTGTGTTTTTCTTTTAAAAAAGATAACAAGTGTATGTGTATTGGAGATGCAGATTGACACAGAGGAAGCCGTCCATTAGCATTATCTAATTGCTGAAGGTGACCAAACAGAGACTCCTTTAGCACCTCGAATCCATCGTCATTCAATGAGGGCAGTGATAAAACCTGAGCCAAAGCCTGATCGGAGGTGAGAGAACAACCATTTCAAATCAAAGGCAGTTTTATGGAAAATCTCACCTCAGCCTTCACAACAGTAGTCCTACCACTCACACCCCCTTACATTAATGAATTATCAAACTGTAAAAGACAGTTTAGCCATTGTATATGCCGCAGTTCAGTCCATCCATTAAAAAGCACTTCCAGTAACACTGACTGGTGCTTTGACTGGTGCTTTACTGGCCGCTTAAATTGTTAACTTGTCTCGCAGAGTATTACAAACTTCTTATGGACCTTTCTCTAATGTGTGAAGCCCATTTAGGACAGTGAGCAACTTCCACCAAACACAAAAAAGACAATCACTACATTTAATTTGTATGCTGTTTAATTTAACACAGGTACGTCTGCCACTGTTTCAGTTTAAGTAGCATCTGTGTTTTAGGTAATACACTCCTAGAAAGATTTTTTTTTCATCTCACTTGCTTATCTCATTTGTTTTTTAAATATCCATCCGTCATAATGGGAATATGGTTCTCAAAGTCTGTGGGGGCTGTCATGTACAACCTGAATTGACTGTTTTTCTGTAAATCATATAATATGTATAAGGGGCACAATGCATTCAATATTAAGATGGCCTAGAGATTTTATTTGAGCCAAATGTCTATAAACTTAACATATGAATTTAGAGGACAATAGAATATATATATATACATTATATATATATAGTATGTATCACAGTCTTTAGTGTTTCAGAGATTAGATGAAAACAAACACTTTTTATTTTAAAGAGATGATTCAAAGTAAATGAATGATTCAAAAATCCAACCTTTTCAGTCTGCACTGCACCAAATGCAACAGAACAGGACTATTGATCCTCTCCTTGTAGTGAAACTTGCAGGTGGTCAGAGATCTTTAAGGACTGACAATATCCACAATATGCACAAAATGATATAAAAGTGTATTGTGGCAAAGTGTATCAACAAGATTTGTGTACATGATGATACCAGTTGCAAAAACATAAGGAACATAAGGAAGCAGAGTTTGTATTGTTCAAGGAAGACAAGATGTGATCTAAGGAGTGGAGTAGCATTCACACAACTTCTCACAGAACAATTGGATTGTGTTAAATGTGCTGGACGTCCCGCTCATTAAAGGAAGCGCTCTCTTCCTTTACTCTCACCTTCTCAAAATGAGTCATTTTTCTTTTTTAGAAATGTGTAAAACTGAGATCATAGTTTATATGAAAAGTGACTAATGCGATGTGCCTAGATCTAACGCACCTATTTCCAAAGAATTTTTTTTTTCAAAAATTTACGGTAAACCTCCATGGGCCATTGAGCCATGTCAGCCAGTTTAGACAAGCACATAAACCATAATATCTATCGACATCCGATTATTCCCTTTGCTTGTGGTTTGTGCATGTGGGTTCTTCTTACTCAAGAAATAGGAAGGACTAAGAGCAGTCCAAATGTCTGTGTTGGCTAACAACATCAGCAGGGCTGGGATGTAAAAGTGCACAGTAGTTGGACTATGAGTGTGTCCCAGTTATCTTGTATCTTGCAGGTGCACTGAAAATCAGTAACATCCACCAGATGGATGCACAGTTGATGGTATACAATTACAAACCACAGCCCATCATTAACTGAACAGTATATCAGCCATCCTCCACCTCATTCATAAGTAATAAAGATAAAACCTTTAGTAAAAGGGTCACCAGTCTGTCTACGCTTAAAACCTGTTACAGCAGCAGTCATTAGCAAATGACATCTCCGTTGTGCATTTAATATCTAGCCATGTCTGGATTTGCAGGTCAGTTTTTAATAAACTGTGGCCAGGAATGCCACTCAGCCAGAGGGAAGTAGAATGTAGTGCATTGTCTTTGCAGAATGCCAGTGATTCGCTGGAGTTACGGGAAGAAAACGTAGGTAAATAAAGGAAGAGAACACAATGCAAGTTTAGTCATAAATGAGGTTAAGGCAAAAGGCAAATTGTTTGGCAGGACATCTTACAAAGAATCATGTGAGTGGAGCACGATCATATCTTGAGTTGAAAAGGAAAAAAGACCTGTACCTACAATAGGGAATGAGTAATGAAAATGCGAGGCTGTTGACAGTGTGAATGCACACACCTGCTTTGTGTGGGAGTTGCACAAGCAAGAATAAAAAAGCTGTATCCTTCTCTTTTATAATGCACGGAAAGGTTAAGTGTATTTGTTGGGTGATAAAGTTAGCCAAACCTACACAGCACTATTTTAAGACATGGGTCACAGTAAAGAGGTGTTCTGCTTGAGAGCTTCACTGATTAACGCATCTTGTACACATACAAGATAATATATAATATATAAAGTCTATTTGTCTTTAGTATGTAAATGATCTATACATTAAGATGTGCATAAATATATTTGTATGGAGATGTAGAGAATGGGTTTATGGCTACTCATAGCTCACCAACATACACTGACCAATTCTAAAATGTACATTATGCATGACCGCAGTGCTGTCTGCACTGACTGGGCAGCAAGACATATCCAGTAGCATTGGGGCTGAAACTGAAAAAGGTCATTGTGGGTTTCCTAAAGAACCTTTCAGTCAATGGTTCTTTTAAGAAGCATCTCTCATGTCCATAACTGTATCTCATTTTGCAAATTTAACGACCTTTTAAGAACCCTTAAAAAAACACTAAACTACTTTCTAGAGCAGTTGTTCTGCACCCTGATTCTTGAGCTGCCCTGCTCGGCACATATTATTTGTTGGTGGCAGATAAAAAGCCATCATCATAAGAGTCCTACCCACACACTGTTGGGAACATTTTAGTAAATTATGATTCATAAATATACTTTCCAGCACCGTTGAATGTGGGAGAGTGCAGTTTGACTGACAAAGTGCCAAGAAGACTACTTATTAAAGGAAGCAACAGTAAACAACTGCATTGTAGTAAAGAAAGAATGGATAGAATAAGAAAAAATATGAATTTCTGTTTCCTTTTTTTGCATTTTGGGTATCATTCCAACCCCTGTGCTACTGGATATACTTCCCTGCTCAACCAGTTGCTTGATGGACAGCATATGCAGCTGAGATGTGTGTTGTGTCTCTTCTGTGAACTTCTGCAAGCTACGGCTCCTCATGGATTCTCATCACCTTTGTACAAATATTTTGATGTGCATCTTCTCAGAAGCATAAATCAACCTTTAGTGTCAATTTTGGGGGTCAGCATGAGGGCCTTTGCAGGGGGAGGCTGGGAAAAGAGCCTGCTCCCAAAACAAGGTGTCAGATCTAGCAGTCAAGCCGAGGAGGTGGCCACTCTGCTAGGGGGGAGTCCTAGCCCCCTTAGGGGTTCACACCTCTACCATAGGTCACAGAGGAGGCATCCATACGTAATTGTTCAATAGAAAAAATCAAACAAATGAAATCCCCACGCTTTCAGCCAGAGCTCTTGTCATCTTGGCAGCAATG
>JBBPDB010000039.1:13236088-13258222 GCA_037974465.1 Brachypetersius altus
TGCAGCTGGGATAGGCTCCAGCCCCCCCCCGACCCTGAATGCAGGAATAAGGGGTAGATAATGGATGGATGGATGGGCTCTGCAAAAATGTGTAACTGCATATTTGAGGAACAACGCTGCGTGTAAACAGTAAGAAGAGAAGAAATGTCACTGTTTTGATCATGCAGGTCCTAATGTTGGTCTATCTGATTCCTGATTTTGTTTAAATGAGTTAAGCAGTTGAGAAAGAAATGTAATAGTGATACTGTGAGTAATATAACTTCAAATGTGTCAGAATGCTTGATTTCTCATCAGCCACATTGGTAGAAATAATCCCCCTGACATTCTACCTCCTCAGAACGGACTTCACCTTCAGTTAATTATATTGCAAGAAAATAAGAATCAAACTGAATCTTGGCCTGAATTGCAATCTACTACTTGGAAGAGCTTTGGCTTGTACAGATATGGCACAAGCAGAATATGACTTGGCAGATCATCACATGTTAATGAAATCGTTCAAACCAACTAATTCCTTCGGTACAAGAAGCATTTTGAAATTGTGAATCTATGGAACCCTGGATTCTTTATGTTTTGGGATTGGCATGATGTTAATGGGTGGCTAAGCTAGTCAAGTCAATGCCACTATCAAGACAAAGAAACATGCTAATGTTGGCACTGAGTGCAGAGGCTTTTGAATGACTTTAGAAACCAAAGCAATGAAAAAAGATATAAAGAGATTGTAAAAAAAGACACCAATGACTAACAAAGTGCCAGAGTTCTGCAGAAAAGCATCATACTCAAGCAGCAGGGCAGTTATCTAATGTATGACTCGTGCACGGCGGTCAGTAGAAAAAGGTCAGGCGAGTAATCACACTCATATTCTTCTCTCTGTGAGTGAGAAGAGGGCGGGAGTGGGGGGAGTACGAGCTTTCTGAAGATAAAGGTTAGACTGCACACAGAAAAACGCACAGACGCACACAAGCACGTGGGTGGTGCATGTGGGCGGGTGAGCAGAAAGATGTTAATCCACGTCGAGGGGAGATGTGGGAGTGTGAAAAAAGTGACGAGCGCTCGGCTTCAGAGTGCCACACACACTGGAGACATGAAGAGAGGGGTGAAAGAGAAAGCAGGTGAAAGGCAGATGAAGATCAAGAGAGAGGGGAAGAGCAGCTAAGAAGAGCTGCAATGGTCGCTGATTTGTATGCACATGCCTGCTATGTTGTTTTGGAGAGGTGTCTTTATTCAATTTAACTTAAAATCTAATTTTGTACACAAATTTTTACATCTGCACTGAGGGCTGGTGTGGCATCTTACAGCTTATATCAGTTAGTATCTTGCAAACTGCATGCCTAAAGCATCGCATTTTTCCTAGTTGTGGAATAATCTTAATCACGTGCTTCAGCCATGCAGCTTAACTTTGTTCATTCGTGAGTTGTAAGCTTCCACTGCTTGTAAGACTCAACTCCCATGCAAAACAGGGGAAGAGCAAAGTGCACATACCTCTGACCATTAAGGGGACCATGGTGACCCCAAGAGTGAACTGCTTTAAATTCCTTGAGGTTAACATAACTGCGGGTCTCACACAGTTCGTTTACATGCCACAATTAAAAAAGCCCAGCAATAGCTTCATTTCCACAGTTGACTGAGGAGAGTCAACCTGCCACATCAGCTCTTCTGCAACTTCTACAGGTCCACAGTGGAGAGCATTCTGACCAGCCGCCTTTCTGCCTGGCATGGCAGATCCGCTGCTTTGGAACCTAAGACCGTGCAAAGGGAGGCAAAAAAGTCCCGGGCTATCCCTATAGAAGAGAAAACAAACCATGAAACCATCAGTATGTGTAAGTGTACAAACATCACACCAAATTATCAACGCATTAAACTATTTTGAAACGATATATGCATGAAGCATTAACACATATAGACATTTGGTACATATTTTATATGTATTGTCTATGCAGCAGTAGATTTCTATATCTCTATAGTCCAAATTTGCAATTATTGTCTTACTGTATGTCCTTTGTTTAGCCAAGACATGACCTCCAAAAGGCATGGACTCCAAAAGGCATAAATGAAGATGTGCTGTGGTATCTTGCACCAAGACAGATTCTAGAAGTCCTGTAAGTTGAGAGGTGGGGCATCCATGGATGAGACTAACTTGTTCAGCACATCCCAGATGCTTGAAGTTCAATCAGATTGAGATCTGGGGAATTTGGAGGCCAAGTCAACACACTGTCATGTTGGTCAAAACATTTTTGAAGTGTGGCAGGGTGCAATACCCTAGTGCCATTAAGGAATACCACTGCAAGGTATTTGGACTGCAACAATGTTTAGGTAGATCAAGGTAACATCCACATGAATGTGGGATCAGACCACAGAATCTAGTCTTCATTCCCCATGTGCATCACTGAGCTCTGGGCACCCATAACCCTGTGGGCAGATCACAGATTGTCCTTCCTTGGAGCATTTTTGGTAGGTACTAACAACTGCATGCCAAGAACTGCATTTTGGAAATGACATTTCACTTGGGGCCAAATATATCCTACCACTAGACAGGTTCCACTGTAATGACTAAAGTGTTATTCACACATTTAATGTTGTGGCTGATCAGTGTAATATCTATTTCCCACTAGTATGTTGCACGTATTGTCCACTATCTAGTGTATAATGCTCACATTGTATCTACTATCCTTGTCCTAATGTTAATGCAATAGAGATGTTGCCTGAATGTATTATTGAAAAACATCTCCTGGGGGGTTTGACATTCAGGCTACTGTATTTGACATATTTGTGGTTATGGCTTCACTGAAGGGGAAATCAACAAAGTTGCAGGTGCTTGTTGCTGACCTCAGACGAGGGGAGGACAATATGAGGTAACTAGACTGCAATGCTACATATGTACAGAGAAAAACATCACCCAACCAAAACAGCTCAGGCATTTCCCTGAAAGCCCCCACCCCTCCCAGGCCTTATCCCTTTCTCTGCTGCTGCCAGGTCTGTTTCGAGCCAGAGAAGATTGAGGGGAAACCCAGCAGTCGGGGAAAACAAGACTGGCCTCTTCTGCTTAACTCCAGCCCAGTCTCACCATGGCCCTCTCACCAAAACGTGACCTAATTCCACAGTAACCGTCGGAGCAGTGGTGAAGGAGTAAAACAACATGAGACTGCAGTGGGGACTATAAGGGGCTTCAGATTTAGAAATGTATTGGGCCATTTTTATTTCTCATATAACATTGTACCAAGAACACGTCTTGTACTAGATGAGTTAACAAGTGGTTTAACTCTTAGACTTCTGGAGTTGCTGCTTTAGTATGGAAATGTAATTATTAATTAATTTACATAATTCAGCAAGTGGTTCCGTTTAGATTCTATGTATTCTTTCCACTTCATTCTAGACATGTCAGTGTCTAAAAAAGTGACCAAATGTGACATAACGGTCAAGTGGTTAAAATGTAAAGGGTATTCTTTTTGACATGCACAATGACATATTTAAATGAAACTCAAAGAAGTAGCTCTCCAAACTAAACCAATATAAATGAAACCATGTTTTATTACTGGTGATAGGCTACATTCAGTGGGTTAGTTCAGTGTATTCTTTGACAAAAATACAGAAAGTTGAATTAAGGCTTGAAAATTACTTTTTTTTATCTGTCAAAATCTTTCTGTTTTTGCAGTGCAGGAAAGGCTTTGCTCCTCAGTGGTGAAGAGGACAGCTTTATTCAGTAGGTTCAGGGCCTTTTAGATCCAGCAGGGTGTGCTGTTGGAGAAGAGCTGACTCATTCGAGTCCCAGTGCAAAACTCGGTGCGTGTTTTTCAGTGACTCAGCAGAGTGAGCCTCAGGTGATGAAACATTCGAGCAATAGTCTCTCTTCCTCCAGCCCGGCAGCAACTTTTGACCCCCTCACTAAACACACACTCTCAAAGAACAAATATGGCATAGATTACATCTCACAACAACTGTAAAAGCAGGTCTGAATGAAAAACAGCCATGCTGTCTTGCTTGGTCCCTGACGGAAATCCTAGTTATAGGTCATGGAACACCATGGCATCATGGCCTTAGCCTAAATGTGCATGTACCACAGCTATCTGTTGTTTGCATCAAGTCATTGTCTGTCTGAGATTTAAAAAATAGCTTGGTGGTAAACTCACTCTCACTAGCTGACTAAATAGGAGACAGTTTTTCCAGACGTTGGAGAGGAAAACAACACGCATCAGTATGTTGGGAATCTAGACAGTAGCAAGACGTCTAGTCTTCCTGGCCCATTGGTTTCCTGCACAGCCTGTCTGAGACAGGACCCCGAAAGACGTCTGGCCACCTCGTGAGTCAAAGTCTACTGGTGAACTGATGTAACAGTGCAGGAATTCACCTCAGCCTCAGCCACTCTTGGCCAGACGCCCCACACTGGAAAGACTAAACACCGCAAAACAAGTACTGCAGCTCTTTTAACAGTCTTATACTGCCATCTACTGGTGAGTCTCTGCATAGATCACAATGGCATTCATTCCAAGGCATCATACGCTACATGGACAAAAGTACTGGGACCTGTTTATCAGGATTTGGGCTAGGCCCCCTTACTTCCCTGAAATGCTTGATCTTAATGCTTCAGCATACTAAGACATTTTGGACAAAGTTTGGGGAAGACCTTTTTCTATTCCAGCATGGCTGTGTCCCAGTCTCTCCATAGACATGGCTGGATGAGTAAGAACTTGACTAACCCTATCCAACACCTTTGAGATGAACTGAAATGGAGATTATGAGCCAGGCCTGACCAACATCAGTGCCTGACCTCATAAATGTTCTACAGGAACAATGGGCACAAATTCCCCCAGAAAATTTAGTGGAACGCCTCCCAAGAAGAGTGAAAGGTGTTATAGCTGCAGCTGGGGGACCAACTCCATATTAAAGTCTATGTATTTGATTACAATTAAAGCCTGCTAGTGGAATTCTCAGCCGTCACAATACTTTTATCCATGTAGTGTATCCTACACTAAGGGGCAGCTGGATGGCCTAGTGGTTAGGGCACTGGCCTTGCAATCAGAGGGTTGGTGTTCGAATCGCAATCACTAGTGTTATTGCTGAGGCACCCCCTTTGGTGGCAGCCCACTGCTACATTTTTTTTTGTTTGTGTTTTATTTTTTCAAATAAAGGTCAGTCAATGAGAATGAATAATTTTAATAACTGTGAAGACTGAAATGTGAGCCCTGCAGTGGGCTTCATTTTTAAATTGCTGCCCAGGCCAAATCACTCCTTATAGGTTCATTCTGAAGTGAATATTCAGAGCTTATATAACATAACGTGTGTGTGGGTGTGAATTGTTGTGACATCACAAAACCAGTGAACTCAAAATGGACCCAATGGAACTATATAGGTTGCGGAACTTATTTACTTACATTTTTATTTATATTGACACTTCTTGTTCAGTTTCTAGTGACACTTGAAATAAGGTTCTGGAATGAGCACCTGGAAGCTATTTATTTATTGTTATTTATTTCTCTAACCATTCATTTATTTATTTACACATTTTTCAATGTATATTGAAAAAAACATACTAGGTCTCAGTTGTATGCCAACATCTCTCTTATGATAAGAAACGGGCTTTGTTCTACGCTCTCTGTGGGCTCAGCATGATGAGACACACTGGTGAGTCATCACTGTAACAAGCTCAGCCAAGAGAGAGAAAGAAGTGATAGAGCGCAGCATGTTCCTGCGATGCTGTGGACACCTTGTGGTTCTGTCTATCTCCTGCATGTCCTGAAAACAGAGCAGGTGGGTCTGTGTTTCCCAGCAAGGTACGGGGCAGTCCTGCAGGGATGTAGGTTGCTCAAGATGTTCCGGAATTTCCATCAGTGTAAAGCCAACTGAAAAAAACCCTATAGTACACAAACAGACCATCGGCCTGACCGACTGGACTGTATACACTCACTCTTTAATCTGTCCATCAGATTGCTGCAATCGTCCATCGTAACCAATCAATAGGCTTGTTTTGTTCAATGTGTGGGTGGGACTTCTCAAAGGCTTCTAGGCTTGCAAATGTTATTCCGGCTCATGATGTCACAGAGCATTGCACAATGCACGCGGCACTGCAGCAACAGATCAATAGCATGTGTGGGCACAGGCAGCGTGGGAGATGTCCCCGACACGCAGCCAAACATGACTGCGCAGTTGTGTTAGGGTCTTTGACTTGTTTGCTGTGCAAGTGCCTCCAGGCTTTACAGCTGCTGGAAAACACTGCATGCCTCAGTGAACACAATGTTAGCACTTTGTGCAAAGCGAACTGACTGAAGTTGTACTGGACGCAACACCAATATTGCAGTTATTTTGCTGAGCATCACTGTTGCAATATGCATTGCAAAAGGCCCTCAATCACCATCTATAGATTTTTCATTCATGACATTCGTGTAGTTTTATATATAAAAACAGTCGTTGTTCATTTTCACATGACTATTTCAACCTATGTTTTTGTTACTGTGTTTTTATGACTCTTGTATGCACATGAACTGTCTTCTGTATGTCGTATTGTGCTGCTTCAGAAAGACACTGAAACAATCTTGGATACACACCGACCTGCCAACCCATTAAAATAGACAGGTGGAATGCATAACACTGATTATATATCTACAATTTTCACCTGATAATGGGTGGGTTATATTAGGCAGTAATGTGAGCAGGTCTTGTAGGGTGCTGCCGATATGCAGTGATCAGTTCCTACCAAAATGGTCTGAGGGTACTGCTGAACACTATGAAAGAAAGATGTCAGAACAGAACATCCAGAAATCTTGTGGTTTTAGTGTTATGTTGTAATGTGACACAAAACAATGAATCCAAAGAGAGAAAGTAAGTTTCTGTATGGACCCTTTATTAGCAATAATGTGCTATGGAAGAAGACCAGCATGGAATATTTTGACCCCAATATTTTGCTTTTTTGGATCCATGAATACACAATACTGAAACTATGAAACCAATATGGCAAACAAATAATAGCTCATACACAACAGTTAACATCCTGCGCACGGCGTGCCTAATTCAGTCGTGTCAAACTGTGTCACAATGTTAAAACTATAGCTCTGGCCAAACTGGCAAAATGTCTTGAATGTATTTATAGTTCTTTAACTTTACAACACAGAGTGATCACAGTCTGTACCATTTGCACATTTGAACATTTGAAGTCAGAAATATAGAGAGTCAAAACAAACCAGTGGCAAAAGCTCAGTTTCCAGGTGGGGCTCCCTTGAGAGCAGGGAACATGGTGCTTGTTTGTTCTACTTAAAACTGTGCCAGCACATGTCATTTTAGGGAGGAAAAAAAACCCACAGCAACTATTTGCCACCAATCAACAGGCATGGAAGGGGTTTCCTTTGTGAAGGAGGCGTCAATCCCTTAATGGGGGGAAAATCATGGACAAAATGAGATTTTCCAGGCCCACCCTTCTGATTTGTGGATCCAAATATCAGCCTGTTCACAGTTCTGCATGTGCTTATTGTGGCTGTTTTAGACTAAATTGTCATGTTTGGACATGGTGAGGTTATGTTAGGGACATGTTGTTCCATACACAGATGGCCTACAATTTCCCAGAGGAGAACTCTTTGCAATTTAAAATGATCATTGTTGTTACAGCACAACAATACTATGAGTTACCAGTAGCTTCAAATGTGTTGTCCTGTTTAAAAATGTGCTTTCCAAAGCAAAGTTCATGTATGTATTTAAAGACAATAATTCACTTTTTCCCCATGTTAAAACTTTCCGAACAAGCCCCTGAACTCCGCTGGTGTTCCTTAAGCACTAGTTTATAAAACCGACATATGTGCTCCTTGGGGGGGTTCTTTTAGATGTAAAATACACACATGCAAGTTTTCCACTGTTCATCTGCTTACCAAGGTTGTGCTCTAGTTTATTCTGTGTGAAGCTGGCTCAGGTTGGAGGAAAAAATCCCACACATGTATGACAATGGGGCAGAAAAATAACAGTAAGAATAGGGATAAGTTTTATTGCTGTGTTAGCAATTATACATTTTATGACATCTCAGCAGATAAAATATTATAATCAGGTGAAATACTTTAAAGTCAGACATCAGTTTGTAAAGCAGGAGGTCCCATAAAATGTTTCTTGTTAACAGTTGGCCTACTGTCCCTTTTTCCCCCAGTTTGTTGTCAACATTTGGGCTGAGATCCAGCCTATTCTAGAGCACTCCCAACACGCATGCCAGAGGATATAAGGCCACTTATTTCCTGCGCCAGAGGCAACTCCTATGACGTCCACATGTGTCTCCAGGGATGCAGAAATCAACACATCACATGACTGCTGGTCAATGTTACTGACCTGCAGGGGTAACATATATATTTATATATGTGCTCTGTGACAGCCAGTGTTTATCATACAGCTTCATGATGCTCCCATTACAGGCTTGTTAAGCCTTGTTTTATATTCATTAGATACAAATCATTTTGTGATATTTGTGTGCAGATAATGCCTTGAGGGGAACATTCAAAGCTCATGTAATTGTTAAGCAACAATTTCTTACTAGCCACATGACAAACTCCAGCTCTTTCATGGCAAGTAGGGCAAAGGATTAGCGTCCAGACTAGAACACTCTGAGTCTGCTCTAAGCTAGCACATTCTCGAATAACATGCAAACCACATAAACAATTACCGAGCATGCATGTTTATACACATGCCTTAACGCCATGCTCACCAGTAATGAATGATTCATAAAGAGACTGCAGATCAATAGCATCTCATATATTGCAACACTACTACACTAAAAAAACAATAACAATCAACAAAGGGTCTTGTGACTTTCTGGAAAAGATCTGATTTACACATTTTTTTTCTCACCCTAAATGTAGTCAATCTGTAAGACAAACATTTGCTTTTTTAATTTTACACTGGAGTTTAAAAAGTAATGAAAGCTTTGTCAATGTTGTGCAAACTGCTAGCGTAACTTATCACATACTTTTAAAATAGGCATATTGCACACCTAAAAATGGCAACATTAATATAGCCCAAACCTATCATTATCCAATCCACTTACCTTAACCAGGGTCGCAGGGGGGTGCTGGAGGCTTTCCCAGAACTCACTAGGTGAAAGGTGGAGAGACACTATGGACAGGTCACACAGGACAGACACACAGACACACTCGCATTTAGCATCTCCAGTTCCACTGACGAATAGGTCTTTGGGCTTTGGTGGAAACCAGAACTCCCAGCAGAAACATGCAGAATCCACACAGGAAGGTTCTCGGCCTCCCCAGCTGGGAATCGAACCTTCTCACTGTGGGGTGACAGCGGTAACCACAGCACCACCATCCCACCCTGGGCCATATACCATTAAATACCATTAAATATGCCACTTGCAAGCCAAATACCATTAATTGGGAGTCCAGAAGCAGTTAAATTTAAATACTGGACAAAGGTTTGTGACATATCAGGGTGCTATCTGGGTAGCAGTAGCCATCTAATCCTGAATTATGTCAATTTTTTCACTTTTATAAATAGCAGTTTACTATACAGCTGAAAACCACAAGAATAAATCTTTATTAAATGAATTCATATTGCTGTTCAAGGCAAGTGATTTATGCATACAATTTGCATAATGCTAATTAGCCATCGTACATTTTTCCAATACTTGTTATCACTGGAAAGAGCTTGATTGCAAAAACTAAAAAAGCAAGTTTTGGACACCAATATTATTCCCTTTTTCACTATGTTTGACATTAAGTGAGTATTTTGTAAATTGGTAAAAGAAGTAACAAGATAAAGAAGACCCAGGAACAACCTGGGAAAGCGTGATAGCTCTGCTCAGTCTCTGAAATGACAGGCAAAATACATAAAACCTGGAGAGAGACTGCAGAACACTGTTGAAAAGAACAGAAGCTGGAGAAGATCACAGCAGCAGGCAGGCTAAGCGGCACAGCAGCTGCTAGTCATCAACATTTTCATTAGCCTCTTTATATGCTCTGGGTTTTAGCTGTACATCCCGAATGCAGCTACTTCACGGCTGGAAATGATCAGTGTTGGGAAAACACAATAGCAAGAGCGTGCAGATGACGCAAAGAACATCTCTACTACAGTGAGGGGAGAGGGTGAGAGAACGAAGCTGAGAGGAGGAGTGCAACAGACGCAAATGGGCCCAACTGCCAGAGCCCACTCATTCTGCAGGGAAGAGAACTAATGTTTTCAAGCCTGACAAAGCTGCTATTGTGTGTTCAGTGCGATTAGTCAGACAATGATCAGGCACACGCTACAAGCAAAAGCCGTCACACACTGTGTCATCTGACATGCCGTAACGCAGAAAGTGAAGTACTTGACAATACGTCTACTGTCCACTTTACAAGATGAACTCACTTGGCTAAATCTTGCAGCAGCACACAGCAGTTTCCTGCATAATTTATTTTATGTTTTCAGGCCCATGAAAATGTTGTCTATTCTCAATTCCACAGCAACACTCAGGCATGTAAAAAAAACAGCAGCAAGTCTGCTCTACCTGATAATCTCATACCATACTGCCTTCACTACTGTGCTAAGAATAGTTCCTCACCCCAGCAGTAGCACCATGGTCATCCCTGTCTACCCACGGACTGCCTAGGATGGCTGTGCATATTATACAACAGATGGTTCACAGCCAGTAATTGTACAGCAAATGACTGTAGGCGGATGAAGCAAAAAAAAAAATGGCAATCTAAGTAGATTTAGCTTTGTGAAATCCAAAGAAAAGGGCACGTAGCTAGGCCTGTTTCTCATATTTTTCCTCTGTGTGTAAATTCGTGATTCGGTAAGCGTGCTTAAGGGAAAAGGGGTTGAGCGTGCTTCGTTTTATTTACCTCTTGCAGGAATCCTCAGCACAGCTCTGTCAATGTGACACTCTGCTTGCGTCATCTGGCCCAGCTATCCTGGATCAGAGAGCACTGTGAGAACAAATAGAAAGACACATGGCTCTTAAGATCTTGCCATTTTACGCTGGACAGCAAATTTATTGGCCGGTTTTCCAGCGAGCGTGCACAAACAAAGAAGACCGCAGACAAATGTCACGTGATTGGAAACTGCAGATAGCAGTGCAAAAACAGGGCAAGCATGAATGGTACCATATGTCTACCATAGCTTATTTACTCAAAGAAATTATTTGTTGCTAGGAATTAGCTAAGCTGATGATCAGCAAGCTCATTGTGAAATACACTATATGAACAAAAGTACTGGGACGCCTGACCATTGCAGCTGTTTCTGTGGGACTTTCTGCCCATTCACTCTGTAGCACGTTTATGAGGTTAGGCACTGATATTGGACGAGAAGGTGTCCCAAAGGGGTTGGACCGGGTTGAGGTCAGGGCTCTGTGTGGGCCAAAGCATCCTGCCCAAATTTTGTCTTGTTATACTGAAGCACTAAGATTACCCTTCACTATAAGTAAGAGGCCTAGTCCAAACCCTGAAAAACAGGCAATGTCCCAATACTTTTTACCATGTAGTGTGGGTCATTCATTCATTCATTCATTTATTTTCTGTAACTGCTTAATTCTTACTTGGTTCGTGTCTATCTGCAGCCTACCCTGAGCACTAGGCAGGGATTCACCTTGGGCGGGGCAGCAGCCAACCGCAAGCATAGGTTATTAAAAAATGGAGTCTACCATTATCTTAATAGCTCTGCTTATGTGGTTTCTGACACTGTATGACATGTTGTATATAAAATTAGAAAAAAAGCACATTTCATAGCTAAAAACAGTAATGGCAGTCACCCATTACTAACATGATGCATCATGAGACAAGTGTGTGAAGTGCACAATGTTAATTCATGGACTTCAAGCTTACGTTACTTAACTACAGTAGATGCAGCGCAAAACTAAAGAAGCAAACTTAAGACATCAAACATGTCTTAGGCAGTCTGGACAGACATCTTGAACCATTTAGAAGTTCAAGCAGACCAAGTGATAAAGTCCAAGCACAGTGATTAAGAAATGAGCAATACAATGGAATACAAAGCGATACAAAAAACTAAATTAAGGTTAACTATTTCTAGTAAGCTTTTCTTCACATCCCCAGCAGTTACAAATCATTCACTTCTTGTTATCATTCACAAATGTTATCACAAAAAAACATGATAAAACGTATTTATTCACAACTGAAATCAGGCTAATGGTCATCCGGCTATTTGATGCTCCTTTTACTGTATTAAAAGGGAAGTCATTTGGAGTGACATACTTACTCATGTCCGAGTCATTGCTTTCAACCACGAAAAAAGAAGAGAAAATATAAATGGATTGTTGCCTTTCACAGTGCAAAGACCCTCAATCTTTTGTTGTCTTGTGCTTTGGGATGAGTCAGTAAGGCTCGTTGCATGAAGCCGAATGAACCAGGCAGGCTTAGACTCACCACTGTCTGGTGCTGCAGATTACTTATAACCAGAAAAAATGAAGAGGGGGTTTAAGAGATCCAGTCCAGCATCTGTGACTGTTCACATCAAACAAGCAGATAATTAAAATCACAATGTGGTGAATGCTAGCCGGAAGCTGTAGTTATGGTGCTTCACACCAAAAGAGGCCTTCACATGAACAGGAAGTACATAAAAAGAATGAGCCATGCCAAAGCTAATGAAAGCAGCTCGTAAACAGCTCTCTCTGTTGTGAACACTTCTCATTCTCAATGAGCTACTCAAAATCCTAAATCTCAGACCAACCCAATGACTCAGAAATGTAATCTCATTCATTTACACACACAAAATAATTCTATTTGACAGAAAATTTAGCACAATTCTGTTCCAAATAGCGTGAGGTACATGTAGTACTTGAACTGACTTGCCAGGAGAGCTGTCAAGAAGGCAGCTGTCTCAGTCTGAGCCTGTTATAGACAGCACTTGTCCTGTGTGAAAGCCAAGGAGGCTTAATCCAATTACAGGTTCAGAGACCTGCTGTGTCATTCTGTCTAGCTGCCAGCACAACAGGTCTTTACCAGTCCAGAATTTCATACCTGATCCAGACCTAGGTGCAAGGTCTATCTAGGTCACTTGCTAAGTTAGGCATAAGTGGGTTATAAATAAATACATGCTTAAAGTATTTTTTCAGGTAAAGTCAGGTAAATAGTTTTCATATGTATTTTTAAAGGTCTGAAGATGGTTATTGCTAAGTGCAAACTATCACACAGACTGGGACCGTACCCTCATCAAGCATGCCAAAACACTTAATGAAGCCGCACAACCATCTGTTTGCAAAGAAACAGCAGTGCATGATTCCGTGATGGTGGATGCAATTCAACACCAGCTGCAAGACTCTCACTCACGTGTGTCCTCATGATGCTAATAAGGATGCTAACAAGTCACTGTGCTCGGCTGAAAACATCACCATTAAGCACCATTAAGTATGTGGTTTGGCCAAACACAGTAATTTCTCAGTACTGTACTGTTTTAATCAGTGATATTAATTTATAAATGAGTTTGAAAAAGGATGGGTTGTTATTATTCCAATTTGCCAAGAATCTTGTAAATTTCCAAGCATTTATAGAAAATTATTCCTGGCATAAAAATAGAAATTTGAGCTTTTATTGAATTTCATTGGTGGACCTGCTTCATCAGGTGGTTAGAAACAGTTAATACTGCTGTGGGAATGAATGGGTAACATTCATGCATTCTCCAAGGTGCTTATCTTTGCTAGGGTCATAAATACCAGCACTCAGAAGGCAAGAGGAGTAAAGGCAATTTATCATCTCCACCTCCTCTGGCATGCATGTCTTAGGACTGTGGGAGAGAACCAGAGCACAAGCATAACATGTAAATTACACCCAGAAAGGCCCCTAGCCACCCCAACCGGTAATCAAACGTAAAGCCTTCTAACCGTGAAGTGGCAGCGCTAATCACTGCACCGCTATGGTGGTTGGTACCAGAAGTTGACTAACAGATCTGTCACAATACATTCCACTCTGAAGACAAGCTTAGGTTTGCTGCAAACTATGTGACTTCCCAAATGATCAGTGCACCATAATCTCTGGAAGAAAAACAAATTTAGTAAAAAAAATGGCAGCAACATCATCTTTTCACCAAAATGGTGAAATTAAAAAATGTTGCATTATACTATGCATAGCCAGTGTAGCCATGCTGTTATGCCAAAGTGAAAGATGGTGTGTAGTCGAAGTTGTCTTGTGGTGTAATAGCAGGCAATTGCTCTCAAGGCTTCACTCATGCAAAACGATGTTTTTGCCCAGCTAACAACTGGGTTCAGCAAGGGCTTGATTTACAGACTTGTTTATTAGTAACGCCCATGTACAAACACTGTGTTCAGTTAGGACCTAAATGCACATTGTGATACAGAAGTGAAAACTCATGCCAGGGTAAAATAGGAGGGCATGTGGAGACCTGGATAAGGTCAGATAGGAAAATTGCATTTAGGAATCGGTGATATGCAGGCTAGCATCAGCTTAGCAGTTTACTCTGTAGGCATAACAAGTGTAACATATACACTATATAGACAAATGTATTGGGACACACCCGGATTTGGGTTTCTTCTTCTGAAAGGCAATTTTAATGCTTCAGTATACCAAGGCAGTTTGGACAACGCCATGCTTCCAACTATGTGGACATAGTTTGGGGAAGAACATTTCCATGAAAGCATGGCTGTGCCCCAGTGTACAAAGCGAGCTCCATAAAGACACTTATGGAGTGAGGTCAGTGTGGAATAACTTGACTGGCCACATAGAGTGCTGACCTCGACCCCATCCAGCACCTTTGGGGTGAACTGGAACAGAGATTGTGATCCAGGCCTTCTTGTCCAACACCAGTGTCTGAACTCAAATGCTCTACAGTATCGATGGTCACAATTTCCCACAAGACACTCCAAAATCTTGTGGAAAGCCTTCCGAGAAGAGTGGAAGTTGTTACAGCTGCAAAGGGGGACCAACTCCAAATTCAAGTGTATGGATTTGAACACAGTGTCATTAAAGTTCATGTTGGTGTAATACTTTTACACCAACAAAAAAGTGTGTTTATGGTAGGATTACCACATTATATTCTGGAAGTGAATTTAGATATATTTAGAGACATGCAAAACTAAACATATCCTTCATTTTGCAGTGCTATGAAAAGATGTACGTGTAACAGTAATAAGCAGGAACAGGCGCACCAGTGAGATTTAAAGAAGATGCCAGATGGTGCAGGAAGTTCCAGCTTGCACTGTCCAGGCCACTGTGTTCTTTTCTGCAGTTACATGAAGCAATAGTGCCACGCGGTGGTCAAAAAGAGACCATTCCCTGATTACTGACTAGTTGTAGCAAAAATGAAAAGAAATATTACATTAGGGCTCACATGAATGTTCTGTGATTTTATTTATTCAACATTATTCAAATATTATTATTATATAAATTTTTTTGATTAATTGAAATTGCACAATATTCCATTTGATGGCAGAATTAAAATTGTTCAGGCCGCTTCAAACTTACTATTTGTCTTAATAAACACTGTTTTTTTTTTAACCTAAACTTATGGCTAAAAAATCTGCAGGTGAAAATGTGATTTTGCTATTTCAGAGCTGTTTTTCTTTTCTTACTAGTATTTTTATATTTATTATTAGGTTTTAAAAGACCATGAACTATAACTGGTTGCTCCAAATATCACTGGAATATGACCTGCTTGCATTGTGTTACACGTGTACAGGTAGATCCTCTAACTGTCTAAATGCTCGTATACACGAGTAAACATGTCTCTTTAGCCTCGTTTCATCGGCACAATGGTTTAAATGAAACTACACTATTGTCCACTAGATGGCAACAAAAACTATAAAACAATTTGTTTAATGAATTCCATTAGTAATTTCAAAATGTTGCTTTCATTGAAAATTTCTGTTGGTCCAAGAGATGATAAATGGCCCATGAGAATGTTTTGAACCCAGTATAGTGTACTGTAGTACTCTTAGTATATAGTGCAGTGTATTATAGTACTTATAGTATATAGTACAGTGTATTATAGTACTCATATCATATTGTGCAGTGTATTAAAGTAGTGCATTGTTCACTGTTGCTGTGTCTCAGTCAGGGTAAGAAGGTTGATCATTCAAAGGCTATAGTGGTCAAAATCTGTACTCCAGTAAATGCATGATACTCCAGTAAAAGCACAAATTGAAGTACTTTTACAAAAATCAGAGGTTCAGAAGTATCAGATCAATTATTGCTAATATAATTTTAGAAATACAGCATACCATCCTTGTACCTTCAGCTTTAACAAAGAAAATGAAATTTGTTTCACTACATTCCTTTCTTTTTGTTATGCGTTTTACTCTAAAATAAAACGCTAAAGCTCCAAGTCTCAGAGCGGCACTGGTGCTGTCCCCACCAATCAAATTATTAGTTAAATAATAAAGATTAAAATGCAAGTGAGATTCCTTTTGTCATAAAGTACTTGTGGAAAGTATACCTGAAAGCTTGGGAAAGTACTGGTCCATCAAATGTCCTTACACATAAGCGTATATACTTAAGTACATTCAGCTGAGTGAACTAGTTACGACCCACCTCTGATTGCTGCTTATGAATAATGGGGTGAAATTGGGTAAGCAGTGATATAAAGGGTCCAATTAAGACACCAGACATCTCACACACACACACACACACACACACACACACACACACACACACACACACACAATGTACCTCAGTATAATTGCCTTGCTAGCCTCCACTTTAACATACAGTATTTGCATCGGCCATTCAGATCAAAACCAACAGGAAGAGACAGTTTTGTGGAGCTGTGGAGATCTGGCTCTGCATATGGTCAACGCTGCATTTAAACTAGGCTTATTTTTTGTGGAAAAATTCAAATTTAATCTCAAGCATTTCCTTTTTATACTGAAGTCGTGCAGGTTCTGACCAACAACAACAAGACTCCAAAAAAGGATGGTCAACTTTACAAACGGAGAAGCTTGTAATGGGAGGCACTCATGTATTTAGGAACACATAAAAATGCCAGCCAATTTTTTTTTTAATGTTTTCACTTTGCATATCACGAAACATAATGACATCAAAAGAGTCATGCAAATGTTCACATCTGATCCTAAGATATCTCTTATTGCGTTTCTAAACGGATGCAAAGTCGAGTTAATAGTTGCTCATACCTGTGGGACAAGGCTTTAAAGAGGAATTCCAACATTTTTTTCAAACGTCCTGCACACTTTACATCTAGGTGTAAACAAAGTGCCCGAGAGTTTCGATGTGAAATGGTTTGTTGCAGATGTACCAACTCTGACTTTTTCACAGTGGTGGTAATTAGTGGTGACTCAATACCACTTTTTAATGTTTGATACAACACTGCAACCTTGCATATCTACTGATACCGATACCAAGTCTTTCCCCCTCTCTTAAACAACTAAGCTGTTCTTAGATGCACTTCGCTAAACTTAACGTAGGACATCAGGAGCCACTTGAGACACAGCCTTGCTGCTCACCTGGGATAAATCTTTCTACTATAAATGTCTTTTTAAATGTTTTAAACTAAAACCTTAGCAAAAAATATTGTAAAACAGTCTCAAGGCTCATGGGTTCTTAACCATATAGACTAATAACTTTCAGAGATACTGAACAGCTCCTATCATCACCGCAGTAAACAACTCTGACTCTGCAAGTTTCGCTATAATAGAGCATTTCACATCAGACCCCTCAGAATGACTGTTTACATGTTAACGATTTAATCTTGAAGAAATTTGGAAAAACAGTGGTGGAATTCATCTTTAACGGATATATAAATAATATGTACATCACTGTTCTTGCCATCAACATTTCCAAACCACAGAACAAGGCAAATAGTCAAATGGTTGTTTTACACCATATGTTTGTGCTTCTTTATTTTTTTCCTCTGGTCCTTCACATAGTATTATTAGATAAACACTGTACCTGCTTTAAAATTGTAAACGCAGAGTGTTCGACAAAAACGCTTTTTTTTCATAAAGGTTCATTTTCAATGTTCTGAATGTGCTCAAGATTCTAAAAGTGCTTTTATATAATGTATTGCTAAAGCAATGGAATTAAATAGTTGGAGGAAATATACACACTGGATAAAGAAAAAAACATGAACTGTACAAGGGTCTTCAATACAAATGAGAAGTTAATACACAGTTAGGATTTCACGCACAAGTTAAATGTTATCTGTTAAAATGGTTAATGCATATTTTCAGTTTTTTGTGTGTGTGTGTGTGTCACCAACATCAGAGGGAGGGAAAAAATGCTTTGGAAAAATGATGGACATTTAAAACTGCTTTGCTGTGCTTTGTTTAGGTAAAGCTCTGGACTCGATGGCAAAATCTAAATCACAATGAGTAGGAAGGTAGTTCTACATCATCAAATATGCATCATTCACTTATTCATTTAGTGTATTGTTGAACCAGTTCGCCAGCCAGCAAAGAAAAGTCTGTGGTCCCGAATCCTTTCGTCCTGAACATGTACTGTTCGTCATGTCTGATTTGGAAGAGCAGGATAATGCTGTCGCCTCTTGGTCTTGTCCCGCTGAGAATACGATAAAGTGCATAACCAGTTCTAGACGTTTTCTTTTAAC
This sequence comes from Brachypetersius altus, assembly GCA_037974465.1. Taxonomy (NCBI): domain Eukaryota; kingdom Metazoa; phylum Chordata; class Actinopteri; order Characiformes; family Alestidae; genus Brachypetersius; species Brachypetersius altus. The sequence goes on from JBBPDB010000039.1 coordinate 13,254,569, forward strand.
AGGGTCATGAATGAAAACCTTTACAATAAATGACCACAGTGAGAACACGGTTTGTTTTTCTTTCGTTATGGATTGGAAACAAAGGTTTGCTGAGGAAAGCTGTGCATGAGCAGGTGGCATGAGAAGGGAGAACGACAAGGTAATACTCAAGATGTCAATGTCAACTCAGTAAAATGCTAGAAAGCGGTGGCTTGGAGTCTCACCTCCAGACTTCCCCAATAGATTCCGGTGGTCATTACAGGAGCCAAATAAAAGATATAGAGAAAAGAGTCTGGTTGGTTGACTGTGCACCGAAGAATACCTGATTCAGATCCAAAGGAGGAGGGTAATAGATGTGATGAGGGACTTTTTGTACACTTTCAGTCACATCATTGCTGAAGCCGTTCTCCAACGCCAGGGGTGTCGAACTCGGCTCCTGGACGGGATACTGCACTGCAGAGCATTCTGCACCTGACTCAACCCATGAGCTCATTACAAAGGTCTTTGTGGATTCAGAGTGGTTGCTGGAATTCACACCAATCGCAAGTCAGCGATATACAAGCACTGCATAAGTATAGTGCGAGCGGTCATCCGTGTCAGTTTCGTTCTTCAGCCAGGAATAGCAGTTTGTCTGCCTGCAGCAAGGATGAAGTACAATCCTTGTGTTTCAGTAGATTCTAAAGTAGATTCTTTTAAAAATACTACCTGAATAAGAGTACAATATTCTCCCTATATTTTTGCTTGTAAAGGAAACTGCACACGGAATGTCCAGGTGAATATACAACTTGTATAATATTGTCTTGATGAAGAATTTCTATTACTAACTCAAAAGAACTTTACTTTTTATAACTTTGACCTTCACAAACAAGTATATAACAATTTTATTCAATTGTAATCGAGACAGAATATTTGTATATTTTACTCAAGTTGCATTTTCCAAGAATAAAAAGTGTGTTGTCATAGTAGGTTACAGCGCTGTCCTCCATGCAGCAGTCTAGGATTTGATCTGCTGTCTGAGTGAATGTCTAGTTTCTTTCATAACAAGATGAAAGTGTTTCTGCACTACTCAAAATAAAGGTGGCAAAAATGGTTCTTTGGAGCAGTGGCTAGAGCAACCACTTTGCAATACACTCTGAAGAACCCTTTTCATAGGAGTGCAAAGAACCTTTTTAGAGCTTAATGAACTTAGGTTCTATAGCAATTAAAGGTTTAACCCAGAACCATACATTCAAGCCAAGAACCACTTAGGACCCTTTATTTTTAAGAGCATGCTCCTCTAGACAGATAACTAAAATGGTATCAGAATCTCTTTTGGTGTGAACTGGCCTTCAGAAGAGAGAAAATCTCTGCAGTGCTGTGACACTCCAGGAGTTGAGAATGACACCCCTTTCCAGTGATCGTTCTTCACCATTGCTTGAACTCTGAACTCTACATCACGCTGCACTTGGCCTTCAGCTTATCGGCCCTCCGTTGCTTGCTGGAGCGCATGTTGAGGCTCATATCGCGCTTCTTGTCTAGGTTGAGCAGCTCCTGGAACAGCTCAGTGACGTTGTGGTTGGTTTTGGCCGAAGTTTCCATGAAGGCACACTTCCAGTTGTTGGCCTGGGCCTCGCCTTCCTTAGTCTCCACCTCCCTCTGGGTTTCATCACTCTTGTTGCCAACCAGCATGATGGGGATGCCCTCCACGTTGCCCTTGATCGCCAGCACCTGCTGATAAATGGGCTTGAGCTCCTCCAGGGACTGCCGGCTGGTGATGGAATACACCAGGATGAAGGCGTGGCCCTTGGAGATGGACAGGCGCTGCATGGCCGGGAACTGGTGGCTGCCCGTGGTGTCGGTTATCTCCAGCGTACACACACTCTTGTCACAGCTGATCACCTGCCGGTAGGTGTCTTCCACAGTAGGGATGTAGGTGTCCCTGAAGGTCCCCTTCACGAAGCGCAGGACCAGGGAGCTCTTGCCCACGCCCCCAGCCCCAAACACCACCACACGGTAGTCATTGCTCTGCTCCGGCATGCTGGTACGGTTCTCTCAGGGGTGCGTCAGTGCTAACACTCAATGATTCCCTGAGATCTGAAAAATAAAAGGGAAACATGTGGTTGGTAAGGATCATACTAACATTAGAACATATCATTCACTATTACATATTTTCTTTTTGACATTCCAGTTCTAAAATAAGGTGACAACAAGTGTTCTGCCACAGATGAGTTACACAGATGGTTTCCTAAAGACCCTTTCAACAGAACTGCTGAGAGCACGAAGATAAGTTTCTATCCCAGTTTTAAGGATTTTTCTAAAATAGCTTTGCCACTCCCTCAGGGCTGTGCCCATTCAGGACAGACACGCAGGAGCAGAATGGCTTTCTCATATTCTTTCTTTTTATTTCCAACTCAAACGAAAGGCACAAGGGCCCAATACACTTAGCAGAACAAGGAGCCTGAACGAACACAACGTGATGGTGAACTCACAATCTAACAAACACAAACCTCGCTATTTAAACAGAAACTAAACTTAAAACACATTTAAATCATTGGTCTGCTGAGACCCATCATTGATTCCATCTGCCAGGGATGAGACTGCACCCCCAGTCAAAATAAAAGCCCTTTTGCAACACCTACACAGCAGCGGCCTCTAGTGGCTGCTGACTGCGGTGGTCATAAGCATGTCCACCATAAAAACATTTAGAAAGCTTTATTTTCATGAATAAGGATCATATACATCCACATGTAAATGCCAACATCGAACAAATTCAAAGCAATTTTGACATGGCCTAAAAGGAGAGAATAATTAAGAAAAACAAATAAGACAAATATGTATAAATAACGGAGTAAACCTTAATTGTATAAAAAACATATCCCAAAAATTATAACAATTTACAGACTCATCACCAGCATCACACTATTACTACATTCAATGGTTCCCTCAGATATGGAATATAAGATGGGAAAGAGTATTTTGTATGACTACATCTGGTATGGATTTGGGTTATGGATACATAATACCACGGCTGAATAACATATTTTGTATAAATTAAGATCCAGTCCCCGTCACCAAGGGTGGTTGGGTTCCTGGGAAGGTTCCAAATGAACAGGAGGCCTGTGGAGTTTTTGCGAAACATTTAATTTGTAAACAATTGAACCCATTATACAGAAAAATAGCCTCAAGCTATATAAATATTGTATTAGAAAAAAGATTTTAGTGATTTCTTCCCTAAAATATCCCTGGGAAGAATAGGAAGTAGGGAAACTTCCCTTAAACTGGCTCAAATATTAAACAGAAATCATAACGCATAAAAATATTGATATATTTTCAAGTGAACCATGGCACTAGAGAGGGTCTCCAGGCGAGAGAGACCCGCTCTGTTTTCGCTTGGTGGTGGGTGGGGGTGGTCAGCTAGGTAGCTGATGATATTATTGGTAAATATTATTTTCCCTGCCTGCTGGTGCACAATGAAATAATCAAAAATCAGCAATTTACAGTTTAAATACATATTTTGATGGAAAATTATGATAAAACCAAGAAATTGGTCTTTTAAATATGACATATGACTAATTCTGCTTAAAATGACTAGGGACTTGAACTAACAAAGTAAGATTTATGGGGCAGTTGGTAGCCTAGTGGTTAAGGCATCCGCCCTGCGACCAGAAAGTCCGGGTTCGATCCCCAAGACCGCTA